>CM044433.1:150878840-150908736 GCA_024363595.1 Xenopus borealis
GGGGTTCTTCTGAAAGGGGCCAAAGCATATAAAGCCACTATAGTTCCTTACCAAAAGCTGCACCAATTCAAATATTGCTTTAAAACTTGCTCCCTAGGTTGCACAGGGCACTGCAGATAACTCCATCATTACAAGGATCTGCACCCTGGTGAGCTCTGAGAAAGCCTTACAGGTGTATGTGGTGGGCTATATCCATGACCCAACACATAGCATACTATAAATCAAGAAGGGTGGAATGTCACATTTCTTGCAGTTGTTGTAGGAGTAGTCAACAGGCATTTGGGCTAAATCAACAGAAGTTGTTCCATAGGTATTTTTTGTGTCCATTGCAGAATCCTTCTACTGGCAGATCATACAACTTCCTTATTACTAGGGATACACCGAATCCAGAATTTGATTTTGCTAGGATACGACCTTTTTAGCAGAATTTGGATTCGGCAGAATCCTTGTGCCTGGCCGAACCGAATCTAAATTTGCATACGCAAGGTAGTGAAAAAAAATGTACACTTTTCCTTTCCTGCCCCTAATTTGCATATACAAATTAAGATACGGATTCAGCAGAATCTTTCACAAAGGATTCGGCCAAATCCCAAATAGTGTATTCGGTGCATCCCTACTTATTACACAGGACAAATTGCCCAATAGCCCTGTACTTTATACTCTATTACTCCATCTGTTAAGCACAGGGCTCCCTTGTGCCTTGCATTAGATGCATTGCTATGGGTGCAGCTACTGCGCACAGGTATCAGGTGCAAACACGGGGAGGCACATTTTTCAAAGGTCACATTTTTAAGTCATTTGAGTTTTTTGGACCAAACTTGATAAAAAAAAAACTTAAATGTCAGGAAGGCTGCAAACATTTCCAAATTGGTCACTGGACCTCTCCCATTGACTTATACATGAATTCAACAGGTTTTAGGTGGTGAATAGTCGAATTCAAATTTTTAAAGGACCAGAGTATTATAAATCTTGAAAACTGAATTCGAAAATTTAGAACAACCTGAATCGAGTTTGGAAAATTCCATAGTCGAATTTGACAGTTACATTTTTGTGAACTATAGCTGACGCGCTGATTGTGCCAGCTGTATCCTCTTCTTACCTGTTGATTATTCTCTTGTACTGCTCTAATTCATGCACAGATTTGCTCACACATACACACATCACTATGCTTTTCTGAGGTTGGCTGTTTGTTAGCCAGTCTCATAAAGTTGGCTTTCATTCTAAGGGTTTAGTGTCCATCACACACCCATTAACCCAGCCAAAAAAATCTTCCAAACAGAATGATTGAGTCACATAGCAACACAAAATAAACATTACTGTGATTTCCTAACCAGAACACTCCTGGTGCATTGAAGGCATCTCCCATGCAGCTCAATTAAGATTCTTTTAATTAAATCCAATTTTGCAAAACAACATAAATGCATCAAGACCAATATTCCAGGCTAGTTTTACTTGCTTCATTTGCTTTCTGAATTTAGCTTCGGGCAAGTGTCGAATTGCGTTCACACCCAATAATCCTCTCTATTCTATTGTCTATAGTGAAAGATCATCGAAACATAAAGATTATCATCAGAGACATGAGAACCATTGCTTTACTTACCATTAAACGCCCTGTAAAACATTTGAAATCTGCAAACTTTAATGCCTCTTAAAACAATTCTTGTTGCCCTACATGTTGATGTGTGGGTTGCACATACACCTGCCTGGGGGGATTAATGGTACTGCTCACAGTTGTGCTCTCAATATGGCATCTAGCTGAAGGTAGGTGCTATCACACCATACCTACTATACTAATACTAATAAACTCAATTAAATATGCAATTAACTGACAAGGTTAACCTTTAATACAGAGTTGTAGGTATTTCCCTACAGGTAGTGCTAGTCAAACTGTAAGGGGTAAATTTACAAAATTCACGTGAATGGATCGAATTCCGATCGTACAATTTTTTTCGGAGGCTCGAATATGCAAATGTGGCCACTTCGATCATCGAATACCGAAAATTCGAATGATCAGATATTCGACCATTCAATGATCGAAGGACTTTAACTTTAAAATTTTATTCGACTGCCTACTTCGCCAGATTGAATCTACCCAATTGCAATAGAAACCTATGGGAATCCCCCCCCATAGGCTTCTTTTTAAAATACCTGCTTGAATACCATTCATACGATCGAAAGCTTCGATCGTTCAAATCGTATGAATTTTTCTAGTGCTTCAAAGGAAAAAGTACGATTTTTTCATGAAATCGAATGATCGGTATTCGATCGTATGATTTCATTGAGAAATCGAATATTGTGGAAAAAATAGACTATCGAATGCTTATCGAATTTCGAACAGATTCGAGGGATTTTTGGGTGAATAATAGTAAATTTGCCCTTTAATGTAGATAACAAGCACTAACAATACAGCAGTCAAGAGTGTCACAATGTCTATAATAACTGGAGATTTGCCATTCCTTCTTATCCGATTTAACCTATATTAACAGAGCTTATACTGTACAGTTAACCTACCAAAGTGTCCTTCTTTGTGAAATTATAGATGTACCATAGTATAGATAATGCCAAAACAGGCTGAATCTTGGCCTGCAGATAAATGCTAGCTGATTTTCGCTCCAATCATCCTATCCCTGCACCTGAAACCACTGCATTGGCCTAGATACAGGCTCATTAGTAGGCTGATGTTGGCCTGGGATAAACGCATTAAACCTACTGTGGCCATAGCCTTAGTAGCAGTGCCTTAGCCTTTTTTATTTGAAACTACAGTCTGTTGCTTGTCTCTGTTGGCTACTATATTAAATTAATGTATGGACATCATTGTCAAAGAAGTTTCATTCACGGTTGTACCCAGTGATCCATGATCAGTGTAGCACAATGGTTCCCAGTCTGTGGGGCTGCCCATCTGGGCCGGTTGAAGCAATGGCAGGGGTCAGAAGTCTATTTACACCCCTACATACACTCGTACAAAAATACTATATTGTAGTCTTAGATATTCTTGGCCCCATGACTGAATTACTGTTAAACCAATATACTTTTCTATATCCGTAACCTGCCAAAGGGAAGCCCTGAGTAACAGTCGGATCTCCAATGGGGATAGAACTAAAAAGTCTGACTACTGCTGACTTGTTGTTTCTCGTGAAAAAAAGGCAGCGGTCTCATCACTGTAATGCCTGCATTTTGTCAGGATGAGAATCAATATTATTTGGACACAAAAATCCATGCCCTCGTGCAATTTAATAGACTGAAGACAGCCCTTTCTTTCCTTTACATCCCTCTGGCCCATTTTTGTTGTTAGTAATAAAAGCTATGTGGAAACTGACAGTTCTCATAAACTTAATCCAACTGAAGGGCATTTTTGGAGTTTTCAACTTTTTAAGAATGAATACTAATTCACATTTTGGATAAAAAAAGATATATTAGGCAAAGTGTGTTTACTGATGGAATTGATATACTGTATAGCGCATCTTCAATCAACTAATTACCGTTATATCTCTTTTGGAACAGTATTAAAAAAAAACCTTGTGCCTGTAGCAGGAAGGAAGAGAAACAACTAGGGAGACTATAGCAGTCTATACAAATAGACTGATCTGTAAGTAAAGTAAAAGAGTAATCCTCAAACCTTCCCTTGGGCCTTGCATTGCACATTTATAGACTACATTTCAGTGTCTCTCATTAGTTCTGATGTTCACATGATAGGTTGGAAATAATAGAGGCCGTTTACCCACTGTAAGTCATGAATAATAACATGCCATAATGCAAGACAAAGCATAAGTGTGTGTCTATGTGTAGAAGGCATGAGACCTCTAAGGTGTGCAACATTTTTGGCCAGTGTATTTTGAATATCACAACTTGTATCCAGTCAACTGCAGTCTGTGTAGAGTACTTGCACAAAGCATTTGTCACTCTTCAGTTACTGTAAATGAGACTCTTCAGTTACTAACACTATTATATTCTTGTTCTATATCTCGAATTTCCATAACCAGTTTGGAGATGTCTCATTGTACACTTTGCACTTTTGTTAAATTCCCACTTGTTTGGGTTTCAAGACTCAATAAAATCATTTAAACAAAACATTAGTGTTCAGTGTGGAGTGGCCTGCCATAGCCCCCGCCAAAGACAAATCCCATCAGCCCTGTCTTATTGCTACTAGGGTTGCCACCTTTTTGAGAAAAAGATACGGGCCGTGCTATATATTTATCTTTTTTTCCCTATTAATAACATTGGGATCAGCCATCGTTTTTACAGGTCAGGCTGGTAGTATACTAGCCAGATGGCTACCCTAATTACCACCTATATGAGACCAACACCTATATAAAATTGTTGTTGTGAGAGTGGTGTCAGGTTGATGTCAGGGTCTCTGGTGGGCCCTCAGAGGTCCAGTCCAACAATGGGTAGAACCAGTGTTTAGGGTGTAATGGGTCCTATCCTGAACATCAGCCTATAACCGGGTGACACTCTCAGATAGGGGCTATAATGTACTGTTGATTCCTGTGCCCTGAGACATACGTTAAATAAATCTGATGATGACTGAACCGTTTAGAACATTTCCTTTCCGTCCATGTTTAGAGCATACTGAATCTTATTTTCTGCTATATTAGACCAACAGGTTGCAGATGGAGTGGATTTGCCAACTGCTGACAGCCCTGAAGCCATAGCAACAATGCTCATCCATGAGAATGTTACCCCAGCAGCACCTTCCTTTTCATCATTTGAAGCCAACAGAAGCGATACAAAGTCTCTTTCATCATCAGCTCCTGCTAGCAATGAAACAAGCACATCTACATCCGAAAGTGATGATGACAGAGCCAAAAAGCTTCTGTACTGTGCCCTCTGCAAGATCTCTGTAAACTCCCTTTCACAACTGGAAGCCCATAACAAAGGTGAAGATTCACACTTTTCCAGTTACTAAACACTGAAGAAAGGAAATTTGGCTATAGAATAAAGCAATAGAGAGGCTTAGGGAGGTGTTTACATGTAAGGCATGGAATAAGTATAAATAAATAATTTTGGAAAAGACAGAGAAGGTTCTATGGCTGGGGCCAGTATCATATTTTCATTAGTTTAATGACATAAGGGTATGGATTCATGTCTTATACAATGAAGTCCACTTAATGATTTTTCTTTCAAGGTACAAAGCACAAGACTATTTTAGAGGCTCGGAGTGGCCTGGGTCCAATCAAAGCCTACCCTCGACTGGGAGGCTTGAACACTGCGTCCAATGGCCCTTCAGATTCTTCCAACCAAGAAAGAACATTTCACTGTGAGATCTGTAATGTACGAGTCACGTCTGAAGCCCAGCTCAAGCAGGTACATTCCTAAATCATATTATTGTAGAGGAGGCAGTTGCTGAGATTGAATGATTTGGTAATAACCTGGACTTGGCTAAATACAGCATGAATAATGTAGGTGTAAGGTTGTGAATTTTTTTTTTTCACTTTGAAAGGATGTGACATAGGGACTACTCTTGCCCTGTAGCTGTTCTTATATAGGATCTGAGATATTATGGGATGTTCTCCTCCATAGTTGTTCAAAGGGGGGGGGGGACCTGCATGTACTGGCTCTTGGTACTACCTGAGAAGCTGGTGGGAATACCTACTATACTTGTGTGGAATCAACAGTTGATTTTCACTTGTATGCCTGCAGCACATCTCAAGTCGCAGACATCGTGATGGTGTGTCCGGCAAACCCAACCCATTACTGAGCCGACATAAGAAACAACAAAGTCTGCAAGAGCTCACAGTGAGTACATGTTGCTCTAATATAAAAGAATATAGTGCAACTGTCTTTATAACCATTGCAGCATCTTTCCTCTTCTGCTGAATGCACTTATGCCATTTGATAATAGGGGACCCTGGAAATACCACCACCCTAAATGTGGCTCACACAAGGGAGCTGCACCAATAGGCCCAGGAGATTTGTAAATTAAGAATTCCACAACTAGATGAAAGCCCTTATGCAAAGGACTAACCCCTGACAAGCGCTTACACAAGCACTTTCATGTGACTGATATTGTGGGCAGTTAGGGGGCAATTTGGTGCCTACCCCTAAGTTAGTCATGAAGCTCTTTTAACTATAGATGTTTCCCATTATTGACTGTTATAAGGTTCCGCTGTTAAGACCGTTTCAGAGGCAGAAGGAATAACTATGGAATGGAATAAAAGGGACTGTATCCCATGTGGAATTTATTTTGCTGCTATTTGCAATCAACCGATTCTTCACTGGAAATAACCCAAAAACTGATTAAAGACCAAACAAACAAACTGACATAACCTCAGAAATGGCTTTTATGCCACGGTCATACTAAACTGTACACAAAAATTCAACCTTCTGTATGGATAATCTAGGTTTTTTTTGCCTTTATTATCCAACATAACTTTATGAAAGATGGAAGTGGTTATTTATTGATAATACATTTATTTAGTTAATGGGTTATGGGGAATAAAGAACTTATCTTTACCTGCTACTCAGAGTCAGGCAGTAACATTATTAATGGTCATCAGTTGCAATGATTTAGCAGACTATGTTCATTCAGTAGTAATGTGGGGTATCCTTTGGCTGATATCAGACTCTCTTTTTTTTCTCTCTTAGGCTGGTTTGGTGTTTCCCAAGGACTTTTCCAAATCCCTATCTGCAGGGCTTCTTCCCAATCCTTTGGCAGTTGCAATGGCAGCTGCTGCTGTTTCCTCTCCACTAAGTTTACGGCCGGCCCCAACTCCTCCTCTTCTTCGGGCTCCTCCTTTCACTCACCATCTACTCCGACCAGCTCCTGGGCCCATCAGAACTGCTCATGGAACTATCCTCTTCTCCCCTTATTAAGGAGACATCTATACCCTCAAATCACCTATCCACTGGAACCCAAACCTGCGCACTGAACTAGAGCAGGACATGGTTAGCGGCCCCAAGCTTAGCCTCAACCTTTCCCTAGAGTTATATAGTAACTGGAACACCTTTCCAATGCATGGATACTGCTCTTCCCAGGACACATGCAACACTGCGGCAGGAAGGGGACTGGGCATATAAAGCAATAGGCTGGGGAAAATGAGCCTATCATACATGAGATTCATTGCTCTTTAGATGAATCTGACAATAGATTAATAATATACAGACACTATTAGATTCTAATAAATGGCTCAGGGTATGTATGGGTATATGTATATAAACCTTGTACTACAGAGGTGACTGTGAGAGCCACCGATGTATGGAGTCTGTGAGTGGTACATATAAGAAATTAAATGTCAGGGGGAGTTTTCAATGTGCTGCTTTTGTGCCCTATTGTTTAGTGGTATTTTGAATGATAGAAAAAGCCATAATCTTTGGCAAAGAAAGCTCAGAGAAGACACAAAGATAGCAATAATGCTGACCATTTGTCATTCCCTCCTCTTATATAGAAGAGTTACATTAACTATACATTACAATTTTGCCCTTCAGCCCATAGCTGAAATTTAGTATTGATTCAAGCATGCCACATTTTCACCTAAACTTCAAAATGGTGGAACAATTAAGTCCCGCCATTAAATATAAAAACTGTAGCTGTCCTATGTAGGTTAAATTAGTGCTTTGGCTTACCATCAGCAAGAAGGAGAATCACCCTATATCCTTCATTATTAATTTAATATAGGAGTCCTGCTCCAAAAGCAATAAAAATAACCCTTAGGGTGGTAGTTTATAGATGGCAATAGGGGCACATTGTAGCCCTCCATCCTTACGGACAGTATTTCTAGAGATGCATTGTCTCTCAAACTATACAAATAAACTATCCAAATAAGACTCAGGCTGTAGATACTAATGGCTCATCAAGGAGAAACCTAATTAGGTCGCATATTGCAGTGAAAAAGACAGAGAAAGCTTGTGAACCCACTATAAAAAAGGTTTTTGTTGCTGGTTTGCTTCTAATTGGAGATAAGCCTGTCTGGACAAGAAGTACAGTGTATCATCCAAGAAACCTTGCATCTCTCCTTTCTATGTTACAACAATACAAAAACTGGCTTTCTGTTCTACCCACACTTGTTTGTTTGCCCTTCCAGCAGGACTGATACTGCCTTAATACGTGGCAGGCATCATTGGCAACTGAGCTCACACTTCTGCATTACAAGGGCCCACTGAGCATATTATAACCCTGTTCTGCCCAGCATGTTTGTACAGTGCAGCACATGAACCATGTTGGAAGCTCCTCACTTGCACAGATGGTTTGACAATTGGAAAATAAGGCCTGTGTACTCTGACAATCGGTTTATTTATTTACTAGACTTTTTTTTTTTCCTTTGTAAAGACTTCTATGCAAGCGTTACTGTGATGCATATACATTTGTTAGTTTCCATTTACAAATAGGCTTCTATGACACAACGGCTCTCACCCACTAGGTCATTACATGTATGTTAATGTCTGTTTATGGCAGGGAAAGGCAACTTCTGAATTTCCAACTGTTGGAAAGGAGATACAGGAAACACTGACTCTGAAAACAATTGGAGAGTCACAGGTAGATGTTCCCTGATTTATGCAATAAGGGTTCTTGCACTCTGAACATAACATTAATGACAAAAAGGTCAAATTTTACATATTCTGTGGTTCTGATTTTATAGAAGAAAACAGGTCACGATATTAGAACATCAATGGAGTGTTGGGTGCAGGTGCAATCTTGTTAATGTTTGGAAAGCAATAAACACTATATCTTACATTGTCTCCACTGAAATTAGAGTGACTATAATGTGGATGCTGGGCCTAATTTGTGAAGCCCCCAAATCATCCAAGGAGCAATTCAATTTACTTGCTAAACTATGGGAAGTTGAACACCTGATTCCTGTGATTTTTATTTCTAATTTGCACCTACAGATGGAGCGCAATTTATTCAGTCTTCTGGTGCAAACTATGGGCGCTATGGAAATGAAAGTGCAAACCTAATGAGAAAATATACTGTATTCCCTCTGTATGCGGGTAAATTATCCCTAACGTCCATTCAAAAAGGCAATAAAACCTGAAAGATTTAGGAATATAATGCAAATAAAAGAGAGATCGGGGTGATTCTGGGAGTTTTATCGGAACCATAGCTGGATAGTATATCCAGAATTATACATAATTGGTCTCTGGCTCTCAGTGGAAAGCTGGAAGTTGTAGTTCAAACCACATCTGAAAAGAGCATCGGTTGCCTATGTTGAAGAACCCAAGAAACATGGTACAAGTGGTATCTTCACACCCTTTGCTCGTGTTTTTTTGTATTATTATTTTATAATTTTTGCCTGTATGTGGCTAGTAAAGCCAATACGATCTGACCTTCTATCTGCTTTTTTTCCCACCTTATTGTACACTGTTTGGCTAGCTTAAAAAAACAATGTTAATGTTTATGACCAATGTGAGAATATTGAATCTGCTCTTCCCACCTGCCAGTATGGGCCTTGCAATTTATTTGTGGCCAGAGCAAATGCTCCTTCAGTCTTGGCTGGGAGTTGTAGGCAGAGATTAAACGTTAGGAGATCACTTGCCAGTCCATCATGGCCACAAGCAATCCCAGGGCTCTCCGGTCACAACAGATCATTTCCCCCAGCCACACAGATGGAAAAAAGTTGTCTTACTCAGAGACATAAAAACTTGCATAAGCTGAAACTGCAGTAAGCTTTAATTGCTAGTTCTGGCACAATACAGGCACTCAGGAGCTACTTCAGGCAATCAGTAATAGTTCAAAGAAAGGTTTTCTACCTGTAAGAAATATGAATGGAAAAGCAAGGGTGGGGGGATAAGATTTCTAAGGGCAACTTGGCATAAAAGAGCAGCCTGCCACTTTGCTTCATATGATACAACTTATTGAGTGTACGTGTTACTTTCAATATTCATCTACTATAAGTGAACAAAGGAATTGATTTCACGTAGTCCGCTGGAAAATCCGACTACAACTGAGAGGTGTATAGCGGGACCACAGGATGGGGTACTCTTTGCAGTTTGTTTTCTACAATCTCCTCCTTAAGGGCACATGGAAAAACCAGGAACTGCAGATATACGGCCCAAAAGAAATATTGTGACAACATCTGACACTTGTCAGTAGAGCGTGTTATATCAGGGTATACTCCAAATGTAACTGTCCCATGCCAGTTCAACCATTAGTTACATCTTGCCTTACTAATAATAAAGGACTTACACTGATTGTGTTTCATCCACACCCATTCACCATGGCTACTGTTTCATACCACACTGCAGGCTCCTGGAGTCCAGACATCTTAAAGTCAAACCTAAATAAAACATGTCTTCCTTTTTCCTTGTTTCTTTTTCCTTTTAATAAGAAATCTGGCCTGTGTCCGTGCCTGTCAGTGTGAAAGGGGCAGCTGCAATGTGTTCATGTTTGGTTGCTAGGGGCGACGTCCCTGCTTGTTCTTGCAGCCAATTTTCAATTGCAGTAAGACATTTTAGGGAAAGTAGTAACAGTGCAGCTAAAGCCATTGGGAATCGTATTCAACAATATATTTTTACGGCCTGTGAGATCACATGTTAAGTATGCACTTATGCTTTGTATTCATTTATTTCATGCCATTCCCTACACTACAGCTGTAAGGAAATTTAGCATACACATAACTCATTTAACAGTGGATAATTAAAAAGTACACTCTCTAAAATTATAGTTTACATCGACTTTTCTTTCAAACTGATGTTCCATAAGAGTTTATCATAGTATAGTCTACCCAGAGTGCCCTAATTATTTGCATATGTTTGTTTAGAAGAGTGAAAGCTGCCATACATCAGTTTGCTTCTCCCATTGGTTTCTATAGAATCTCAGCAGACTTTAGGTGTTTTGTTTTTTATTTAAAGGGTTTTTTTGCCTTTCAGATACATTCTTTCAGTTGTTCACCAGAAATAAACTTTTTTTCAATTGCTCTCCATTTTTTTCAAGACTTAAGGGGCATCTACCGGCAAAAAAATGATATCCCCAACCAAAGGTGGGGGCTGATAGATTTGCATTCCGGTTGGGGATAACAGTATTTTTTTTTTTTTTTTTTAAATGCCCCTCGCCAGTGCTAGCCTAGAAGGGGGGTGGGGCTTTATTTTTTTTTTTTAAAACTACTGTTATCCCCAACCAGAATGCAAATCTATCAGCCCGCACCTTTGGTTGGGGATAACATTTTTTGCCAATAGTTGCCCTTTAAGTTTAATGTTGGTGTCTCTGGTGTTTCAGTCTGGCAGCTCAGTGATCCAGGAGCAGACTCTGATCTGTTACAATTTGCTACATTAATTGATTCATTTCTCAACAGCATCTGTGGAATATTAGCAAACTATTGTATTAATTCACCTGCCTGTAATGAAACTCATGTATTTTGCTCAGCAGGGACAAAGATAAGAATTATATCAACTAATGTATCAATTTAGAGCAGTTAGAACTGTCAGATTTCAGCCTTGTGAATTTAGTAGAGAGACAGACAGACTCCTTGGATCCTTCCTCAGTTAAGTGCATGCTTTTACCAGCTGACTTCCAAAGTAAACTAGTGAGTTCTGCATAGATCTGCACATGGCCATATGATTTTGGACTGTGGAAGGAAACCAGAGCACCCAGAGAAAAGTACACAACCATTGGAAGAAATCTCTACAAGATGCAGATAGTAGCATGGTTAGACCTTAACCCAAGACCCCAGTGCAGCAAAGTAATGATGGTAGATGGTAACTCTCTTTGGCTTTCCCTTGGCACACACATTGTTTCTCTCTTCCATTATTTTCTGCGCTAAGCACCATGTGTCAAAAAAATGTATCCGGTATTTTGAGGGGATTATGTCAGTGTTGTTATCCTGCAGCTTCTCCTGAGCCATTTCATACTATAAGGGCAGAGACACACCTGGAGATTTGGCAACTCACAAGGAAAATTTTGGTAACTTCGGAAAATGAAGTGCTCCGGGTTGCAACCCACTGACGATTTAGATTCTAGCCAGCAGGAAGGCAATTCAGGTAGATTATTCGCCCAAAGAAGAGGCGATTTGTCGGTAGGCAACTAATCTCCCCGAATCTCCAAGTGTGTCTCTGCCCTAAGGCAGGTTAGCATCCCTCTCCCCATAAGAGGAGACACAAAAATAACCAGTAAGTACAGATGAAGCCACTTTGGATCGTGTGTTTGACACAGAATAACTAAACACAGACTTCTCACTTGTCCCACTTAACACAGAAAATTGTGTCACAGCATCCCATCTAATTAAAGTTTTCATCATTGTGAACAATGGTGCTTTGGTATGTTAATGAAAAGGTTAAATGCATTAAATGAGTTAGGCTTAATTGAAGAAACTGTGTTATCTAAAGTTATCTTGAGTCATGACACATTTAACACACAAATCCAGGTGGCTACATCTGTATCTAATCAAAGTGGGGGTTATAACCTACCTTGGTTGCAGGGTCGGACTGGCCGGTGGGACACCGGGAAAAAACCCTGGGCCCCCCAGTCTGACCCTGCTTGGCTGAGAGACTTTGCAAAATGCTTTAGTTGTGTAATACAACTTAGCATCCTTGTTCAATTGCAAGTGACTGTTGTGGGGCCACCAAGCACTGCCAGGACATTCACAAAAGTACATACGTACATGCTCATATCAGCTCAATTAGAGAGGTTCCCAGATGGAACATTGGATCATAGCAAGCTGTACAGACCCTACCAGACAAGGTCAGAATCCACAGCCTGATTAGATCCTCACCCAAAGAAAGTTTCCAGCCATTAGTAGGCAAGGCAGAAGTAGTGAAGTTGCAGACAGTATTACCCCTTCCAATAAGCTTGGATCAGTAGTGGCTGAATCGCCAGTATTAGCCAGGTATGGCCATCTTAATTGTTCCACTGAGCTTCTGATTATAGGCACTATATTGTCTTCCCTGATAGCTTTTTTAAAGGGATACTGTAATTTTTTTTTTTTTCAAAAGCACCAGTTAATAGTGCTGCTCCTGCAGAATTTGGCACTGATA
The DNA here is from genome assembly GCA_024363595.1 of Xenopus borealis. NCBI lineage: Eukaryota > Metazoa > Chordata > Amphibia > Anura > Pipidae > Xenopus > Xenopus borealis. The sequence continues at coordinate 150,891,747 of CM044433.1, forward strand.
TTCATTTCTCCAAAGAGCAATTTTTTAAATCTGACATAGGGCTAGACATATTGTCAGTTTCCTAGGTGCCCCCAGTCATGTGACTTGTGCTCTGATAAACTTCAGTCTCTGTTTACTGCTGTACTGCAAGTTTGAGTGATAGCACCCCTTTGCTTTCCTCCCAGCAGCCTAACAACAGAACAGTGGGAAGGTAACCAAATAACAGCTCCCTGACACAAGATATAGCACTCAATAGTAAAAATCCAAGTCCCACTGCGACTCCCTCAGTTACACTGAGTTGGGAGAAACAATAGCCAGAAAGCAGTTCCATAGTGCAGCACTGGCTCTTTCCGAAAGCAGGCAAAATGACCTCACATGCACCTACACACCAATATTATAAGTAAAAATATATATAATGCTTGGCTTAGGAATAACATTTTAATATTTGAATTATTTGCAGTGTAAACAATGTAATTTAGAAATAAAATCATGACAGTATCCCAGCTAAGCTTCAGTTGCCTCAGGCCTGCTGGACACAAGCTTGCCTCAGCTCCCATAGTTATCCCAGTATATTTATTTACTAAAAACTTTCTAGTGGGAGACATGACCAAAGCAGCACAAGGGATCTGGCATGACAGAACTATAGACAGGTCAGGTGCATAAGCTAGATCCCAGAGCTGGGATAACTGTAGGCTTTACAATAGCCTGTATAAAGAGATATTCTAAAACAAGGCCAACAAGTCTTTGCCTCTACTAAGTACTACTACTAATGTATGTAGCAAATTGAGGGATATAGTGGCCCATATGTGCACATGTTTAGGACATACGTGTGTGTTTCTGAAATTTATTTTGTAATGTAAACACAAAGTTAGTCATGTTGCCAGGATCATTAAATTGTCAGCTGTTATATATGTTCGGAAAAGGTTTTGGCACGGGATAGATGTATACAGAGAATAGTACTTAATGAAAAACATACTCTGCTGGTAAACTGATACAACGAATATAATATCAACCTGAAACATGAGCCAGACATTCCATTAAGCAACAATAGAGCTGTCACCATCATACTCTCACCTGATCACACTCACAATGATTGTTCACTTACTTTTTCATTCTAGTCCACGTGTACACTCACACACAGCCATATATATATTGTATATGTGTCATACACAGTTCCACATGCTACCCATGCTCATTTTAATATTAATACAAAACACTTGCGCACATACTCTGATAAAGGACCAACAGCACCAAAAGGTTAAAACGACATATATAAATTGATACACAGGTATGAGATACATTATGTGGAAATACATTATCCAGAAATCACGGAAAGGCCGTCTACAATAGACTCCGTTTTATCCAAATAATCCAATTTAAAAATGATTTCCTTTTTCTCTGTAATAAAACAATACTTTGTACTTGATCCCAACTAATATATACAGTAATTATTAATCCTTATTGGAAGCAAAACCAGCCTGTTGTTTTTTTTTTTTAATGTTGACATGACTTTCTAGTATACTGGAGTGGTATGGGATTCCCATTAATTTGATCACTGGGGTTCTCTTTAGAAGGATTTCCTTTCCTGCCTCTCACCACTTCCCTTGTCAAATGCTCAGCTTTTGGCCGACCAGGTTTAGCCTTCCTGTGGAGGCCATGTCTTCTGTAGGTATTGGTGACAGGTGAGTAAGGGCATTGTGTTCTCTTCCAGTGATGACCATAATAAAACAACATGTATGAAACCTCTGGCTTAAATAAGAATAAGGTACAATACAGGTATGGGACCTGTTATCCAGAATGATTGGGACCTGGGATTTTCCAGATAACGGATATTTCCAGTTGAAGATGAGTTAAATTTATGTTTCAGTGTAGAAATAAGGTATAGAGTTTCAGACTTCAGAAAGACCCCGGTCCTGAGCATTGTGGACAACAGGTCCCATACCTGTATATGTTTATCCAGTTTCATGTGCTGTTGATATTATTGATTGGGAGGAAGGTAGAAGAGCCTATGGAATTTAGCACTTATAGTTCCATCACTTTGCATCTGTAGAACAAACTAGCATGGAATAAATCAGTAGTGAATGGAAAAAAAATGGGTGAAAAGAATACATGGAATGAAAGTATAGACAGTTACAGGGTGGGGATGATGGTAGGGAGAATGAATGTTCCCAGTAATTGGCACCTAACAAGAAAAGAGGGTTAATGAACCTTGGTAGAAGGCCTCTATTGACCGCTTCAGTAACAGGAGAGCAATGGGACATTCCACTCTTTCATTGTTCATTTGCATCCTTTCCTCTGAGGATTTGTTCATCCTCCATTATGGCCACCAGGATGGCAGTGATAAGACATTCTTCTTATGAAATTTTTGTATTAGTTAAAAAAGTACTCCCTGTTGTGAAATAGAAGGATATAAAAGTCACCTCGCAGTTCGATAACCTGTATGAAAGCACTTGTACCTTAATATGGCCATTTAACCCCCTTGATTTTTCCTTAATCCTTATATTTTTCCTTATACTGTATTTCATATGTGGGCTTATAGTTTTCAATATATATTTCATGTATCTCTGCCTTAGCTTTGGTCATGTTAGTTACGTGCTTGTATACACAACAAGATTTTATTTGCTATTGATCTGAGGAAGACTGTGCACTCAACCAAGATACTCACAAACCATTTAAAATCTTGTAGCGGTTGGGCATATCCAACCTTCTTCATGTCCACTATATTTCTGTATTTTTATAGTCATTATGCCACATGATGTCATGGATGTTCCCACCAGCCATTTCTTCAATTCCAGGGGCTTATGTATCCAAGAATTTAGAAGAAATTATATATACATAATGGCAGAAGCTTTGGTCATGTTTAGGCCACTGGGAGCAAATCTTTTGATGTTGCTCCCAGTGGCCTCAAAGTAGGTGCTTATTTTTAAATTTCAGGCTTGGTTGCATAAAACCAGATGTACTGCCAAACAGAAGCTTTTGTAGGCTGCCGGTCCACTTAGTGACTACCAAATTCCCAATCAACACTTGCTTGGCATCCCAGGAACATTTTCGTGTTTATGTTGCTCTCCAACTCGTTTGACATTTGAATGTGGCTCACGGGTATAATAGTTTGGGTTGCCTTGGTCTAAGGTTTTCAGGTGGCCCCTGGCACCTCAGCCCACCACAGGCCAAACCTATTATCATGGCTAGAGCATTTTAGAACATTCACAATTAATTTAAACAAAGTCATCCTGTTCCTCAGGGATAAGATCTAAAGATATTGTTACCAGGACCAAATGTTGCACTAGGATCCATCAGAAAGTCGGAAAAAAAAAAGTTGTAAAAATTCAAGATAATCATAGTTTTCCGTAAAAAAAAAAATCTGTTTCTTTAGAAACTCAAATTGTTGTACAAGGTATTTGACTTCAATTATCTCATGTATTCCCTAAACAATAACTTATTGTGTCAATGACTGAAAAGCTGATATAGTTCTTTGTTTAGTATAATCATCAAAGAGACAAATGAGAGAATTTCACTGACGCATTGGCAGGCTGTGGGCCGTGGGCTGCACATGTTATATAAGCCTATTGCTACAAGCCTGCCCAGAACATTTACATCTGAGAAGTATTTCTGCTCTCGCAATATGTGCCGTGAAAAACTTTTCAGAGAATTTTCCAAACCCCAATGCTAAAGGAAAAAAATGCGACATTTGATTTAGTAAAACTGCCATCTGGTTCTCAAACCTTTTGGGGGTTTTATATATGGAAATGCATTCTTTTGGGGTTAGTTTCATTTATGTTAGGAATGTTGAAAACCTTTTCTGTGCCATGCCAGCTTGGGGGTATATACTGTATGTAATGCAGGCATATAAGTACAGTATAACATGGGAGTACAGAATTTCATGGGACAAGAGCTAAAAATGTATAATTAGAAAGAAAAAGGTTAAAATGCTCACTGTGAGCTCTGGTTTTAAAGAGGTTGTTCACCGTGGAGTTAACTTTTAGTATGATGTAGAGCAGTGATCCCCAACCAGTAGCACATGAGCAACATGTTGCTCTCCAACCCCTTGGATGTTGCTCCCAGTGGCCTCAAAGCAGGTGCTTATTTTTGAATTAATGGCTTAGAGGCAAGTTTTGGTTGCATAAAAAACAGATGTCCTGCCAAACATTCTCTCCTGTAGGCTGCCAGTTCATATAGGGGTTACCAAAAAGCCAATCAGAGCTCTTATTTTACATCCACATGGACTTTTTCATGCTTGTGTTGCTCTCCAACTCTTTTTTAAATTTAAATGTGGCTCACGAGCAAAAAAGGTTGGGGACCCCTGATGTAGAGAGTGATATTCTGAGACAATTTGAAATTGGTTTTCATTTTATATTATTTGTGGTTTTTGAGTTATTTAGCTTTTTCTTCAGCACGAAATTAAGCAATCTGCTTGCTAGGGTTGAAGAGACTGAAATATGAATAAGAGAAGAAAACACAAATCATTAAATAACTATAAAAAATAAATAATGAAGACTAATTGAAAAGTTTTTTAGCATAGGCCATTCTATTACATACTAAAAGTTAACGTAAAGGTGATCCACCCTTTTAAAAGGCCCTATCAGAGGTTGGACCAGTGGAGCTTTAACCAAAAAAAAAACGTTTAGAAGCACTGGTACATAGTCACATGGATGCTCACTTAAAACTACTTAATATAGTTTTATTACTTCTTTCTTTAGCCAGTAAAGTGTTAGAACATTAGAAATGGTAAATATTTCATTCCTTTAGGCAAGCTACTGGGGATGTGGATAGTCCAGCAGAGAGCCTGTGGCCTCCTGTGTGATTGGTGGAATTTGTACTTGTACTGTTTAAAGTGTGAAAAAGCTGCTTGTTGGCTGTGTGTACATTTCCACAGGTCTCTGGGCTTGTGGATGTTTTTAGAGGGCAAGGAAAGGCAAAGAAATAAAATCCCATTTTTACTTTCTTTAATGAAAAAGAAATCTATCTCCATTAAACTTTAATTAAAAAATGTGTACTGTTTTTATACGAAACCTGACTGTATGCAGTGAAATTCTCACTTCATTTAATGCTGTGGATAGGAATTGTCAGACGACCCCTCTCTGGCAGAGAAACAATCATACTTATGAACAGCAGGGGGAGTCCCTGCCTTACTTACCAGCCATGCAGAACTCAAGCAGCTTTGTTTTTTGATCATTTATGACGATCCCTAAGAAGCCCAGACCACACTGAGCATGTGTATGTAGTCTAGTCTTGCAAAAATGAATAACAAAGTTACAAGATGACAGCCCCCTGTGGCCAACTTTGAAAGCATAAATCATTTGTTTGATTAGGCTTGTGGTGCAGTAAGTTCATGTTTATGTTTAGTATACAAAATACACCATTTCTAGCCTTATTCTATTTTACACTTTCTTTGCACTTTAAGTCAACAGGATACTGTCTGTTAAACAAAGGTCACTTATTTGTCCTTTTTATTTTCCAAATATGATAGCACCAGTCATTGAGTACATTGAACAATTATACTCTGCATGTTATCATTTCAATTTGCTGCAGTTTTCCATTTAATTGTATATTCTGCATAAATCTAGCAGATGAGTTCCACTAGGGGGGGCTATTGCTTTGCTATTTACACAGAGTTGTTTTTCTGCAGAAGTATGCATGCAGAATCATTTCAGTTTAAGCACAAGCAAAGGACATTGGTGCCAGTGTGAATTAGCAGTGGTAAAACATATCAACTGAGTAACTTTCAGAAACTGCCTGTATTTTCACTGTATTTTTTAGCAGCATCTCCATTTACACATTCACACTTTAGTGCAGGAACACTCCTACTGATGCCAGTACAAAAGTGTAAGCTATCTCCCTTTTCATAGGGTTATTCCAGTTCTATTTTCCCTGTCCCTGTGAATTTTAGGTTCTTCAGTCCCAGATATGAATAGACAGTTTAGAGCAGGGGTCCCCAACCTTTTTTTTTTTTTTACCAATGAGCCACATTCAAATTCAAATAGTTTGGGAGCAGCACAACCATGAAAAATATTGGTAGCCCCTATGTGGACTGGCAGCCTACAAGAGGGTCAGTTTGGCAGAATACCTGGTTGTTATACAACCAAAACTTACCTCCGAGTCTGGAATTCAAAAATAAGCACCTGCTTTGTGGTCACTGAGAGCAACAGCCAAGGGTTTGGTGAGCAACATGTTACTCCTGGGCCACTAGTTGGGGATCACTGGTTTAGAGATTCAGCGTCCTCTGTCTCATTCTTAATCTAACCCTGTGTGTGTGACCCTGGGAATATTACAGGCAGGTAACAATAAAATGTAAACATTACTGGAACACACAAATCCCATAACATTAGCCTTTTCAATTACAAGTGACATGATTAGTCCCACTGATTACATATAAAGTGGTGAAAATAATTTACTGAGAGGTGTGGTTTACCGTTAAAGGGATACTGTCATGGGAAAAACATTTTTTCAGAATGCATCAGTTAATAGTGCTGCTCCACCAGAATTCTGCACTGAAATCCATTTCTCAAAAGAGCAAACTGTTTTTTTTTAATATTTAATTTTGAAATCTGAAATGGGGCTAGAGATATTGTCAGTTTCCCAGCTGCCCCAAGTCAAGTGAATTGTGCTCTGATAAACTTCAATCACTCTTTACTGCTGTACAGCAAGTTGGACTGATATCACCCCCCCACCCAATAGTAAATGTCCCACTGCGTTCAATTCAGTTAAATAGAGAAGGAAAAACAACAGCCTGCCAGAAAGCAGTTCCCTCCTAAAGTTCTGGCACAAGTCACATGACATGCATTTTGAAACAAACATGTTTTCCCATGACAGTATCCCTTTAAGTAAAATTTTAGTATGTTACAAAATATCTAATTCAAAGCAAACTTTCAAGTCGCCATAATTTTTCCTGTTTTAAAGTGTTTTAATTATTTGCTTTCTTCTTCTGACTCTTTAGAATGCTTTGAAATGGGAGTCACTCTGTAAGGCTACAATTGTATTGTTATTAGGGATGCACCGAATCCACTATTTTGGATTCGGCCGAACCCCCGAATCCTTCCCGAAAGATTTGGCCGAATACCGAACCGAATCCGAACCCTAATTTGCATATGCAAATTATGGGTGGGAAGGGGAAAACATTTTTTACTTCCTTGTTTTGTGCCAAAAAGTCACGTGATTTAGCTCCCTGGCCCTCATTTGCATATGCAAATTAGGATTCGGATTCGGTTCGGCCAGGCAGAAGGATTCGGCCGAATCTGAATCATGCTGATAAAGGCCGAATCCTGGCCGAATCCCGAACCGAATCCTGGATTCGGTGCATCCCTAATTGTTATTGTTACTTTTTATCCCTCATCTTTCTATTTAGGGCCTATCCTATTCATATTCCAGTCTCTCGTTCAAATCAATGTATGGTTGCTAGGGTAATTTGGACCCTGGTAACCAGATTGCTGAAATAGGAAACTGGAGAACTGCTGAATAAAAATCTAAATAATTAAAAAACCACAAATAGACACTATGGGTCTTTGATAGAGGAATCCTGAAGAACCTCACAAAGGTCAGTGTCTTCTTTTACTGTCTTCCGGGCAGTTTATCTATTTCAATAAAGAGTAGGAATCAGGGTTAAGACAGTTCCTTCATATTTACTCCTATTGACTATATCAAGTAAAATAATACAGGTATGGGACCTGTTATCCAGAATGCTTGGGACCCAGATTTTTTTTTTCAGATAAGGGAACGTTCCATAATTTTGATCTCCATACCTTAAAATCTATACTATACAATCATTTATTATACCTCCAATAAGGATTAATTAGATCTTAGTTTGGATCAAGTACAAGCTACTGTTTTATTATTACAGGGAAAAAGGAAAACAATATTTAAAAAAATGAATTGTTTGATTAACTAGAGTCTATGGAAGAACACCTGTCTGTAATTCGGAGCTTTCTGGATAAGCGGTGTCCAGATCCTGAACCTGTACAAGTAAATACCAAGAGATCATGAGGAAATTTGCAGGAAGAGATTTTATTTAATTGAAGGATACAATAACTAGCAGGGAATTAGACACTATTAGCGTTCTGCTGTACATTGAAGAGAAATGAAATAATCTAAAGTCTGGATAATAAATGATAAAGATAATAATATAAGAAAGTCCTGCATTTCAGGTTAACAGATTCACAGAGCGCTGCGGGTACTAATTTTGCAAAGCACTGGTGTAACCATTTTCATGACTAGTGGAAAGCCAGACGCTGTAACATACATTCTGTGACCCAGAAACTTTATATATATATATATATATATATTGACATAGATATAGTTGTATGCTTTATAGGTTATAGTATAGTGCTGGTAATATGGCCACACACACAACAGAATAGAAAACTTCCAGAAAAGATATTTCTAATATATGAAGAACAGAACTAGATGGGTATGTAGAGCAATCTTTAGTGATTGTAAAAGTACTGCTAATTAATATCCTAGATGTCCCCAAGACCAGATAAAATAAAGCTAGCTGGTCATATTGATGAACTACTTACATGGTAGTGATTTACTGATTAGAAATGAAATGCAGTTATGGATTCTTTTATACAGAATCCCATTATCCATGAAGCTCTGAATTATGGCAAGGTCATCTACCATAGATTCAATTTTAATCAAATAATTCAAAACTTTAAAAGGATTAACTATTTCTCTTTAATAATAAAACAGTATCTTGTACTTGATACAAACCAAGATATAATTAATCCTTAACCAGCCAATTGGGTTTATTTAATATTTAAATTATTTTTTAGTTGACTTAGCGCTGAGATCCACTTTACAGAAAGATCCCTTAAACGGAAAACCCCAGGTCCAGAGTATTCTGGATAACCGTTCCCATACCTGTACAAGAAACAGCACATGATTACACCCAACATTTAAGCTATTTGGGATTACCAAAAACTCCAACGTTCTTGGGTGATTTAAATAATCATTGTGATGATGTGTCCTTCTACTATACATGGGGAATACCGTGCCACTGTTGTAGATCATACAGATATTAGGAGTTCTACAAACACTGAAACCCTCAGGGATGCAGAACATTTATACAGATCATAGAGATACAGCGATAAAGTTCAATTCCAACCAGTAATGTGCCCCAGTGAAGGGAGTCTGAAGGTGGAGGAACATTTGGAAGGAGGAAGAGAAGCAGAGAGACCTGGGCTGTGGAAGGAGTTGGCTGCAGGAGAGATGATGAGAGTGAGAGGATGGACAGTTACTATTCCAGTAGGATTTATTAGGCTTCCATGAAGAGATGGTCCTTCTGGGAGAGAGAGAAGGTGAGACAAGAGCAGGAAAGAGCTAGACATTCTGTACTACAATATAGACAAATACAAGAGGTCCTCTGCACTCAACCCATTATCACTATATTGAAGGTGAGGCATTTTCTGTATTAAAGGAGAAGTCAACCCCTTCGCCACTAAAATCCCTCCCCACCCCCTGTGTTACCCCCCTAAAATTGCATATGATTCATTAAGAATTCTATTGCTTCATTATACATTTTACAAAGGGACTAAGTTTTACCTGCAACTTACTTGCTGCTTTCAAAGTAAAACTCCCAAACTTGGTTGCCCTTTTATTAGACACCAGAGGGATCACCTGAATATAGCTGGGAAGGGTGGGGGCTACAACAAGGAGCTGGTCACTGCTCCAGTATAAAGGGCAATCATAATTGGGAGTTTTAACCTTGAAAGAAGCTAGTAAGTTGCAGATAAAATTAAGTTTCTTTGTAAAATGTATAATGAAGCAATAGATGCAACTGGCCAGATATGGGATGACTTTGACGTAGTTGGCCAGTTTGAATATATTGCAATATATGGACAAACAATCCCTGTCATTATGTGCTGCAATCATACCTCCCAACATTTTTGGAAATAAAAAGAGGGACAAAAACGTTACCACACCCATTTTTGTGACCACACCCCCTAATTACCATGTTCATTTTACAAAAGTTGGCAGGACATATTTCTGTGTTTTTTTCCAGTTATTACAGTTTTGCTAATGAAGGTGGATTGCCCTTTAGAGCTAGTCCAGACGAGAAGATTCGGGAAGATTCGTCACCTGGCGACTAATCGCCTCGCGACTAATTTCCTCGAATCACTTCCCTCGAATCACTTCCAGCTGCTTAATGAAGAATCGCCTGCACCTATTCACATGCGGCGCTGCACTTTCCCAAAATGAGGCAACTTCGAGCGACTTTGGAAAACGCAGCACTGTGTGTGAATGGGCTCAGGTGATTCTTCATTGAAGCATTAGTCGCCTCAAAGAAGAAGCACAAATCTCCCCGAATCTTACCATGTGGCCTAACTTAAGCTTTGAGTCTAACTTTTCCTTTGAATATGAAAAGGACAGGGCCTGAATAGAAAGATGAGTAAAAAAAAGTAACAATGACAACACATTTGTAGCCTTACAGAGCATTTGTTTTTAGATTTTGTTTTTCCTTCTGCCAGAAGGAAGGTAAGTGATTAAAACAGTCATCTGAGCTGGGCATTGTGGGAAGAAAAAGCAAGTAGAGTGATGAAAATCTGGAAACTCACGAGTTTTTTTTTTCTTTAAAACTAAACCTTTATCGTATAATCTTTAATTCTTTACTACCACCTAGCGGAGATAATTGAGAATACATTGATATTGTTGCATGATCATTTGTAGCCAGCAATAAACTAGTGCAAATTGATCTAATTGTGATGCATAGAGAATAATGAATTACCCTTTATTATGTATGTGCATTAAATTAGTATCTGGTATATATTTTAGGCAATATTTGTCCCAAACTGATATGATCAACTAGATAAACTTTCTCTGCAAGGTGGGATCCAGGAAGATTACATGAGCTCTCCCTTTTACATTTTTAGACACTGCCACCTACTACAATGAACAATTACAATAGCATACTTCCCAAAACTTTGGAAATAAAAAGAGGGACAAAAAGAGTTGGCTAGCATAGCGCGGTGATATGTTTCGACCACACCCATTTTTATGGCCACACCCACTAATTACCATGTTCATTTTACAAAATTTGGCAGGTTATGAAAGTCTGAACACATTTCTGGGGGTTTTTTTTTTCAAGTTATTACAGTTATTGCTCTTTAAGCTGTGAGTCTAAATTCTCCCAAGAGATCTTAATTGTTACAATTAGTTATTTGTGTATCTCAAAATTGTTACAACATTATCTTAGTTGCATCTGGTGGCTCTTCTGGGCTCTCTGCCAAAAACCAGTTGAGTTAGAAACTTTGTATCTTTTCCTGGCTGTGCAATGCAGGAGATGAAAGAGAAATTTGGGACATTTCAGTACAAATGCTGGACTGCAGGATGAGCTGTCAAAAGTGGGACTGTCCCGCTCAAAATGGGACAGCTGGGAGGTATGCAACAGACCCAGGAAAAGTACAATAGCTGCATTGGTAAATCAAAGGGCCGCTTATGTGCCTGAAAAAAACAAGCTGCCTTAAGTCACTTACAGAGGGCTTGGAGCTTCGGGGTTCTCTCTAGTGGTTTAACTAGCAGAGATTAGGTTTTATGGTTTGGCAATATCTATTGGGTTTTCATGGTTTGGTCTGGAAGCCCAAAAACCTGAGACCCAGAACACATTACAAGGGAGATACACTGTTGATATGGTATTGTACTCTAGCTGACTTGCCCCTCTGTGGGACGGAATATTGCCTTATAACTAAAAGATATATATGTATATTTTTTTTATTTACATTTAAGTTATTGAAGACGATAGCAGTGTACAAAACATTAAAGGCATTGATTAAACAACAAATAACAAAGTTATGATGGGAGTACCTGGACATTATTATTGAACTGATGAAATGGATGTATTCATGGGAAAAGAGCAGGGCACAAACGTTCACATAGCAAGTCTTTTGTGCTTTGTTTATAGTCCTGTATATACTCAGGGAAAGACAGACAGTGTTTGAGCCTGGCAGGTTCCCTGTTGTTGGATTTATGGTGCAATACTGAAGTGCCAAGGTTAGAGGAGTACAAGTCATTCCAGGGAGTGCCCTGCTCATCTAGAGACAGCTTGTTCTTTTTAAAGGGAAAGTCACATCAGAAAAGCAAATAGCTTTGTAGCAAGAGGCATGTGAATACATTCTGTTTTGCCTGAGAAGAGATCTAACTAACATGGTTTCCTCTGGAGCGAAAAAGGTCTTCACTGCAAAAATATTCTAATAAAATGAACAAATCACAAAAGTACACAGGGCTGCATGTTGTACATGTTATCCATTGCCGCAAAAAGACAGAAAGCCACAAAAGGAGCCGAAGTAGAAGCTCAGAAGTTGTGAAAAGACCCAAAGCCTCAAAAGGAGCCTAATGTAAGTTCCACTGAGCAGCAGTGTGTTTTTTATTTATTTTTTATTTTATTGAAACCCCTGGCTTCCAATGTATTATTTTAATACTATGTAGACCCCTGGCCAATGTTTTTGTATACTTGTAAGGGGGGCCATGGCCACCAATGTTTTTTTTTTTAAAAAAAAAACGTTTATGTGGGCCCTGGTGCCAATGTTTTACATATAAGGGGGCCCTGACCATCAGTGGCTTTTTATAACTTGTGTGTGTGGGGATTTACCATTTTAAATGCTGTCTGTGTGGCCTTTTTACTGTGGTGTGGAGTTTGGGGGGCTGGGCTGTGGTGGGCGGGGATCGGGGGGCCCAGCAAATGTTGTTGTATGGGTCCCTGTGATTTCTGATGGCGGCGCTGCCTATAGGCAAACTGTGGTGAACTCTAATGTCACCCTTTGATAAATATTATCCATTGTAAAAAGCATGTTCAGTAGTGATGTGGGGGCTGTAGTGGGATCAGTGGGTTTACCCATGGGTCGGGCGGATTTGGGCCAACCTCTCACTCCCTTTTGCGGGTGGTGGGTCGGTCCAGGTTGAGCCACCTTGCACTGCCGATTTCCGGGTCCATTTTTATAGATGCACCTGGCTTGCCCCGCCCCTTTTGTGACATCATCCGCCGGGCAGCGCAGGTCTATAAATGGAAGGTGGCAGTCGGGCTCGGGCGGGCAGGGGTAAGGGATATAAGCAAACGCAGAGTGCATCCCCCCAGGGGTACTGATCATATCCATATTCAGTGTCGGACTGGGACACAAGGGGCCCACCCAAAAACCTTAGACCAGGGGCCCACCCAAAAACTATAGACCAGGGGCCACTCTCAGTACTAATATTCTTCATCTCCTCAATCAACCTCTATTCTCCTAGTTTGTATTCTTTACATACTATAATCAATTATTCCATCTATTTAGCCTCTTTGTTCTCATAGAAATAGGGAATGGCCATGAAATAGGCCAAAAGTTTAGCAGCATGAGGGCCCACTGACACCTTGGCCCACCTGGAGTTTTCCTGGTATTCTGGTGGGCCAGTCCGACACTGTCCATATTTATGCATAAGAGCTACTTGCATATGCTGTGCTGAACATATTTAATTTATTTTAATAATGGGGGCCCTCTGCCCTGGTGGGACCCATGTAATGTGGCTTTAGCAGGGAGACTGGCACCCACTTCACTAACCAGCACTGAATATGGGGGTTAAGATAAACAAACTGCTCAACATTTGTTCACTGCTTGGTTGGTGAGCTTTAGTTGTTGCTGCAAGAATGTTGGCCTCATTCCAAGGGAAGTCTTGTCTCATCCAACTGTACAGAGCAACATCCCTTAATACTGTCAGCTAATATAAAGCTGCTTGATAAAAACAAGAATCAAGTCTTTCATCTTCTTCATGTGGGAGTCAGGGAGGAGCATTGTGGGTTCTCATGCAGCAGAAGCGCAGACCTCAGTACCACAAGAACCACAGGGGGAACCCAGGAGAGATATAAGTGATATATGTGTGGGGAGGAGGTGCAGAGAAAGGCAAAGCCGGAACACATTACCTTCTTTGGGATATAGCTAAAAGAACACAGGGAAAATTGTAATGAAAGGCTTTATTAGGAGAGAAACATGGAGTATATTTTCTGAATGTATTTGCACTTTATTCCTATTTATAGCTTTCAAGGTCTACAAATTGTGAATTTGAACAGTTTTAAAAAAGCTTACATTTTTAATAGCATTGAATGCTTTTTTTCTTTTAATGTACTTTATTCCATGTTCCCTTATATTTAATATAACAAAAGATATAAGGAGTCATTTCTTTAGACCCTGTGTTGAAGTGCAAAAGAATAACCTTTAGTGCTTATTCTAAAAGTCCCCCTATACAGGCCGATGCCCAAGTTAAAGGACAAGGAAAGTGTAAAATAGAATAATGCTGTATTTTGTATACTAAACATTAACATGAACTTATTGCACCACAAGCCTAATCAAACAAATGATTTGTCATCTTGTAACTTTGTTATACATCTTTGCAAGACTAGACTACATACACATGCTCAGTGTGGTCTGGGCTGCTTAGGGATCGTCATAAATGATCAAAAAAAAAGCTGCTTCAGTTCTGCATGGCTGGTAAGTAAGGCAGGGGCTCCCCCTGCTGTTTATAAGTATGATTGTTTCCCTGCCAGAAGTTAGGGACCATCTGACAATTCCTATCCACAGCACTAAATGAAGGGAGAATTTCACTGCATACAGTCAGGTTTCTTATAAAAATGGTACACATTTTTTAATTAAAGTATATTGGAGATAGATTTCTTTCTCATTAAAGAAAGTAAAAATGGGATTTTATTTCTTTGCCTTTCCTTGCCCTTTAAGGACCAAAATAGAGGTGCCTATGTTCCCCCAGCCCTCATTAAAACTGGTCTGGCTGCAAAGCCAGAGCTGTATTCACGGAATGAACCCAAAAACTTATATTCTTCATTCAAGGCAGGGCACAAAAATAATGGAATTATAACTGTACTTTGCTCTCTGCCTTGAACATAGTAAATGACTTGCCACTTCATAGTAAACAGACTGGCACAAAACTCTCCCATAAAAACCAAAGTGATGCAGTTAAAAAATATAACTGGGCTGGTTCAGTCTAACCCTGGACTGCTATTAGATTATTTTCATTTTTAAACATAGTCAGTGACCCCTATATTCTCTATACACATTGGATAGGCAGAGGTCTGGAGCAAGAGGTCCTTGTGCCCTTCTGTAACACTGGCCCGAAATGTTAAATTACATTTTGTGGGTTGTTTATGTTTTATAATGTTCCTGATTTGATACACACAAAGAGCCAAATGTGTTCTTGTTTTGTCATTCCCCACACTCTCTTTTATGAGTTTCCCTTTGTGGTTCTTGTGACATTGAGGTCTGTGCTGCTGCACCCGTCCCAGACACTGCTGGGGGGAGGGTTTTCTCCTACAGTTGAGGGACCTCAAATGGCTCAGCTTTAATAGGAGAAATAAATGGCTCAGCTTTAATAGGAGAAATCATTTCCCATAAAAGAAATGAAACTTGGTTGTATGAGAGCCAGAGAAGGAGCACCAGGCAGCTGACAGCTTGGCCTTCTGTACCCCAAGGATTATTATCAGTGATTACCTGTATCTTGGAAACCTCTAATTCCAGGAATGGTCTTGCCAAATGCTGCACTCAATCCCAGATTAAGCATGTCTCTCAGTAAGGTTACTCACCTGCCTGTAAGTGAATACAAACAACAGAGCAGGTGCAATTGATATCTAATTACTTAATTTGCTAATCGGTATTAAACTAAACCAACACCTTCATCTGCTGCCATTATCCTTCCCTTCACTGTAGTTAATTTGGCCTTGAGATCAGTAGCACTTCCATTGTATTTTAGTATATTTTTATTTAGCCATGGAGCACTCCCACAACCTTTCCTTTTTGCACGTTATCCTTCACTGTTTCTTATTATAACCCAAGATCCCATATATCCTGCAATATGATATTTATCCCAGCCAAGGTTGGACCGGGGTGCCCAAGGTCCACCAGGACTGATGTCCAAGGCCCCCGCCACCCACCCTACCACTTGGCGCGCATGCACAAAGTCGCCGGTCAGCCTGCATACGCAAATGGCTGTGCACCAAAAAAAATTTTTTTTTGGGTAGAATCTGAGTAAGGAGAGGGGGGTCTGGCGCAGGACTGGACTGAGAATCAAAATAGGCCCTGGCATTTCAGGTACACAGAGGCCCAATCAGCCCACATAGAGGCCCAAACAGCCCCCACCAGCCCACTAAATACTGACTTTCTATGGCACCTTATAGCAGCCCCTCTGGCATTTGCCCTAACCTACAGATTGCCAGTCCGGGCCTGGTCTGGCCTGGCAGGGGCCCACTGGGTTTTTTCCCAGTGTCTCACTAAAGCCCAGCCATAGTCACTGTGGAGAGGGCTGCTTCTATTGTAAGGCAGAGACAGCCTTTGCCAAAGGTTCCCAACACCACAAGTGTAAATAAAATAAGAGTATTAAGTTATTTTACAATTTGTAGATAAGTTCAGTATATAATTCAGGGATGTACCATGGCCCTTTACTTGTGGGAGAACTGCTCCTTCCAACATCCCACAGATTCTCGTGGCTGTTGGGGGGAGGGATTTGAGATATGTAGTTCACAAACAGTTATTTGTGAAACACCCTCAAAGGGAACCACATAAAGGTAATGCACAGTAAGAAGGAACTTGAATTTATGTAGGAAGAAAAATTAAAGAAATGTCCCAGATTTAGCTTGTATACCACCATTTCCACATGGTACTTTTACTTTTACTGGCACTGGAACTTATTGCCAAAATGGCATGAATGAAAGCTTTCAGTTAAGCAAACAATATATTTATGTACCAAACTGCAATGACAGCAATGCTCCATTCCCAAATACAATGTTCTATTCATCTTACCAAGTGCACTTTACCATTAAACTCAGTTTCTGAATGGAACCTCTGCCCATTAGCACCCCATGAGACCTCACCTCAGTGCCCCCCTGAGCAGAACACTGAGATGGATGATTCGCCCACTGGAAAGCCTTGTACCTTCTCTCTGAGCAGCAACAAATAAATGCTTCCAAAGCCACACAGTGGGTTGGGTAGGTGCATGACAAGTTGATGATCTACATTCAGGTTTAAGTTATGTTGGGGTTCCAATCTAAGTG
>CM044433.1:150912003-150924400 GCA_024363595.1 Xenopus borealis
TGAGAAATGGATTTCAGTGCAGAATTCAGCTGGAGCAGCACTATTAACTGATCCATTTTGAAAAATGAAATGATCCCTTTAAATTACATTTATTTTCACTTAGATTGGAACCCCAACATAACTTAAACCTGAATGTAGATCATCAACTTGTCATGCACCTACCCAACCCACTGTGTGGCTTTGGAAGCATTTATTTGTTGCTGCTCAGAGAGAAGGTACAAGGCTTTCCAGTGGGCGAATCATCCATCTCAGTGTTCTGCTCAGGGGGGCACTGAGGTGAGGTCTCATGGGGTGCTAATGGGCAGAGGTTCCATTCAGAAACTGAGTTTAATGGTAAAGTGCACTTGGTAAGATGAATAGAACATTGTATTTGGGAATGGAGCATTGCTGTCATTGCAGTTTGGTACATAAATATATTGTTTGCTTAACTGGCAGCTTTCATTCATGCCATTTTGGCAATAAGTTCCAGTGCCAGTAAAAGTAAAAGTACCATCTGGAAATGGTGGTATACAAGCTAAATCTGGGACTTTTCTTTAATTTTTCTTCCTACATAAATTCAAGTTCCTTCTTACTGTGCATTACCTTTATGTGGTTCATACAGGCAGGTGTTTTCACTCTGCAGAGGAGCTCAGAAAGAAATACTACATGATGCCTTCCACCTGCATTGGGTGCATGGATGCTCCTGTGTCAGGATGGGCCTATAAGGACGGAATACTGCGTTTCATTCTTCGCTCCCCTGCAGTGGAACACAAAAAAACTGACCGCAGGATGAAAAGGCCCATCTGTGTGAACCTTTAGAGACAATAGGGCTCATTAATCAACACTGGGCAAATTGGCCCATGGGCAGATACCCACACCAACCAATCAGTCATTAGCTTTTTAAAGCCAGCTGCAAGAAGAACAATGAATGCAACAATTTGATTGGTTGCCATGGGTTACTGCCCACAGGCAAATCTGTCAATCGTTGATAAATGAGCCCCGATTATTTATCCTTGCTGTACATTCTTGTCATGCTAGGCTCAGTAAACATTTAGGTTCTTGGAAATCTTCTTTGGGGTGGGGGCTTTTCACCATGCTCTGCTCATCAATGCATTGCCCTCTTTTACTTTCACTTTTTATCCTGCTTGTAATCCCCATATTCTCCCATATGTGGTATTTAGAAATTAATTGCCCCTCCTATTCAGTAGATTATTTAGTCAAGGAGTTCTTACTATATCTGAGGCGAATGGGCATCTGTGGGATGTGCCTTGTGCCCCTGGTAATGTGACTACTGAAAAGATTGGCACTGGGTACATTGTATCCATGGCGAAACGGCCGCGTTTCGCTTCGCCGAAAAATTAGCGAATTTCCAGAGAAATTCGCGAATTTTTCGCCATTTGGCGAAACGAGTCGCTCGTCGTTTTTGACGCGCGTCGCGTCGTTTTTGACGCCCATCACTGCTCATTTACATGTTTACAGGTATGGGACCTGTTATCCAGAATGCTCTGGACCTGGGGTTTTCTAGAGAAGGGGTATTTCTGTAATTTGTATTTCCATACTTCAATTCTACTAATAAAAATAAAGCATTAATTCAACTCAATAGGATTATTTTCTATCTTAAGTTGGCCATAGACATAAGATTTTTAAAAGATTCAATGGTTATCGTGAGACCACAATTGTCTCAAAACGATCATTTAAATGTCCGATGTGTCCATCAACTAAAAAGACCATTTCAGGCGATATTGCCAGCAAAACTGAAGGATCACAGCCTGCTTGGCCCTGCAAACATAGGTAGATTGCATGGGGACCGATAAAGATTTTCTAACCCGGATGAAAAATCGAAAGATGTACAAGCGTTGGTATCCCACTAACCACATGATAATTTGACAGATTGATCGGACTTCGATAAGATCGGTCGTTCGGCAGAGAAAGATCTTTGCGTCTATGGGAGCTTTAGTTGTGATCAAAAACAAGGTACTGTTTTATAATTACAGAGAAAAAGGAAATCAATTCTATCGAATATGGCCTTGCCATAATTCGGAGCTTTCTGGATAATCGGTTTCCGGATAAATGATTCCATACCTGTAATAAGATAGATGCTGGGGGTATATAGCCTATGCAAGGGAGATTCCTGAGCCAGTGGCAATGCAGCAGACAGTTTAGCAGAATGTAATAACAATAATAACAATAATAATGTATAAAGGGCAATTCTGCTAGAAACAGGAACTTATCCCACTGTATCTTTATATGTGTTAGTTATGAGTATATGGCAATAAAGCTCTACTCATAGAAAAGACATTCGGGAGGGGGGAGTTGGTGTTTGAAGGCTGAGATAAGTATTGAATAACTTGTAGGCAATATACTGTATATGCTGGACAAGGAAGGAAAAATAAACAATCCAATCTTGTTGCTCAGCGACAAATCTATACTTTTCTCTACTGTTCCCGTTTTTTCTGTTTGCTTTTCTTTCCTAGAAGTACCTCTTCAATTTTCATTAAAAATGTTTTCAAGTCCTTAAAAAAATAGGCTCATATTAAGCAGAAGAGCTATTTATGCTTAATAACCGTTGTCCGGGTTATGGGTACAGGACGTTACTTGATAAGAAAGGACAAAAGGGACTTTATTGAATCTTGCTTTCAATGTCTTTCTAAAAAGGCAACATTAGGGGAAAGTAACACAATAGGACAATGAGCTACAGTTGAATTCTCTATTCTAGTGTTCTACTTTGCCTATTAGTAGGGGTTTGTCAAGAGCAAAATAAATTACAGCTGTAAACAGTCAAACTAAATGAATGCAAACTAGCTCAGAGAAGTAGATTTAAAGATATTACAGGAATGGGACCTATTATCCAGAATGCTCGGGATCTGGGGTTTTCCGAATAATGGATCTTTCTGTAATTTGGATCTTCACTAATTTGAGTTTTTTACATTTGAGATTTTTCTCAAATTAGAAACCATTTGAGTTTATTCGAGGTCTAAAAAAAGCTCACATAGCTCTAAAATTTGACCTTTACAAAATAACCCCCTTAATATTTACATGGTTTTCTATTAGACCAAAAGTATGACGATCAAAATTATGGAAAGATCCATTATCTGGAAAATCCCAGGTCCCAACCATTCTGGATAAAAGATCCCATATCTGTAGGAGCATTTCTTCTGAATAGTGATGAGCATTTCACCATGGGCCACAATGTTTTTGAGAAACCATGGCATGGCACCAATGCATTTCGCAAGAAACAAAAAATCCTGTGAAAAATTCCTATTGGCTTCAATCACGCGAATTCGCCCCTGGCGAATAAATTTGCCCATCACTAGATAACTGTTCTCCTTCCATGATGAGGCTTTGTGTGGCTACAACACAAGTTAGTCCTGGTGTCTCCATAAATGAGAAATTGATGGAAGCAAAGTACCTACAATCTGGAACCTGACATATAAAGATGAAGACCCACCAATACATTTCCCATACACACTTGCATGTTGTGGCACCAGTGCAAACAATTACTTGCATCAACCACCCCCGTCGTTGTCAATGTAGAAAGAGCTAAGAAAATGATGGAATATTTTCAAATATGTTTTTCTTCTAATTAAAGGAGAACTAAACTCTAAAAATGAATAGGGCTAAAAATGCCATGTTTTATTTAGTAACATAGTAAGTTAGGCTGAAAAAAGACACATGTCCATCAAGTTCAACCTTTTAACCCGCCTAACTGCTAGTTGAGGAAGGCAAAAAATACAATCTAAAGCCGCTACAATTTGTCGCTCCTGACTCCAATATGGCAATCGGACCCTGGATCATCTTGAACTATGAGCTCTCTTCCATAACCCTGTATTCCCTCACTTGCTAAACACCATCCAACCCCTTCTTAAAGCTATCTATGTATCAGCCTGTACCACTGATTCAGGGAGAGAATTCCACATCTTCACAGCTCTCACTGTAATAAACCCCTTCCGAATATTTAGGCGGAACCTCTTTTCTTCTAATGAGAATGGGTGACCTTATGTCAGCTGGAAAGACCTACTGGTGAATAAAGCATTAGAGAGATTATTATATGACCCCCTTATATATTTATACATAGTTATCATATCACCCCTTCTCCAGCGTGAACATCCCCAATTTGGCCAGTCTTTCCTCATAGCTAAGATTTTCCATAACTTTTACCAGCTTAGTTGTCCTTCTCTGTACCCTCTCTAATACAATAATGTCCTGTTTGAGTGAGGGAGACCAAAACTGTACGGCATATTCTAGATGTGGCCTTACAAGTGCTCTATAAAGTGGATGAATGACCCCTTCCTGCCGTGAATCAATGACCCTTTTAATACAGCTCAAGACCTTATTTACCGATGCTGCTGTAACAGCCGATCAGCCTTGCTCTTCTTATGCTGACCGGCAAGGAAAAGATGTTGTGATACCTTCTGCGCTCGCGTCAAAATAGGTGCACGCGCCAAATCGGCGCAATGAAGTCAATCCTGGGCGCCTTGTTTTTGTTTATTCCCACATTTGTCCTTCATGGCTCTAGCTCGTCCTGATTGGCTCCTGGTACTTTAAATACCCTTCCCATTGTTCCCTCATTGCCCAAGCTGGCTTCTGTTCCTACAGTTTCTGCTCAAGCCCTGGCCTGTTTATTGACTCTGAACCTCGTCTTCCTGAACCAACCAAGCCTGTGTTGACTAGGTCTTTGCCTGATCCTCGTCTGTACTTCGCCTCCGGTAATACACCCTGCTCCTTTGCCCTCTCCGCGGCAGAAAGCCTGGGGCCCCTAAAGGGCGTCGGTGAAGACCAGAGCCGTAAAGGTGCGCCTGTTGCCATCAGTCTTCCCCGGACCAGCCGTTCTCCACCAGATCCAAGCAATAGACCAGGACCTGAGATAACAGGTTGTTACAGCTGCTGACTGTCAGTGCTTGCTACAGCCAAGTTTATCATCTACAAGAACTCCAAGGTCTTTTTCCTCTTTTTCCATAATGTATTTGCCTAGTGCAGTCCCATTAAGGGTAAAAAGTGACTTGGATATTTTTGACATCACAGGTACATGACTTTACATCAACATTGAATCTCATTTGCCACTTAGCTGCCCAGATTGCCAGTTTGTCAAGATTCTGTTGCAAGAATGCCTCATCCTGGATGGAATTAATTGGGTTGGATAGTTTTGTGTCATCTGCAAACACTGATACATTACTTACAAAACCCTCCCCTAAGTCACTAATGAACAAAAAAATGGACCCAATACCGAGCCCTGAGGGCTAAGAACCTCACTCCAGGCAGAGAATGTACCATTAAGATGGGGAGCTACTGGGGCATCTTTGGAGACACAGATCTTTACTGCTAAAGGGTTGTTGTGGTTGCCTTGGGCTGGTACAGAAGCACAAAACATCATGTACAACATTTCTAACTAATTCTTTAGTTTAACTTTCCTTGTCCTTTAATAGAATTGCATTTTTTACCTTGTTTTTTTTCCTCTTTCACAATATATTTAATTTCTCATATAATAGAAAACTGCTTTGCATTCAAACAATGGAGTGTCTGTGGATTTAATTGAGTAATTATCTGATTCATAATTATTAAGTTCAGTAATGCTGCTCTAAAGCCTCAGTTGGGTGTATTGTTTTCACGGGCAAGGAGCAAAAAGATAAACATAATTGTTATGTAGGCATGATAGCCTACGAAATAAGTTGGCGCTATAGAAATACATGTTAATAATAGCCATCATTGCAAATATGAGCCTTCTGGAATATTGATGTATAATCTGGCAGCATTATGAAAATAAAAAAATATATATATAGCTCTTAGATAATGTATCAATTACTCCTGCAGAGTAGGGAAGGGAGTATCTACACCAGGGATCCCCAACCTTTCGAAGCCGTGAGCAACATTCTGAAGTAAAAGGAGTTGGGGAGCAACACAAGCATTAAAAATGTTCTTGGGGTTCCATATCAGGGCTGTGATTGGCCATTTGGTAGCCCCCATGTGGATTGTCAGCCTACATTGAGGCTGTGTTTAGCAGAACACCTGGTTTTTATACAACCAAAACTTGCCTCTAAGCCAGGAATTCAATAATAAGCACCTGCTTTGAGGCCACTGGGAACAACATCCAAGGGGTTGGAGAGCAACATGTTTCTCACGAGCTACTGGTTGGGGATCACTGATCTACACTAATGTCTTTGTCCTGGTACTGACGACTTTTAACACAATCCCATTCAACCTGCATTTTTTGACTGAAAAGCACCAGTTTCAATGCTGCCATGCAGTTCCCATCAAAGTCAATGGGTTGCAAATGTGGCAGTTTTGGGTGCTACTCCTCTGGCTCTGCTACCCTCATACAATCTTACAGATTGCTTAGCAAATAAATAACATGCCCTGCCATTGAAACACATAATACTGCTAGTGGTGATACAGCCTTAAATGGGGAATTGTGTGTTCTGAACAACCTGGTGGTCAATTATTCAAGTTGGGTTCTCTCACTGTATCATTTATCAATATAATGTCATATGAGTAAATAATAATACAATGTCAGTACTGAAGCAGTTCAATACACTCTGGGACACTCCTAGAAAAGCCTCTATCCTAATTAGGTGGCCCTGTATTGATAGCTCTTCCAGTTGGGTACTAAGCCTACTAGAACATTCTTGGCTGGAAACTCTCTTTGGTTTCCAGTCCTGCTCTGGCAAACTCTCATTTATGGGGCCCTCTGTCCTTATTTAGGGTGGCTCTAGTCATGTTTTAGACACACCTATCCACCCTCAAAGAAACACTAGAGGCAGATCTAGACTACTCCTTTACATTATATATTATAGAGGGCATTGATCCATAACCGGTGGCTTGCGTGCAACATGTTGCTCACCAACCCATTTGGATGTTGCTCCCAGCAAATTTCTGGCTTGGAGGCAAGTTTTGGTTGAATTAAAAACCAGGTGAACTGCCAATAGCCTCCTGTAGGCTGTCAGTCCACACAGGGGCTACCAAATAGCCTATCACAGCTCATATTTAGAGGAACTTGTTGTATGCTTGTGTTGCTCTCCAACTTCTTTTACATTTGAATAAGGCTCACAACCCCTGATCTAGGGGTACATGTTAAGCATCAAACATTCCCTGACAAGATATTTGATGAAAATTATGACTGCTCTAAGCTCTCTCTTTCTATCTCTCTATTTCTATGTATCCATGCTGCAGTTACAGTTCAGCTCTAGTCTAACGGTTGTATTCTGGTATTGCCCTACAACCCCTACACAAATACAATCCAAAAAAAACACCTAAAGAAACACATGTTTACATGACCATAATGGGGCTACCCACATGCCTT
The DNA here is from genome assembly GCA_024363595.1 of Xenopus borealis. Taxonomy (NCBI): domain Eukaryota; kingdom Metazoa; phylum Chordata; class Amphibia; order Anura; family Pipidae; genus Xenopus; species Xenopus borealis. Next base: position 150,919,277 of record CM044433.1, read on the forward strand.
AGATACAAATATATCATTCATTTACACTGAACTAAGTACAAAAGTAACAAAGGCACATAAAAAAACATTATATATTCTGTATATTTCAATGCATGAAGTTGTGTTTTTTATATTCCTTATCAAGGTATTTCAACACTGAAGCTGTGCCAAAACATACATAGAATGTATAAGCATCTACTAATAGTCGTGGCACATTGTACTGGAATGAAACTATAGTCATAATACACAATAAACTGAAGGAGCACACAGGAGCTCAGGGTGCTGCTAGTTAAAAATGTAGAAAGGCTGTGCGTGTCTGGGGAGGAGACAAAAAATCAAATTGAACAAGCAAAGCAACTATATCTGAAATGCTCCAAGGGAAGGGCTGAGAGAGCAGCAAGAGGGTTAATCATCACCTTAGAGTGAGAGAGAGTATAACTCACAGATAACATGCTGGCGGATGTTTTGTCAGATTATTGAGCAAGGTGGGGTTTTCCTTGCATACTCTGAAGGCAGACAGTGCATATAAAGCCAGAATGGTTCCTTAATTGCTTGAAATAGCAGCCACTCTTCCAGTGCTGGGTAAGTCAGGGAAAGACTAATTTCTTTCTCTTTTTCTGCTTGTAGTGTATTGTACTGAAACAAAGTTAACCTAATACTTTAGACTCATTGCTTCATTATATGAATTAGACAATGTCCTCTGATAATATTTTTGTGAGTTGCAGGTGGGGTTTCTTGCTTTTAAGAGGGAATGGACATGATATATGACAGGGCTTGTGCTGCATATATAGGACAGGGTTTGTGCTATGTATCAGTGGATAGCTAACATTGTAGAAAAGAATGTATTTATAGTTATGCTGTTCTTATTGCAACTGAAGTGTAGCTGAAAATTCTTCCTATTTGCCAAGCCTTAAGCTGTCAGGATTAGTTTGTGACCAAATTCCTCTAAGCTAGTGCCTCAGGTGCCTAATGATAAACTCAACTTGCCTATATCCAGAGTCAGGGCTGCTTTCCACCAGTGCAAATGACTGAAACATTCAGAGTTATGCTGGGTAAAATGCCTGGCATGATAGGAAAGGTCAGTGCTAGCGATGGGCGAATTTATTCGCATGGGGCAAATTCGCGGCGAATTCCTGCGATTCACCGCTGGTGAATAAATTCGCGAAACACCAGCGAAAATTCGCCAAAAAAAAACATTGAGACAAAAACGACACAACGTGACGAAAACTACGCGACGCGCGTCAAAAACATGCCGCGACTCGTTTCGCGAATTTTTTCGCCAATTCGTGAATTTCACTGGAAATTCGCAAATTTTTCGGCGAAGCAAAACGGGGTAGATTCGCCCATCACTAGTCGGTGCCTTTCATATAAGAATATTTGTAAGAGTTCTTTGCATTCCATTAAGAATACAGTTCAGTAAGGGTCTAAGTAGGTATTCTTAACAATAGAATATGGTAAAAACTCTCCAATTTAAAACAATGTGCATGTTAATACAATCTCCCTGTTTTGTTTTCTGGCTCTACCTAACGAAAATCACCCCACTACTGTAACTGACAAATGGATTGATTTACCAGGGGTGGCTTATAGCTACTTAAGGCAAGCTGTTTTAATTTGTCTATTTGTGGCTATATAAAATTATTGAAATGGTTTCCTGTAAGTATAAACTGCGCAATAATTTGTAGCCAATGTGGGCTGCCCCATAAATACAATGATACCTGGTTTAGCCCACAGGAAACACACAGCTATGGCTTACTGGCTTGGCTCATAGGCACATTAAGGAAAAGCCCATATAGGAATGTGGGGATTTTTTTCTGTATTATGTAGCCATTCATTTATAAGCCTTCAATTATAGCGGGCAGAAGAGTTTTTTAGAAGTTAATTATAGAAGACATATAAATGCTATACATGTTATTATGACTGATATGTATTTATGTGTGTCAATAGATGCTGGTTGTTTTACATACTGTACATAACAGGAACAGAAGTCTATTTAGAGTTTGAAAGTATAAACATGTTAAACAGCAGAGCCTGAGTCACCAAGAAACAAGACCTTGAACAGTTCTACATTACTATAAATTGAATAAAATCATCTGACATTGTTGAAGACTACAAAAACATTTGCACACAGAGCTAGACATTGTAGTGACCCATGTCATCCAGCCCCCTTTCTGCCCCTGCTTCTGGTCACGTTCTAATTGTGTTTTATAATTATATCTATAATATATAATGTTTTATAAATATAAATCATCTTCATTGCTTAATTTTCTTCATTGATAGGAGCTGTTACAATGTCTACTTCCATCATGAATGAGACAGATTCCAATTTTTCCTGCTATGACCCCTCTATCGTTGAGTATCGATATTTTGGTGTGACATGGGGAATTATGGTGTCTCTGGTAGGGACTATTGGAAATGTGTTGACAGTGTTTGCTTACGCTCTGGATAAAAAGCTCCAGACCCGGTTCAATCTGCTGATAATAAACCTGTCTTTAGCTGATATCCTGTACTGCACATTCCTACAACCGTTCTCAGTAGATTCTTACCTCCACCTCTACTGGAGAAGTGGCACCACCTTCTGCCGGGTATTTGGAATGCTACTGTTTGTCTCCAACTCGGTGTCCATCCTGAACCTGTGCCTCATTGCTGTCAGTCGTTATATTCTTATTGCCAACAACAAACTCTTTGATCGGATCTTCTGTAGACTTGGGGTATCACTTATCCTTCTAGGTACCTGGGTGCTGGGCTTTTCTAGCTTTGCCCCACTTTGGCATGTCTTTGTTTTAGTTCCAAAAGTGTGTACCTGCAGTTTCCATCGTATAAAAGGAAGGCCATATACAACCATCTTAATGGCATTTTACTTCGTTATTGGTCTTAGCTGTGTTGGGATCTTCTACTTCCTAATTCACCGTAAAGTGAAATCAGCTGCCCAGGCTCTGGACCAATACAAACTCAAAACCAAAAACACAACAAAGGATCACGTTGCTGGCCTTAACTCAACTGATGCAGGAAAATATCAAGAAATGGACAGTGGAGTGGATACAGCAGTCTCCAGTGAGGTCATTTCAGAACACCTTCCATCTAACAAGAGTACTGCCACTACCTCTCATACCACTGATCATGAAAAACTAGAGCGAAGAACATTGCCCCAACCCAAAGACTCAGGCTCTGATTTCAAAAAGGTCACCCGAATGTGTTTTGTGGTCTTTATTTTCTTTGTTGTTTCTTACATTCCTTTCTTATTACTCAATATTTTTGATGCCAAAAACAGAGCGCCCCAAATGCTTCATATGATAGCTGCAAACCTTACCTGGCTGAACAGCTGCATTAATCCCATACTTTATGCAGCAATGAACCGACAATTTCGTGATGCTTATAAGAGGGTTCTCACTCTGGCCATCAGCAAAATAAGGAGGCACTAAAAGAGACTTTACAAGGCTTTGACTTTATGTATTTTGGAGAGGTTATTCAGCTGGTTGTAGTTGAGGACCTCTATCTTGCCTCAATTATGTCTCAACTCTACCTCCTCAAGTAGCTTTAAGCCAATGACTGAAGGGCTGGTTTTAGGGCAGCTCATAGAGCATTTGTATCCTGGGTCCCCAAGCTGTAGAGGAGACTTCATAGATAAAAAAGGTCACATTAAAAGTGCTGATCATTTTCTTACATTTTATAATAACTTAAGTGGTTTAATATTTACAATGTTGAATCTGCAAGTTTTTGGCCACAGCTTTTCATTGTCACCGTAGGCCCTGAGTGACTGCAAATACATTCACTTTCCATGAATACTCTTCTAATGTAGAAAGTTGTTGTAAGATAAAGTCAAACTAAATCCAGTCTAGCACTGTTATTCCTGCATTAACTGTTATTTGTAAATACTGCACTTGTTTTATAATAAATATTTATATTGTTATAACATTGTCTTCTACACTATATATTATTCTATATAAGATAATTACATCTCTTGCCTTAAAGTCACAGATTGCTATGAACTGATTGTTATGTAAAGTTAAGTGTTAGTGGTGACCAACATCATTCCCACAACTTCCCTATGATACAAGTGCACCGGGAACACTGGTAGTAAAAGAGCAGAGGCAGAAGCACTGAAGATGTCCTGAGATCGCTTTAGAGTTGGCACCTCTGCTATAATATTTATGTCAGCTGTTATAGTGTTGTGGAGCAAATGATTTCTGGAGTCTTTTTATTCCTGCGTGGACAAGGGATAAGTTTCCCAAGTTGAACACCACTGCTTTAGTTAAGTTCTTTATGTTTTTGTTCCACCAGAAGAGATGACTTGTTCAGTTTTCAGATGAGAACTGGGCAAACTGGTGAACAATAAATTTTAGAGGGGTGAGTTTCTGTAACAACATTATTACAGGCATGGGATCTGTTATCCAGAATGTTCAGGACCTGGGGATTTTCAAAGTCTAATAATTAAAATTTAAACATTAAATTACCCCGATAGGATTGTTTTGCTTCCAATAAGGATTAATTATATCTCAGTTAGGAGCAAGTACAATGTACAGGTTTATTATTACAGAAAAAAGGAAATCATTTTTGAAAATTAGAATTATTTACTTATAATGGAGTCTGTAGGAGATTGCATAAGCATTCCTTTAAGTCAGAGATTTCTGGATAAAAGGTTTCCATTTAATGGATCCCATATCTGTAGATAGTGTGCAAAAAAAGGGCTACAGCTTTAGGAGACACAGGCCTGCCCCGTTGCCGCCTGCCCCGTTGCCACCTGAACTCTTTGCCGCTGCTGAAGTTTCATGTTTGAATGAAGTGAAAGTTAGGGAAGGACAAGAAAGGGAATGACTGCTCTATGCCCCTGTTTTTTTTTTAACAAATTTGCAGTTGTCTTGAATTTTGGAAGTGATTAAATCTCACTTTACTTTTTAATAATTTTATAATAACTTAAATAGTTTAATATTTATGTCAGCTATGTTGAATCACAGTTTTGTGTTCTTTTCATGCCTGGAGTTCTTTATCAAAATATGCCTTTAGGTAATTTATATTCATTGCACTACATACTCTGTACAGTACACACCCTTTTGGAATTCTGCAGGTTTATACAGAATAAACATGCCCTGACAATGTATTCAACAGTTTATTGGGACATACTTTAGCTTACCTGACCGAACAGTATGA
>CM044433.1:150927093-150956499 GCA_024363595.1 Xenopus borealis
GCCTGCCAGAAAGCAGTTCCCTCCTAAAGTGCTGGCACAAGTCACACGACCAGGGGCAACGGGGAAATTGAAAAAATGTCTAGCTCCATGACAGATTTTAAATCGAATATAAAAAAATCTGTTTGCTCTTTTGAGAAATGGATTTCAGTGCAGAAGTCTACTGGAGCAGCACTATTAACTGATGTGTTTAAAAAACATGTTTTCCCATCCTTTTAAGCAGTGGTTCTGGATGCAGTGTCGGACTGGCCCACCAGAATACCAGGAAAACTCCCGGTGGGCAAAGGTGTCAGTGGGCCCTCATGCTGCTAAAGATTTGGCCTATTTCATGGTCATTCCCTATTTCTATGAGATGGAATAATTGATTAAAGTATGTAAAGAAAACAAACTAGGAGAATAGAGTTTGATTGAGGAGATGAAGAATATTAGTACTGAGAGTGGCCCCCTGGTCTAAGGTTTTATGGTGGGCCCCTGCTCTAAGGTTTTTGGGTGGGCCCCTGGTGTCCCAGTATGACACTGTCTGGATGTATAGTTGGCCACACAATAAAGATTCATTTGCATGTCTCTGCCCATAATATTTGGTTTAAGGCAATGCTATGTGTATTGCATGAGGTACGTGAATAAATTCTATTTACAAAGGCTCTCACTCCATGTATTGCATTATGATGGGCTCTTCAGGTCTTTTTTAGTCCTTCTCACCCTGTGATGCACACTTTGCTTAGAAAAATGTTTGCTTAGAAAATATTTTCCATAGCCTGCCAGCGTATACCTGCTTTCAAATTCCGATTTTGACTAAATGGGAAAAAACTGCCTCTGAATAGATGAATCAGTGCAGTGCTGGACATAGTCAAAGAGCAAAGTTATGTCATTTATGATTTCTCACGAAATAAGTCTTCTGCAACATTTGTTACAGTTGTTAATATGTTCATCATTCCCTTCTATGTACTTGTTTAATTTGTATTTTGTGTTGGTAGCACATTGCAAAATAACATTGCTGTCCCCCAGTGTTAGCTTCTTGCACCAGGAAATTATCTGCATGGGCTCTCTGTGACATCACCATGTTGTTCTATGTTTCCTCTGTGTGTTCCAGTCTTCTTCCTCTGATAGGTTAACTGGCTTCTAATGAAACTGAAGAACTACAACTCACTGTTATATATAGTGCTGATTTATTGGATGTTTGTAAGTAGTTTATACATTTTTGTTTTAATCTTCAAGTAAACATACTGCACTATATCAGTTCTTATCCTCTTTAATGACGATTGGGTTGATCGAGTTGTGAAGGGAAGATCTTTAAATTGGATATTTATGAGCTTGAACTTTATTTCATTTTGGAGAGTAGGCTGACTCACTGTGTGATCCATTGGTACAGTATATGGAGATCCACTCTATACTGAAAAGGGGCACTGAACTAAAAGCGCGCTTTTCACATTATATTCCATATGTTGGTTGCATTTAAGCACATTGTGAGCAGTGATTTTGACTGTTCGCTTGGCTACTGCACTATATTTTTATTTTTGCACTTCCTTGTAGCAAATACTGCTTATTTTGTATATTGGAGTCCAAACAGAGGCGAGGGAGAAACGGAGGCTGAGGTTTTTTCATTTCACATTCACTGATTGGATATTGATCAAATCAACTTTTGGTTCTAATTAAACTGAACGTACCTGATGTGCCTTTTTGAATTAAAATAGGATTCGAGACCTGTTGACTAGGCCATCTTAGTTAGATATTGCATCCTTACCAATACTAATAAATAGCTGTGACAGTAATATATGATTTTTTTTTTTATTTATCACCCTATATAGGAAAAATTAAGGTAAGCTGATTGCTATCAAACGTGCCACCAAGTCTTCTATTCAATTAAGTGCATGCAAAGTGGCACAATCCCAACACTGATACCATTTAGGGCAGAGACACACACCCGAAGATTCGGGGAGATTAGTTCGACAAATGTCTTCTTCTTCTTCAATTGCCCTCCCGCCGGCAAGAATGTAAATCGCAGCCAGGATGGCACTCAGATCACTTTGTTTTCTGAAGTTGTCTGAAGTTGCCTCAAGAGGAAACTTCGGGCGACTTTGAAAAACTAAGAGCTCAGAGTGCCATCCTTGCCCACAATTTATATTCTAGCCGGCGGGATGACAGTTCAGTTTGTTGCTGGGCGACTAATCTCCCAAAATAGCAACATGTGTCTCTGCCCTTAAGATTTCTATCTCAGGATAATGATCTAACATGCTCTGGCAGTATACTGTTGTTGTATAGTCTGAAACTCTCTAATACAGCAGCCCAGGGATCAGTGTAAAGGTAAAACCTTTTGCAAGGATCGGTGGGTCGGGCCGGGGGCAGCGGCAACTGCCCATCCAATTCAGACGTGCCTGTTTCCAATTTGGTACATTAATTGTGGGCTAGGCTCAGTGGCCCAGTTCAAGAATCTCCGCGGCCCGGCAATTGGGGACCCCTGCTCTGACCAGCCCCCTCTTGACAGTCTGGTTGTGCTAAGCTCAGATACTGGGCTAAGATACCTTCAGTATCTGTTTAATCCTAAAGCTTTCCCAGAACCCCTATGGGCAATAAACTTGGCCATTAAAGTCCTCTGAGCATTACTGCCACATAATAACATCACCAGTCTGGACATCTTGAGACAGTTGGGGTATGCCTGACTTTATATCAAGGGTATCAGGCACCTACTGGAATTATTAAGGCTTTGGGAAACATTCTTTTCAGGCAACATTTTGCAGGTTTTGTTGTTTTGAGAATAGCCAGGCATATTTTTGACTTGTTTTGACTTGAAAGATGTTACTGTGATTTACAAGTGAGCCACTATCCCATTAACATCTCTCATGGTATCTACAGTATTTGCTATTTATATACTGTGCCATGCCACTCTTTCACAGGATAAGCATTGTCCTTTTCCCTTGTAGCCTTCTCACCTGCAGAATTGTATTACTAGTTTAAAATTGTGGCATATAATTATAAATGTGAGAATGTTTGCGGAGTCTTAATATCAGGAAATAAGAAATGTATTTACTGTTGTAGTTAGTGTGAAAAATGCAATTAAAAAAAATATGGATACCCCAATAAAAAGTGTTTAAAAAAATAATTCTAAAAAGTAAAAACAACATTTTATTAGGAGAGCCTGACACATTTTGTGCTTATTGTGGCACTTACTCAAACGCCTATAAGTAAGTTCTATAAATGCATCTAAATGAATGCTATTGCACATGGGGTTAAGGGGCAGCTAACATATTCAGAGTGGGAATTACTTCTGGAAACTAGCCTTAAAGCAGAAATAGCAGAAGTGTGTTGTGGCCACTGACACAATCTATTGTGGGAGTCCTGGATTTCTCACCACATGCACGTGACCATAGCTTCAAGTTTCCCAACATCAGAGCAGATGAGATGGATACAATGGCACATAATGCAACTATATGGAAGTACAAAGAGCATATTTGGAATTACCTAGTCAATACAGGCAACATTTGAGCCTGACTTCACTTGCAGCTGTAATTAAAGCTTAAAGGGATACTGTCATGGGAAAACATGTTTTTTAAAAAGCATCAGTTAATAGTGCTGCTCCAGTAGACTTCTGCATGAAAATCCATTTCTCAAAAGAGCAAACAGATTTTTTTTATATTCAATTCTGAAATCTGACATGGGGCTAGACATTTTGTCCATTTCCCAGCTGACCCAAGTCAGGCTGTTGTTTTTCCTTCTCTATGTAACTGAATAGTACGCAGCGGGACATGGGTTTTTACTATTGAGTGCTGTTCTTAGATCTACCAGGCAGCTGTTATCTTGAGTTAGGGAGCTGCGGGTTACCCGCAAAATCCCGCGGTACCCTGCGGGTTGCTCGTAGGATTTCTAGGTGCGGGTATAGAAGCGGGCCGGTGGTTCTGCAGGTTGGCGGGTTGAGGGTCGGGTCGCGGATCCTCACTATAGGAATTTTTACTCCTTTTTCTGAGCATTTCTACTACTGATGATGTCACATCCGGTTTACAATGACAGCACTTCCTGTTTTACTCCTTTTTTTTCTGATCCCGGCTACTTCCGATGATGTCACTTCCTGTTTATGATGACAGCACTTCCTGATTCTTGATGGTCAGCGGGTCGCGGGTCCGGGTTGCGGATCGTGGGTTGCGGGTACGGTTCGGGTCACGGGTCCAAGTGGGTAAGAATGCGGGTCGCGGGTCCGGGTTCGGGTTGCGGGTTCGGGTCGGGTTCGGGTCCCAAAAAATGGACCCGCGCAGGACTCTACTGTTATCTGCTTACATTCCCATTGTTCTGTTGTTAGGATGCTGGGGGGGGGGGTGATAGCACTCCAGCTTGCAGTACAGCCCAAGTCACGTGACTTGGGGCAGCTGGGAAATTGACAACATGTCTAGCCCCATGTCAGATTTCAAAATGAAATATAAAAAAATCTGTTTGCTCTTTTGAGAAATGGCAGAAGCTCTTTAAAGATTGCTTATGATAATGATAATCAGATGGTGCACTGTAGCTTTCCTTAGTGACAAGGGAATTTTACCTATTGAGCAATGTTTTTGATATATTAATGTGCATGAGATTTTAAACCAGTCTTAATAAATTGTAATGAGACACACTATGGCATTTCAAACTCTTATATCATATTAATTTGTTCCACCTCTGCACCAGCTGACTGCAAGTTCTATGTTATCATTGGCCTGAACTACATAAAACTGTAAATTCTGTTTGTTTATTGCCCCACACCTACTAGAAAATGAAATGTGAAACCCTTCATCTCCTAACAAAGGAAGTTCTGCACTGGAGAAATCTTTGCTCAATGGCTGAGCTACCAACTTAACGACAAGTGTATAATTTCACAAACAAACCAGCCCTGGTTTCACAACCATCACTTTTCTCCTGCTTTTATATTCACTTTCAGTGGCAAATACATTAGTGTTATGGTGTGAAAAGCAAAACAAAATTCTGTATTAAATGCAATTTGTCCCCATTAGCATGGGTTAATTAAATTATAGCAAAAACTCAAGCTATTCATTGGGAAACATTTTGGAACACTGAAAAGGATCAATTCAATTATGTAAAAGAGGGTGGTGGTTATAAGAGGTCCAGGAAACACGAGTGCAAATTGCTGCCACTGCTGAAAAAAAAGTTGGTTAAGGTGTCACAAGATTGATGAAACTATTTGAGCATCTATTTGCCAATGCTGACAATAAAGTATGTGGCTTGTAGCAAAGTGTATTGTTGTGACCTTCACTTTCCATAGTAGTGCATGGGGAGTTAAAGTCCCACATAAGTAAGTGCAAGTACCCAATGTGACATAGGATTTGCCTCTTTTGAGCATTATTAGTGTTGTGAGGAAGAAAAAGACAGTACCAAGGGCACACAGTAGACTAGGCTCCTTTTGGCTGACTACTGATACATAGAAGGATTATATATAAATGCAAGTGCATTTTTTGATGCAAATTCACAGGATTTTGACCCATAATACAGGCTCCCCCATGAATCCATCTTAGTTGAGGTTGTGCTCCAATTGTAATCTCATGAAGTGGCATCAAGTGTTTGGTTGCAGGTTGTGTATCCAAAACGGCATTGCATCCAATTCACTGGACACAAGTTTGGTGCACGTGTTGACGCAAGCCACTATGGGAACCCTGGACATAAGTGCGGCGGAAGCTCCAGCATCCCCAGCATCCCCAGCATCAGCAGGCACAGTTGTGCACCATTAATCAGAAGGAGCTTATTATGTCATGACGTAAGATCAGGGGAATTGATTGATCCCTTGTCATGTGTATAATGACAGTCCCAATATGGTCATCTGGACCAGGAGCTCCCTCATTGCTAACTAGGAGTTTTTTCTGGCCAGAAAAGTTTTGTTTCCCTATAAATATGGAGTCCAGATTCTGATACTGCAACTCCGGTGAGGAACACAGTTTTGCTATGATAGGTGCCCTTTTATTACAACATTACATAATATTTACAATATCTAGGATTATCCAATGGCACATACTACTACAAAAGTCTATTTTTATGAAAATCGTTTATGTCGATGAAGCAGTGTTTTATGGGCTGTTTTATGCAATATCATTTTATAGTGACCTGCAGTGTTCAATGGTTCTTTTTTTACACTTCTTTAGTGTTAGCATCTTCTCTCATATTCTGCCTAACTAAATCCGCTCCCTCTTTACGATATCCTCCCAGAGCACACTCAGTTGCTGAAGTCATACTCCAACAGTCCTTGGTATACACATTATGTGAAATAGATGAATAATAAACAAATGGATATTACAGGAAACTTTAAGAGAAACAAATTAATTCTTGTATTTGACTTCAGCATTTCATCCCACTCAGCCACTCCGTATGTCTTGCCTTCTGGCCCGGCCAATATGGCCATCTGGTGGAACTGTACTCTTGCTAAGCATAAGTCGCCATTGGCAGTCATAGTGTGAGGATTTCAACCATCTGTTTTAATACATGAAATGATCAAAGTCTTCTTTTTTAATAATAAATATATACAACTTTTACTGTGCTTTTTATGTTCTTAAAACTAGATACGTTGCATGTTTGTCTGTCTATTTGTCCAGACAGTTGTGGTCCATGCCAGCATAAAAACAAATGTCTCACATGCTGCAAAATGTCACTGCTGGAACTTGCCGATTTGTTGAATGAAGCTAGTATTTTGATTCAATGACCTGATCATCAGTTTACATAGTGAGCTTGTCCTTGGAGGCGTTAGTATTAGGTTCTTTAGATTTAGACTTCGTATTAGGGGATTTGGTTCTCTGAAGAATCTCTGTTTTCAGATCTTTAGAGAGTTGCTTTGAGGATCCCGTGCTGTGACTCTTCAGAGGAGAGTCAAACAGAAGCACAACTTGCAACTGGCCACCTTAAATACCTTTTCTCATGATTGGACACACCTGCCTATGAAATTCAAGTCTTAACGAGCTAATCCAACCAATTTGGTGTTGCCATCAATCAGTACTTACATAGTTATATAGTTAAATTGGGTCGAATAAAGACAAAATACTGAGCAGTTACATGCAGTCAAGGATACCAACATTTTACACAACCTGCTTTTCACATTTGATTTCATTTCATACAACTAAATACTGTTTCACTAAAAACACCCCAGTACTCAGATGTTCCTGGGAAATGAAAGACATACAACTGTTATCTTTTTTTTTTGAAAGTGGAGAAAATTATTCTGCAGGCTGAGAGGGGTTCCCAAACTTTTTCACATGACTGTATATGAATCTTATGGTGTTATTGTTAAGAAGGATCCTCACAGAAAACCCACAAAATACAGATACATGCAAATCTAAGTCCTTCTTAAAAAAGTTTTCTTTTGTCTAATTAAATGGGCCCTAGGCCTTTATCTACAAACTTTCAACTTGCTCCTCGCTAGCTCTTTTCCTGATTTATTTGTAACCATCGGCAGATGTAATGTAGTAGAGTTGTAATATACACTTTAAATTGTTCTAATTAACATTTCTATACTTATATCTTTAGAAAATTTTACTTTTAATGATCAGAAATAAAATACAAACAGCACAAAAGGATACTCAAGTGTTTCAACAAGCACAGTCCATCTGTGCACTTTAGCAAAGCATGGACTCATTTAATGTTTATGCCGCACATACAAAGTAACATTGCTGTTAGGTATGTCATTAGTGCCGTCTTCTTTATGTTCATTGGTTTCACTGTGGGGTTAAATTAGTGAGAGCAAACTGTTTGCACTCTGAGATCCCTCTTTAGAATTTCTATTCATACTGGCTTTATTTACATAGACTGTACAATGTGCACTTTACAATGGATTTCCTGTGGATATATGCAAAAATTAGTAATGTTTTTGTCAAATCCACACATTAAGGGGCTGATTTACTAAAGGTAGAATTTCGAAATGGAAAATACTTTGAAATTCAATCATCGAATTGAAATACTATATCGAAGTATTTTTCACCGAATTAAGCTTTCCTGCCATCGAAGAAAAATAGTTCGATCAAATGACTCCTTCAGTTACATTGAGAAGGAAAAACAAAAGCCTGCCAGAAAGCAGTTCCTAAAGTGCTGGCACAAGTCACATGACATGGGGCAGCTGGGAAATCTACAAAATGGCTAGCCGAGTGTCAGATTTCAAAACTGAATATAAAACAATATGTTAGCTCTTTTGAGAAATGGATTTCAGTGCAGAATTCTGCTGGAGCAACACTATTAACTTATGTGTTTTGAAAAAAAAAACATGTTTTCCCATGACAGTATCCCTTTCGATTTTCTAGTACTGCTTCTAAACCATCTATGTGGCAGAGTCCATATATAGGTATTTTTCTTGGAATGTGGTGCTCTTTTTCTTATGACCAAATAACTATATTTTTTCTCTCATTGGTCCAAAGCACTTTGTTTCAAAATGACTGTGGGTTGTCTAAATGAGCTTTTACATACAACAAGCAATTCTGTTTGTGGCATGAGTGCAGAAAGGGCTTCTTTCTCATCACCCTGCCATACAGATGTTCTTGGTGCAAACTGCACTGAATTGTAGAACAATGTACAGATACACCATCTGCAGCAAGATGTTCTTGCAGGTCTTTGGAGGTGATCTTTGGGTTGTCTGTAACCATTCTCACAATCCTCCGCATATGCCACTCCTGTATTTTTCTTTGTCTGCCAGACCTGGTTTTTACAGCAACTGTGCCTGTGGCCTTCCATTTCCTGATCAGTTGAAACCACTCTGAGATAGCTTTGTGTAGCTTTCCCCTAAACCATGATACTGAACAACCTTTTTTTCAGATCTTCAGATACCATGCTGTCATTCTTCATAGGAGAGACAAACAGAGGCACAACTTGCAATTGGCCACCTTAAATACCTTTTCTCATGATTGGACACACCTGCCTATGAAGTTCAAGGCTTAACAAGCTAATCCAACCAATTTAGCGTTGCCAGTGATCAGTATTGAGCAGTTACATGCATTCAAAGTAGCAAAATTACAAGGGTACCCACATTTTTTCACAGCCAGTTTTTCACATTTGATTGAATTCCTTACAAATGAATACTGATTCACTAAAAATCTTTGTTCAGAAAACACCCCAGTACTCAGATGTTCTTGGGAAATGAAAGACAAACCACTGTTATCTTTTGTTTGTTGAATGCGGAGTAAATTATTATGCAGGCTGAGAGGGGTTCCAAACTTTTTCAAATGACTGTATTTAAATAAATGTTGCACTTTTACATCTCTTGCCTAGAACCACCATTTGCAATGGTCTATGTGCTGCCTCAGAGATCACCTGACCAGAAATACTACAGCAGGAAGAAATGTGGAAGCAAAAGACAGAACTCCATGTTTGTTTGGGTTGTTTGTGTACACAGTGAATCCTAGAATCCCAAGGGGCAGCCCTTATTTTTTAAAATGGCTATTATTACCCAATGGCACATACTACTAAAAAAGTACATTATTATGAAAATGGTTTATTTACATGAAGCAGGGTTTTAAATAAGAACTGTTTTATTTAATATATTTGTATAGAGAACTAATTTGTTTGGTGGGTATAGTTTTCCTTTAAGAGTCATTGGTCTATGAGTGCTTTCTTTCATGCAATGTCTTAATGGACAATTTAAACCATTTTTTTAAAAATAAAAATCCTACCCCCTGCCCTGGGTAGACCCCCCCCTTCCCATCTCCAGCCCAAGCCTAACCTAAATTTTGTTTTACTTACCTTTCCGTGCAGATTCTGGTCTCAGGGGTGCCATCTCCTTTTTTCAGTCTTCTTCGGAATCAGACCAGCATTTTGGTGCATGCACAGTTGTAGTAAATTTGTGGTCCTTAACGACTGCACATGCATCAAAAGTCACAATGATTTTTGGACCTCCAATCCCTTATTTAAAATATCCCCAACTTCTTCCAGACCCCCTGCAGTTTTCTGTTTGTTATCAGCATACTGGGGATACAATGGTAACAGTGTTCTTTATAAAGCAATGCCAGTTGATGAATATAATGTCAAAGTTATAAAGAGGAGTCACAGAAATTATTTTTGAGTTTTGTTATTTATTGAATTGATATTCGAAGAAACTTTTCTAAAAATGTTTCTGATCTAGAATGCCATCTCTTAACAAATCTTCAAATGACTTTGTCTTGGAATCCTATTGTGGTCGGAAGCTCTACTTTTTTAATTAATTTCCCAACTATAATCATTTGAAATGTAATACAAAAGCGGGACAAAGATTTGCACCATTGAAACAGTAGGTCTTCCTTTATACTCCCTATAACATCTTTTTCTGCCATCTGTATGAGAGTTGATGCCTCTACAGGTTGGCTGTTGTTCACATCATCAGAATCAGGGGAGTCTTCAGTTTGGCAGTAATTGGTCTCAGTACTAGGATGATCAGTTTCACTGGAGCTGATATCATTAAAATCCAAAGTCTCATTTTTATTTTGAAACACTATATGAGGCATTGAAAAATGAGTGATTTGTATATCTTGCTTATTTTTCTTGCCATGGGCATCTTCATTCCTTTTCTTTAGCTGCTTTCTACAACAGTAGAATAAACAAACCAATGTGACCAATAAAAGGATGATGGATGAACGATAAAGGTGTAGTGTCTGGTCTAAAATAGAGGACAAGACAATAAGAAGAAAATAAGTAAGTTCCATAAAACAAATAAAAGCAAATTGTAAGTTCCAATAATACTGGGGTGGTTCACCTTTAAGTTTCAGTATGTTATAGAATGGCCAATTCTAAGCAACCTTTGAATTGGTCTTAATTTGATTCTTTCCAGCTATCAAATAGGAGTCACTGGCCTCCATCTAAAAACAAATGCTCTGTTAGGCTGCAAATGTATTGTTATTGCTACTTTTTATTACTGATGTTTCTATTCAGGGACCCTAGCAACCAGACTGCTAAAATTGCAGATTGCTGAATACAAAGTCGAATAACTCAAACATAAATAAAGCACAAATAATAAAAAAAAAATGAAAACTGCAAACTGGAGAGCTGCTGAATGAATAGCTAAACAATTCAAAAACCAGAAATGATAAAAAATGAAAACCAATTGCAAATTGTTTCAGAATATCACTCTCTAAATCATACTAAATTAACAGCCCCTTTAAGATTATTGTATATGTTGATAACACTGAGATTTTCACTTACTACAGTTCCTTTTGTTTGGTACCTCTTCTTTCACCTCAACTTGTATGTGGCTATGTTCCCAGGTGCAGAACATCTCTGCCAGCAAATACTGCCATAGAAAACAATAAGTTAGCCATATACTATGACACTCACTAGGTTATTATATTATCCATATCCAGCATCATTCCTGTTTAATATGATTGTTGATACAAAGCAACTAACTATGAACTAATCGTACTGACTTACATGGCAGGCCTTCTCATCTGTTCTTGTGCTGGTTGGCTAATATCATCATTTGTATTAGAATGTACTCACAGTCTTCTATAAAAGTTGTTGCTGGTTGTTCAGTGCCATTGAAAAATATTGCTAAAAGAGATATTTGCCAACATAAGGTATTTAACCTTGATAAAAATACACTTGTCATAAAATTATAGAGTGAACATGAAAAAGCCTGGGAGCAGATGTGCTTTAAATAATGTTGGTAAAATAGCAAAGGCAGAACAATTCTGTTGTGTTTGGTAGCCGAGGATGAGGAGGGTATAACAATGCTTTATTAGCAGGTTCAAGCAGCCATTACATAACAGCAGTAAGTCTTACTTTCACTTTCAAGTTGTACAGAAAGTCCTATGTATGCACAGTGCCACCTGCAGGCCATTTGTATAAACATCACAAATTCCAATCTAGGTTTTCTTACAATAAAATCAAGAAGAAAATAAATTGCTTTTTTGTTTAAATAATTAAATGCTGTATGCATGTAATGTTTCTTCCCTTTTTAACATTTGCACAGGATTCTTAATAATTAGCTCCATTAACATAAATAAGTTAGCTCTATTATATTACCTCTATTAAAGGAGCAGTAACACAAAAAAAAATCAAAGTAATTAAAATATAATGTACTGTTGCTCTGCACTGGTAAAACGGGTGTGTTTGATTCAAAAACTCGACTATAGTTTATATAAACAAGCTGCTTTGTAGCCATGGGGGCTAGTGGTATGCAGGTTGAAAGATCCTCAACCCACACAGGACCATAACACACGCCCTCCCAACCTGTATTTGTCCCAGCTTGCCATTCCCCCTCTATTTATACACTTGTGTCCTCCTCACAGTGACATCAAAAGGGGCGGGGCAGGTGTGAGTCTATAAATGTAGGTGCCAGAAGCCGGCGCGAACATCACTAATGGGGGCAGCCATTTAAAGCTGAAAGAGATGCAACGGCACAGGATACACAGTGAATTAGAGATAAACTCTGTAGTATACAATGGGATTCTTCAGAACTTATCTGTTTTCACTGAGTGTCCTGCACATAGCTGCCCCAATGGCTACACAGCTGAAAAAAATATAAAAGTAAACACATCTGTTTTACCAGAGCAGAGCACAATACATGCCTTTCAAATATTATCCTTTTTTGGTTTTAAAGGGGTGGTTCACCTCTGAAATAACTTTTGGTATGATGTAGAGGGTGATATTCTGAGACAGTATGCCATTGGTTTTCATTTTTTATTATTTGTGGTTTTTGAGTTATTTAGCTTTTTATTCAGCAGCTCTCCAGTTTGCAATTTCAGCAATGTGGTTGCTAGGGTTCAACTTACCCTAGCAACCATGCACTGATTTGAATAAGAGACTGGAATATGAATAGGGGATGGCCATATTAGAAAAATAAGGATAATATAAATTAGGAATAACAATCCATTTGTAGCATTTGCTTTTTAGAAAGGATCAGCGACGCCCATTTGAAAGCTGGAAAGAGTAAGAAGAAAAAGGCAAATAATTATTAAACAATAAAAAATAAATGATAAAACCAATTGAAGAGTTGCTTAGAATTGGTCACTCTAGAACATACTAGCTATTGCAGTTCTGTAATTTACCACCTGTTTGTAAATCAGCCCCTTTGTTAGCACTTTAGCAGCCTTCTGTTTGTTTGTTTGTATCTATAGCACAAATAGTCCCTTAAAAAATTTACGGTATCTCTCACTGTTTCTGCAATGGGTAGTTATTTATAGTATTGCCTTTTGGTTAGCAATTCTTAGAAATATCTGCACATCCTGCTGAATTTTACTTCTTCATCTATACAATTGCATCTGATGCAAACAAATTCTGTGGTTTGAAACGACAGAGAGATGGGGAAATTGAAGTAGAAATGTATTTGGATAGAATATACAGGGTTAGATTATATTTGTATATGCTCTTGTACAAAATAACCTTGTAAAAAAATGTTTATAGACATGAAAATTCCCAGAATTTAAAAAAAGGGTTTTTTAACTGAAGGTTTACTGAACAGAAAAGTTACATACATTAATCACTGATAGTTCTGGACACTATCTGCAAGAAGTTTGTATGTTGTGATGGATTCCGTTTGGGTGCAACGTCTTCCTCCCAAACCCCAAAAACGTATAGGCAGGATCATTGATTCTTGAGAAACTGACCCAGCTGTGAGTGAGTGATATAGACTTTAGATTGCAAGATGGGAAGACAGGATGTAGTAACACACCTAGCCTTGTTGGAGAGCATAGTCAAACCAACAGGATAGACATAACAGTGAAATTGATCAGATATATTGTATCTATTGTAAAATGGGGAAAATTAATCCTACACTATTTCTTCATGGTGGGTCACAGGACTGCTCTTGCTCAATAGCAATAACTATCTTACATCTCTGCAGTCACTATCTATCCCTAGTTCACAGGGTCCCTGCGCCCTGGCTTTACAAAGTCAGGAATGATTACCTTATAGTTTGGTCTTGTCCACTCTACTGAGGCCTAACTCCACCCCTGGCTCTCTGGTAGATCCACCTACTGTATGATGGACTCCAGAAAGAGATGCTTAACACATATTCCTTCCCCATTTATTCACTAGGGAACAGGAATTGGTAAGTGGGAAATATCTCTCTCTAAAGAAGAAAAGAATCCGTATAGCGGAGAATTACTTAAACAGGGGGTCTCACTACTGAAAATATTTTAGGTAAAAAACACTTTATTTATTCCACATTTAAACATATACGTGTTAAAAAAACTGGACATAGCAGCAACTTGTTATCAATCCTAGGGTTGCCACCTGTCCGGTTTTGACCCGGACAGCCCGGTATTTTGAAGGGCTGCCCGGGTCAATACTTCCTGTCCGGTTTTCCAAATAAGGAAAACCGGGTGGGATTAGCTTGATTGACGCAGTGATCGGCCAATCAGCGATCGCGTCGTCATAGCTCCACCGACATCATGGGCCCGCCGCCCCCTGTCCGGGTTCAGCCACAGCAAAAGGTGGCAACCCTAATCAATCCATTTGTTTCACTAAAGGTACTTTTTAAATTAAGTACCCAGGTACTGTTAGGGATTCAAAAAAAATTCCCATACAAATTATGTTACCAAGTGATAAGTATTGTTCAGTAAAAAATTTGTGCCCCAGTTGCATACACAAAAATAAATCAATTCACAAAATTGAGAGCCTACAATGAGGGTAATGAAGGCAACCACGTGGCACTGCACAATCCTTTAGTCCTCACCTTAACACCACTGCAAGTCCACCCCAATGTGCATTTCGCTCAGAGCTTTTTCAAAGGGGATCTCCCTCCCACAGGTTACTGACTGAGGACTTCCTCAATAGTTCTCTCTCCAATTGTTGTAATACTGGCTGATACCCCTGTGAAACCTCTCTGCCTGGCTGTATGGAGCTGGTACAACCACTGAGGAAAATCTTTGTCAGATAGCTGAACTCTCCAGACACTTGGCGGCAGACTAAGCGTCAAAGTGAAAATTCAAATTGAAAAAAAAGTAATTTTGGGCTAATTTTGGGCTACTTCGACTATCGAATTGAACAAATTTGATTTGAATTGAAAAAAATCGAAAATTCTAATTTTGAAGTACTGGCCCTTTAAAAATCCTTCGACTTCAACTATTCGCTAGCTTAAAACTGCCGAATTGCCATTTTAGCCTATGGGGAACCTCATAGAACCTGTCCTGAAAAATGTTCTAAGTTCCAAGAATTCAAAGGATAATGGGAGGAACCAACATCACACATAAGGAAGAGGAACAGGAGGGTTTTTACAAACAAGAAAATGAAACAGTTTGCAATATAGCTTTGGTCCCAAGGTGGCCAATATGTGTATACATTTTAACACAAGCAATTAAACATAAATATTAAACATAATAAAATGCTGGGGGCAGCACAATAGTAGGGCAAAGTTGACCCTTTAGGTTTCCTACAATATATTATACCATACATTTTAAAGGAATATAGATATGAATTAATAAAGAAATTGGGACTCCTAATATATTCCTCCCTCCTTATTAATGTTATTATTCTCTACAAATCCAACTTAGTGTAGGAGGGTAAAACCTTTTGTTCCATGGGCATAATTTAGACAACTAGATTGGGTCCTCAGATACACAAGGGAAGCTGTTTCCTTTGTCCTTTGTGAAAGTATTGTGCTGACAGTTCAGTGACTGGCCAGTAGATGTCTCTATGAAAAAGGGTAAAGGTTTTCCTTTGCCCCAGTGAATTTGTTAGCCAGCTAGGCTGGGTCCTTTTACCCAGAGGGAAGGGGGAGTAGTACCCCA
Organism: Xenopus borealis; assembly: GCA_024363595.1. NCBI lineage: Eukaryota > Metazoa > Chordata > Amphibia > Anura > Pipidae > Xenopus > Xenopus borealis. The sequence goes on from CM044433.1 coordinate 150,942,729, forward strand.
GAGGTTATAAAAAGGGATGTTGCCATGTGTTCTCTCTCTTTCCAGTGCACCCACTGGAAGTAGGGTGTGCTGCTAAGGCCTGGGGTGAAAGTAGGCCTCAGTATAGAAGTAAGTGAGTGTCAGGTCACTATAGGAGTAGGGTTGCCACCTGGCCGGTTTTTTACCGGCCTGACCAGTATTTTTGAAGGCTGATCCCAATGTTATTAATAGGGAAAAAAGATAAATATATAGGAAGGCTGGTATTTTTTTTAAGAAAAGGTGGCAACCCTATATAGGAGTGACAGATGAGTGAGCAGTTAAGGCTCCAACTAGGAGTTTAGTAAAGTGTTAGTACCCTGCAGTGTGAAATCCACCAGGTTAGGGACTCAAGTGGTTAAGCTCAGGGATAGAAAGATCCTTGGAGTGTCCAACCAGCAGTGAGGTCGCCTTCAATGGGGATTGTACACCAGAGGCAGGAAAGGCGGCTCAATTCACAAACCTGACTAACAAAAGGATGAGAAAGTATTTGTGAGTAACACAATTGTGTTTAAATGACCTGCTACACTACTTCATGAAGTGTACCATCAGTTCAATAGATGTTCTGCTGTTTTAAGAGAACCACTGGCGGCCAAAGTTTATTTGATCAAGAGTAATTACTGTGTGTACTTATACCAGAGTGGTAATCCCTTCCTCCATACCATAAGTGGGGAACCCACCTGCCTACCGGGATTTGCTGGGAGTTGGACCCCTTGTCCGGGTACCGAAACCAGTGGATAGTAACCAATGGGAAGGTTTAGGAATACCCTGAACCATCCACCTGTTACATTAGCAGTACATTTTCAAAATCCCTATATGAAAGATTTCTGATTAATTGAATAATTAATTGAAGAGCAGTACTAAAAAGTTTGTTCAGGGATTTTGACATAACATTTTGTGAATTCCAAGCCTGATGTTGTGGTTTCATATCTATTTCTCCAGGTATGACCTCAGCATGATTCCCATTCCCATATAGGGGTTACCAGAGAGGCAAATGAATTTGGGAAGATTACAGAGCTATGTGATTAATAAATATTGATTTTTTTAAACATTTGAACTGAATATCTTTGGAGTAAATTTTTTTTAAATATGTTGCTTGGGCCCTTGAGGACTGGGGGCTGTATTCCAAAGAGACTATGGCCCTTATGACTGGCCTTTAAAAAACGGCCACTTTTTGAGCATTATTTGTGTAAGATTACAGATGTGACTTGGGGTACAGACTGGACATGTTATTGGCATAAAGTGCATTTTTATTTTGGTTTTACAGCATACTAAATGCAAAATCTCTTTTTACAGGACCAGCTATCAAATAGAATGTAATAATATATTTAGTACACTTTTTACATGCTGTATTTTATAGGAGAACTAAATCCTAAAAATTACATGTTTTGTATACAGAATTTATTGAACCAGATTAAAGTTTCAGCATCTCAATAGTAGTAATAATCCAGACCTTCAAATTTGTCACAGGAGTTTCCCATCTTGCATTTTGTTAGGAGTGGGAATGTCAGTGACACTCATAAGCTCAAATAATAAACCTGAAATAAACCTGAAAATAATAAACCTGAAAATAATAAACCTGAAAATAATAAACCTGAAAATAAGGATTGTCTGTCATGTAAGGTGAGGCTACAGGGCTGATTATTACATTTGGATGCTAACTGTGCTGGTTTCTGAATTGCCATATATAAATAATCTAAATGATGTATTAATCAGCTTTTTATTGTGGCTATTATTTATATTCAGTATACTGTCCCTACGCTCAGTAAGTGACAGCAGCACAGAGCATGTGAATCAGTGAATCAGCAGAAAAGAAGATGGGGAGCTACTGGGGCATCTACTGGGGAGACACAGATCTTTACTGCTAAAGGGTTATGGTTCTCTTGAGCTGGTACAGAAACCCAAAACATAATATACAACATTTCTGCCCTACTTCTTTAGTCAAGCTTTAGTTTTCCTTTTAAATAATTCAAACTTTACATGTACATTTATACACTGTAAGTTACTACTACTTGATTACATGCTCAGAAACTCCCTAAAGTAGCTTTTGGATACAAGGCACTATGGACCAACGGGGGTCCTTGGTACCTTTTAAGGGTTTAGTAAAGGCCAAGGAGGAAGCTGAACTGGGAACACAGGCAGACAAGTTCTTGCACTCAGAAAGTTCAAGGACTGCATCAACCAAAATTTAAAATAACATTCGAAGTCTGACACATTTCATGCCTATGCATTTCCTCAGCAACCTCAGCTGTTATTACACCAAAGAATTTAAACTGCAAGAAACTCCCATATAATTATACCGCACATAAATCAATAAAAGTTCAACACAACGGATGCATATACTGTAGACTCACAACTTATATGTATATTGCTTAAAATTGTCTTCCAGTTTTAAATCCATCATAATAACAGATTCAAGTACATATTATATACACAAAGTTACTCTGCTCAATATATATTGTAGCGATCCTACCTCTTGACTATACACATTTAAATGTAACAACTTTTATCAAATGCTGAAGTTAAAGGTTTGGTCCTTTAAAGCAAACCCCTTTAATCCCTGGAGTTGCCTATTTTAAAATATATAAATCCATCTATCCTGTAATCATGTAATAGTCTGCATTAAAAGGGTTTTGTTTCCAATATGGATTTATGCAGCTTGGTTATAATTAGTACAAGGTACTGTCTTGTTATTACACATAAAGAAGAAACGAATCATAAATAATTGTTTGACTTAAATAGAACTTATGTAAAATAGTATTCCCATATTTCAGAACTTTTTAGATAATGGGTGTCAGGGAATAAGATCTCATATCTCTATCTGTTGCTGTTCGCTATCAATTTGTACATTGCAGAAATTGGCTCTAGTAGTCACCAACGCCCAAATGAATTCAGTGACATACACTAACTGTATTTCATAAAGAGTAAGGGATTTCTTTGTACAGCCCATACAAAGAAATCAAAGGGGGTGGGGGCAATGGGCACTTGATTTAGCAATTTAAGTCTGTTTTACTGCATATTAATGCAAGTGCCGTGGGAGGAATATTATTATTACTGGGAAGAAGGATATTAGGATTAAGGAAACATGAGCAACTTGAAATTCTAGCTTCCAGTCCACACGCACTGCATAATGTTTTAGTTATAATTTATATAGTTATAATTTATATATATATTTATATATATATATATATATTTCCTGGAACATTACTGTACACAGGGAAAAGATAAACATTCTGCCTTCTTTTTAAAGCTCAGTGCAAACATGCATCTTTGTAAAAGAATGTTGTATATAAAAGGGGCCAAAAGCCACCCAAATATAGCCAAATCTTGCTACTGATATATAAGCCAGTTCATAGGACACTGGGATCTTCAGCTTGCTTGCTGACAGCCTGTATTGTTTATCATATAGACGTTTTTCATGGGTAAAACAATTGAAATAGAAGAATAAGTTTGTGACCCAAAAAGTCTTTATTGCACTAAGATGTTACGCATGATGAAGAGAATTCTTAGGATATTTGACATCACTATGTTACACTAATGCATGTTCTTGTAAGGCTAAAGGGATTTCATGGGTGTACCCAGTCCCCTATTTATTGCAAAATGTCCCTATTAAAGGAACAGTTCAGTGTAAAAATAAAAACTGGGTAAATAGATAGGCTGTGCAACATAAAAAAATGTTTCTAATATAGTTAGTTAGCCACAACTGTAATGTATAAAGGAGTGTCTAAAATAACAGCCAGCATACTATTTACTGCTTTTCAATTCTCTTGGTTTCCATTGATTGGTTACCCTGGTGACCAAGCAGAAACCAATAAGTGACTTGAGGGCCATAACTGTTGCTTTTGAATCTGAGCTGCAGTTGTGTCCCACGTGGCCCTATGGTTGCCACCTTTTCTTGAAAAAAATACCGGCCTTCCTATATATTTATCTTTTTTCCATATTAATAACATTGAGATCAACCGTCATTTTTACTGGCCAGACCCGGGATACTAAACACTCCTGTGTCTCCTCCTGCCCACACCCCCAGGGACAAAACCTATTAATGATGCTTAAAGGAGAATTCAACCCGTGACCTAAAAAACCCTTACTCCCCCCCCCCACGTAGACCCTCCTCACCCCCAGCCTACCTGGTACCTGGGGCACATGTCCCTAACTTATTACTTACCCCTCAGTGCAGGTTCTGTCCTTCAGAAGCAGAGCGGAGCTTTGGAATATTTAGGAAATTCTGCTTCTGAAGTTCAACAAAGAAAAGAAGATGGCTGCCGTGAACTTCAGAGGACAGAAAATGCACTGAGGGGTAAGTAAAAAGTGAGGGGCATTTGCCCGGGGGGAGCAGCTAGTCTGGGGAGGGGGGAGGATGTTCTATGTAGGGTAGGGCTTTTTTATGTTACAGGTTGAATTCTCCTTTAAACAGCTCAGGTTCCCTCTCACAAACAACTTCCTCTGAAAAGCCAGCCTCGCAGTATCAAAGAATTTTCCAGGGAGCCTATTGCAATTCAAAAATGTAATGCAGTCCTTCAAAGTTACAGTGGGGCAATCAGCGTGCTCCTTCCACAACTCAGAATCGCAATTAGGGCGGGAACAAGGGGTAGGCAGAAGAGGCACGTGCCTAGGGCACAAAAGTGGAGTGGCACCAGGCACATACTTCTTATGCCGTCTTCCCCTAGGTCAGACCCTTGGGTCCTCCACTACTTGCAGTTCCTGATGTCTCTTTGCGCTTGTCTGCGCATGCCTGTGCTGTGCTAGCTTGCACTCTTCCGCCGTGCACACGCACGCTTTTGCTGGGACTCTTGAGTTCCCCATGGCCGCAGCAACTACTCAAGAATCCTCAGCCTGCTTGTGTGGGCTTACACGCACCCATTTTTTCGCACGCGCATGCACTTCATCGCACACAGGCTTGAGGAGGGGGGTAGGGTTGCCACCTTTTCTTGAAAAAAATACCGGCCTTCCTATATATTTAGCATTTTTTCATATTAATAACATTGGGATCAACCATCAAAAATACCGGCCAGGCCGGTAAAATACCGGTCAGGTGGCAACCCTAGAGGGGGGTGACGTAGCCAGCTATGTGGCCCAGCATTGGAGGCAATATCTTAGACTCAGCGTAGAGACAAAAAAAGGGACAATTGTATGAACACTAAATCATACAAGTTTTCCATCTCTCTCATACTCAAATTCCATTTGCTAAGAAGTTTTAACCCAGATAAGATGCGCCACGGACCCCCCCCCACCCATATGGAATCCCTTCACTCTACCGTCTTCCACCCAATGATAAAAGGCGAAACTCAGGACACAGTTTTCCCACAGAGGACACATCCTTTGAACGAGATTCCCAGATAGGGAAGTGAAGTCTGTATTTGCTTGTGTGAATGAAGGGCTGTAATTGGCTATGCCCCAACTACTGTGCTTCTAGCAGGAACTGTTGGATCTTGTCTGCCTCTCAGTTTAGACACATTCAGAGACTGTAATAGATCTATAGGGCGCTACAACAAAGTGGTCATTTTTAAAAATAATTTTAATTTTCAGTCCAAAGTGAAACCAGCGCCATGAATTATTCATTATTGTCTACAAGACTGGATGGGTTTTTAGTTATGCTATTAGTGATTTTTGGGCTGGTCCCAAACCCATGGGACCCACAGGTTGGGCATGTTTGGGCCCGCTGCTGCATCAATTGGCGACCTAACACTCCTTGCTCCCCATTTATAGATTTGGGCCTTCCCTGCCCCTTTGGTGACATCAGTGCGGGGCAGGCACATGTCTGTAAACGGAGGAGCCGAGCTCGATCTGGCAGGGTGCGGGTTGTGTTTGGGTGCTGGTCCAGAAAATATGGACCTGCACATCTCTATATGCAATGTGTCACCTTTAATATAATTTTGTCTAAGTGCCGTCATAAGAGAGACGCATTAAGCATTATAATCAATATAAGATCCAGAATTCTTATTACCTGGGTTTTGTGGATAATGGGTCTTTCTGTAATTTGTATCTTCATACCCTAAAGTCTACTAAAAAGCATTTAAACATTAAATAAACCCAGTAGGATGGTTTTGCTTCCGATGAGGATTAATTATATCTTAGTTTGGATCAAGTACAAGATACTGTTTTATTATTACAGAGAAAAAGGAAATTATTCTTAAAACTTTGGATTGTTTATATAAAATGGAGTCTGTGAGAGATGGCCTTTCCATAATTTCCTGGAAAACAGGTTTCTGGATCCCATACCTGTAGTAATATTGATTGATAAAAACATTTTTACAGTGAAAAAGAAAACCATTTTTAAAAATTTGGATTTGGATAAAATGGAGTCTGTGGGAGATGGCCATTCTGTAATTCTGAGCTTTCTGGATAATGGGTTTACAGATAACGGAACCAGTACCTGTACTCTTGTTATCATGGCGCCTTCCAAATATAGGTTTATATATAGGGGCTTATTTACTGACCCCGGCAGATACACAAGCACACTTCTATCTGTCAGCAGGGTCAGACTGGGGGGCCCAGGGCCCAGCGGGGTGGCTGCCTCAGTGCCTCCTGTCTGGCAACCCGCCCCCCCACCCGACATGCGTGTGCGCACCAATGCATGTTTGGTTGCAGAAATGCGTGGATCAGGGCTGACGGGGCCCACTAAAGCTGGGGGCCCACTGGGTTTTTTCCTGGTGTCCTACTGGCCCAGTCCGACCCTGTTTATCAGATTGGTGGTACAGTGCTGCTGAGTACAAGGGACCAATGTATTAGACATGGGCAGGTGGAAAGTACAAAGCTCCCCTACTGCCCCCTTTGTATGCGGCGCCACAGTGCAGGTAGTACTGCAGTCAAAGCGAGGAGCAGCACTTTGTACTTCATTCTAGGAACACAAAAATATATAAACATGAAATATATCCTGTGCATGATTTGCCCACTTTGATCTATAATTATTCACTTTAGATTGTTAAGATATGCATAAAATTGGCTGCAAAAATGACACTTTAAATATTGTTTCAGGCTGGGTTATTTTGTTAGTATGACCATAATTTTTAAGCAAATAAACTTTATTGCACAAGGAATTCTGATCAGAATTTTGAATTTGTCATTGCTGCATTTTAATCCTACAGTTGTTTATCCTACTAGTCAGCAGCCAGACAGCGATTAAGAGCCTTTTGGGCCTTTAGATAATTATTATGAATATTTCAGTGACATTAGAAAAACATAACCACTTTTGTTTATTAGTCACATAAAATAAACTTTATTTGTGTTTATAAAGTGTTTTGCCAGAAAGACATACATTAAAAAGTATTTAATTTTCAAGAATGCCCTGGCTGCTTGACTGAGGATGTGTATTACAGATAAACACATAAAGTAACGATTTACAGTTGCTTACAGTCAACGCACACGCTAAATAAAAGATGGCTGATGGGAAAATCGCTCTGTTTCTTGTCAAAGCCATGTCTCCTCTTTTTTCCAAACTCAGCATTAGAGCTGATTTACTTGGGAATGGTAACCGAGTCAGCTTCCAGATGTCTTCTCTCCACAATCTCTCCTTTATCCTGATGTATTTATATAGGAATCAGGCTTCAGTTTAAAGGACAGTTTGGCCCTATCAGTTTTCTCCGCCCTACATGGAAGACAAATGCACAGTGAAAACCTCACTTGTTAATGCACAGCTTTCTTATAGATTTCTATTCCGGGCTGAAACTGGAACAAATGGGAAATTATGAGTGAGAATGATTACTGTAAGTTAGAGTGAATATGTTCTTGTAAATTATCCCATATGGTCCTGCAAATGTTGTAACAATAAGTGACATCATCATCTGTTTTAGGGAGAATGCCCAAAGGTAACCAGTGAGTTCCTACTAAACATATATCAGTTTCCATGAATATGACATTTTATGGTACAGGCACAGGACCTGTTATCCAGAATGCTTTGAATCTTTCCGTAATTTGGATCTTCATACTGTACCTTAAGTCTACTAGAAAATCATGTAAACATTAAATAAACCCAATAGGCTGCTTTTGCTTCCAATAAGGATTAATAATATCTTAGTTTGAATTGAGTAGAAGGTACTTTGTTATTATTATAGAGAAAAAGGAAAAGGAAATAATTTAAATTTTTTTTAATTGTTTAGATAAAGTGGAGCCTGTGGGAGATGGCCTTTCCATAATTTGGAGCTTTCTGGTTAACAGGTTTCTGGATCCCATACCTGTAGTTAGGATTGCCACCGGGCCTGTATTTTACAGGCCTGGCCCGTAAAAATCATGGTTGGTCCCAATGTTATTAATAGGGAAAAAAAACATGGTGGCAACCCTACCTGTAGTAATTGATTGATTGATAAAAACACACATTTCCTAACCAAACTGACAGTTATAAAAGCCTTTAACTGAACATTTTAAAAATTATGGGCTCTCCTCTGTCTGCCTCCTGCTGCTGGGCTATAGGCCAAGGTGGGGCACAATCCAGCAGAGAAGCCCGGAGAACGAGACTCCTGACTAGTGATGAAATTTGCAATGATGCCCATTGACTTTAATGCATTTGTACAAAATAGACATGCATGAAATTGTCACAGGCGTCAAAATTTGTGTTTCCTGAATTTGCGAATTTCTCAGGAAATTCAAGAATTTTTCGGCAAAGCAAAACGGGACGTGCATGCACCTTGCACACAAGGGAGCCCTGAAAGTAATACTTGCCTTGAGGAGGTTGTTATTCTATGGTTTCATATCCCTTAGTGTGTTGTATCTCCATAAATAACTGACTTATGCCTCGTTAATCATCCACTAACACTATTATGAAACCATGTACTGGAAATAATGTGTATGTAATGTGTATTGCACACAAAGCTAGTAAAAATAATTTGTGGTTTCTCAAACCCAGTGATGTATTGTATGTACGTGGGTGAACCAGGCTCATTTAGAACATTCAGTTCAGAAAGTTAGAAAAACTGTAATAAGAATTGAGGATGTTCACTTTGAGATTGATTTGCCAATTGCTGGCAGGCATTCTATGATCATCTTCCATTGTGAACTGAGCTGTAACATTTCTAGGGACATGCCTCATGATGTGATGAAACGGGATGTAACAATGGAAAGCACGCTGCCCGCCAGTTCCACATTCTGATTATGAAACATTGAAATGTCACTTGAGGTGCAGTATGGCCAATGGGAAGTACAACACATAGCATAGATATGCTCAATAGTAGGTTACAGTCCTGGAAAGATTAATATATCTGCCGTCAGAGCAAAATGGTTTATGTACAGTAACGTAACTAGATGGGGGCGGGCCCTGGTGCGGGACGTGCAGCCGGGCCCCCCTCCGTACGCAAATTATCTTTCCGGAAATCGCCGAAGCGAAATGAAATCGTCGGTGCACGAGCTGCCGGGGGGGCCCTGAGGGGGTGCGGGCCCTGGCCCAATTGCACCCCCTGCTCCCCCGGTAGTTCCGCCACTGTTTATGTAATAAAAAGTGCAAAAGTTTGCTACAGGGTCAGGGTTGGACTGGGCAGGTGGGACATCAGGAAAAAACCCAACCCAGATCCACAACTCGCTGGTGACCATAGGCACTGCTCACTAACCTGATCGCACCTTAAATAGTAACTATCGCGAAAATGGAAATTGAATATAAGCTTTCTCATACTGAAATACAAAACTTTCTAAATATAATCAAATAAAAATTCTGCATTGTTTCTGAAATAATGAAGTTTATATTCACTATTCTTCTCTCAGCATATGTTACTCTTCATTCTCTCTACATAAAGCAGATGGGTGCCAGATGAATAATCCAATATGTCTTATAGGGGGGGCTTCCTTTCCTAGCCGATGTATTAGAGCTCACTGAAATAACTGAGTCCAGTACAAACAAAATCTAACTGCCTTTTGCACAAAATCTGCCGGTAGAGAGACATGATTTCTAGTGATGTTTATAGAGTGAGCTCTAATACATCTACTAGGCAAAAGGAGCCCCCTATAAGTTATATAGGAACATTCATCTGACACCCAACTCCTGAATGAAGACAGATTCTAAGAGAGGAATATTGAAGATAATCTTGATTATTTCAGAAATGGTACAGAATTTTTAATCGATTACATTTAAAAAGTTTCTTATTTCAGTATGCTGAAGCTAATATTAAATTTTCATTTTCCCCAGGGTACATACACTGGGGGTGGAAGGGTGCAAGCAGGGGCATAACTATAAAGGAAGCAGCCCCTGCAGCTGCAGTGAGACCCACGAGCTATAGGGGACGCATAATTCATATACGATTTCAATAAATATTGGTAAAACAGGTCAACCTCTACACACTTTGGGGGCCTAAAAAATCATTTACTGTGTGGCCCAGTAATATCTAGTTACACCATTGGGTGCAGGGGTAGTAATGTGTTGGGGAAGAGGGGTAAGGGGGCCCCTGAGATAGAATCCCCAATGGGCCTTGCCCTGGACCCCCGGTCTGACACTGTACAGGTCTAGTCACCTATAGCAAACAATCAGTAGATTGCACCTACTGGTCATCTGTTAAAAGCAAACATTTTATTGGTTGCTAAGAGTTATTGCACCTAAACAAACGTAGTGCCTTTAATTACCTATGGGGACAGGATGTGCCCTACTGAGGATCTCTTATCTCTTATCCTCAGCATCTCAAATTATTCATACACTGACTGTTGGATGAGGTTCATTCTGCCCTGCATATTAGAGAACTTGATGACAGAATGAAGACAGATGCTGTGAGAGGGATAGTGAAGATAAAGATAGACTTCATGATTTCAGAAACAGGTCAGAATTTTTAGTTGATTATATTTAGAAAATGTAAATTTTCAAAATAGCTCCCCTTTACGTGCATGGCCAAGTGTCATTCAGTATTATTCAGTATTATAATTTAATGCTAACTTGTGTGTTGTCCTTGATCTGTTTTTTTAATGTTTTTAATAAAATCAAACAAGATAAAAAGCATGAAACATCCAGTCCTTCTGAGCACCCATGCTGTGCCTCACTTAAGTGTTCACATGCCCTGTTGGTGGGACCAGGCTGCTTTCCCAACCCCTTTGGAAATCTATGACTGGAGAGTAAGTCCATAATGAATGCTAAAAGAATGTCTGAAACTGAACAACCTCAGGTGAGATAACAGTATCAGCAACAACTGAAGTACATGGAGCTGTTAAACCACTGGAAATGAGTCAGGCTACTGTAATACATATCCAGTCGATACTACTAAACCTACTCACGGGTGAATAACATTATTGCTAATGATACAGAGACAACTGTTTGATCTTTGTCGATGCAGTTCTTCATTGTTTTGTCCAAGAAAATTTCCCAGTTGGTGCTACAAAGCTGTAAATTAAATTGAAATGAATTCAGTGTAAGCGCTATGGGAACCGGGATCTGCTTCTTTCTTTGCCTCCTATTACATCTGTATATTTAAACTCATTTATTATAATGTTTCTCCTCCATGTGTCCACTTTGCTGCACTGTAATATTGTATTGTACATTGTATCCTAGCAGCACTATATAAATATAATTATATAAATGCATATGGTGCTTCCTCAGTGAAGGAAAACATATTATTCTGAGGTATTATCTGGCTAATGGGAAGGGTAAAGCTTTTAAGCTTTCAGGGCACTGTTGCTCCTTTTTCTAGTTCTGTGTCAAGCCAATTTATAAAAGTGGCAATGAGTTGTTATCATGCCAGGGCATTATTATAAAGGGTTAACACTGGAAACACCCGGACTGGGGGGTGTCCGGGCACATCAGGCCTGCTGCATTAGGGCTTCACACCCTTATTCCCTGCCCCTCCCCTCTGTCCCCCGTCAGTGTATCTTCTCATCTCTTCATGCACCCACAATCGGGGAAGGGAGAGGTCAGGGAGTAGAGTCTAAGGCAGCCGTAGGGATAGGGTTGCCACCTGGCCGGTATTTTGCCGGACTGGGAGGGGGTCTGGACCAGCTTGGGAGGCCCATTATTATTTTAGTCCCGGTGCCCTCCCACCCCAGTCCTACCCTGAAACATTTGGTCTCAGGATCACAAAGAGCCCTACATTAGATATTCCAGCAGATGGCTGTGTAAAGGTGAAAAACCTAACTGGCTAGAAGACAATTCAGAGTCAGACCATTTTGTCAAGAAAGCTGGAGCAATCAAGCCTTTTGAACTGTTGATCAATGGAAAACAGGTGGGAAACTAGAGCTGTGGGGTGGGGAGTTGTTATGAAAAATAGATGAATTATAGGAAAGGATCCATATCTCCTCTGAGCTAAGGCTCACATCCTCATGAATCCCATGCATCCCAATTATACCAAACAGGGCCACCAGTTAGACGGGATGGTTTCTGTGGGGCTGGTAAACAAAATGGCTGGTATCCTTTGATCGCCTGCATTTTGTAATAATGACTACTAGCAAGTAGCACTATTTTATTGCAGAAACTGGTCTGACAGTAGCAACCATCTACAAGGGCTTGAAAAAGACATGTTCCTGGGTACTTCTACTTCATTCATACAAAGGAGAATGTTCCAGCAGGCAATAAAAAAGGGGGAACACCTAACCATGACATCTTGTACTTTTAGTACCAAATTTACATTGGGGGTATTCCCTCTGAAATGAAATTCCCCTTCTGTTCAGAAGACAGCCTTGGCTGTAGTACCCTGGCCTTGAGGCAGAACCACCTTTTTGGCTGTAAGAGCAGTTCTTTGTTTTTCTGTGGTGTGGAACGATAATCTTTATGCTCTCCCTCTGGTAACTCCCTACAATTCCCTTATGGTTATGTTCTCATGTTATATGCCCCATGTCTATAAAACATGTGATTCCTTTGTTCTGACTTTCAGAATAGGGTTGCACCAAATCCAGTATTCAGTTTGGGATTCAGCCAGGATTTGGTTTGGGATTCGGACAGGATTTGGCCTTTTTCAGGGGATTTGGATTCGGCAGAATCCTCGTGCCTGGCCAAACTGAATCCAAATTTGCATATGCAAATTAGGGGTGTGAAGGGAAATCAAGTAACTTTTTATCACAAAGAAAAAAAGAAAGGGGGCTGATATTTAGAAAATTTCTTATTTCAGTATGATGAAGCTTTTATCAAATCATAATAGTTCCCCTTTAGGTGTATGGCCATTCAGGAGAAAGTATTGCATTATAATACAGTGCTAAGTTGTGTGTTGTCCTTGATCTATTTTTTTTTAGTTATTTTAATAAAATGAAACAAGATAAAAAGCATGAAACATCCAATAATTCTGAGCACCCATGCTGTGCCTCTGATTCCATGTCAAACCTAAGTGATGTCCTGTTGGTGGGACCAGGCTGCTTTCCCAACCCATTTGGATATCTATGACTACAGAGTAAGTCCATAATGAATGCTGCAAGAATGTCTGAAACTGAACAACCTCAGGTGAGATAACAGTATCAGCAACAACTGAAGTACATGGAGCTGTTAAACCACTGGAAATGAGTCAGGCTACTGTAATACATATCCAGTCGATACTACTGAACCTACTCACGGGTGAATAACATTATTGCTAACGACGACTGTTTGATCTTTGTCAAATGCAGTTTTTCATTGTTTTGTCCCAGTAAATGCTCCACTTGGTGCTACAAAGGAGTAAAGTAAATTGAAATTAATTCCATGTAAGCTCTGTGGGAACCTGGATCTCTTTCTTTCTTTGTCTCATATTACATTTTTATATTTAAACTCATTTATTATAATGTTTCTCCTCCATGTGTCCACTTTGCTGCACTGTAATATTGTATTGTACATTGTATCCTAGCAGCACTATATAAATATAATTATATAAATGCATATGGTGCTTCCTCAGTGAAG
>CM044433.1:150967421-150979957 GCA_024363595.1 Xenopus borealis
ATGGCAGGGCTGGCATTCCACTTCAAACTGTGAGGCAAAGAGGACCTGACTAAAGAGTTCATCATCAGGCAGGCACTAAAAGGGGTTAGAAAAGGTAGACATTCCAAGGACACGATTTGCTGACATGCCTCCAGGCGGCCTTGGATCAATGCTGCTACACAGCTTATAAGGCGGCATTGTTTAGGATGGCCTTTACATTGGCATTCTTTGGAGCCTTCAGGGTTGGTGAGTTAGTTAGTAAAAGTAAAACATCACAGGGTGGCTTGTTGATCCAAGACAATAAAGTGTCTGACAATAAGATCACAATTAGGTTAGGGTCCAAAACTGACCCATTCGGTAAAGGAAAAGACATTGTGTTGTTTACAGTTGATGGTGGGGTAACATGCCCAGTGGGCTCCGTAACACAATTTCTACAGTTACCTGGAGTGAGTGGTAAAGTTTTTCTGCAGCTCAAGAAAGGCATGCCATTGACCCGCTTTCAGTTAGCATGTTAAAAAGAGCTTTAGAAAGCATTGGACTTAATCCAAAGGAGTTCCGCATAGGGGCAGCAACTGAAGCAGCCGGGCTTGGTTTGGATGAGTGGATGGTCATGAAAATTGGCAGATGGGAGTCAAAACGCCGTTATATACGGCCAGGCCTGCTGGTCTAGAAGGCTCTACATGGTCTTACAGAATTACAAAAAAAAATTGTGTAATGTTGATTTATGATGTTATGAATGTTGGTAATTTGTGATTTATGTATATTGTTTGTAACTGGTGATTTTTGTTAATTGCTGTTCATGGTCATTGTGTTCTGTTTTCAGGTGGCAAAACTGTGGTAGGGTTGTTGGGACATTCATTTGTCAGTCTGGCCTGAAGGAGAGCCGCAGTTAAGAAGATGCACGGAATACTGCTGGGCTTTGCGGAAGACCACATATCCATTGAATGGTTTGGTTTTCCTGGTCTAAAATGGTCAGGGCCGGGTATGGCCTGCCTTGCTCAGGTTGGCCAAGGCGGGAAAGCATCCGGATATACTGGTAATACATAGGGGGAATGACCTGGGCTTGGTAGCACAAATGGAGCTAGTGACCATGATGAAGTCGGATGTGGATATTATTCGGTCAGTGTTCCCCGACATCATAGTGATGTGGTCAGAGAAGATTCCCCTGGTTGGTATGGAGGTATGCATGGGACCAACAAGCCATGGAACAAAACAGGGGGAAAGTGAAAAAATGTATATGTAAGTCAGGTTGCGTAGTTGTGAGACATAGGGATCTAGAGACCAAAAGTAAAGGTTATTTAGGTTATTATTCCAGTGATGGGGTACACCTATCCGACGTTGGTACGGATTTCTTTCTTTTGGCTATTGCAGAAGGGATAGAAAGGGCCTTGGAGTTGTTGGATGGTGGTTCGCGGTTCACTTAAGGCGTCAAGCACACTCTCTGGTGGTGGGTCAAGGAGTCCAGTGACCAATAGGTGAGTGAACATGGGAGTTACAGGTTTAATGGGTAGCTAGAAGGCCTGGCACCTCAGGCTAGAAAAACACTACAGGAATAGGAGTTGGTTAAGTAGCAGGTAGGTTACAGGCTACTATGGCAGCTGGCAGCACTGTTGCATTGTGCAGTCACAACATTTGCTACCGTATGTGGGTTTGCTATACAAATATTATTGTTATTGTTATGTTAATGATATGTTATAAGTTTGTGTATTTTGCACTAAATTATATTACTTTTTACAATAAAAATATTCTTCTGCCTTTTCATCCAAAAAGCATAATTGTTTTACCTTAAAGGGATTTTGGAGGAAGGGGGGGCTGTTGGTTATTGGGTAAGGGCTGAGACAGGTACCGGTGTTGCCTCTGTCAAGGCAAGGAGCACATTTTTATTCAAGTACTTCTAATTAAAGGGGTTTTTACAATGTGGAGAAAATTGCAGGAATTCAACTGTGTATGCAGTTGTAAATGATCCCTACCTCTATACATTCACTGCAAGAGTACATGCATTTACTAAATAATTGAATGTAACAGGCATTGGCTGTAATGGACTGAATATTGATCTGCATACATTTGGTTTAATAGTTCTCTATGTGGCATATTCCTTGTTACTATCCTATCATATGGAGCAGCTCTATGGCACTTACCTGCTGGCACATGGCAAACATAAAATTCCTCTGTGGTGCTATTTGGAAACACTGGGTAACGTGGCACTTAATATAGTGCTTTGCCTCCACCAAATGAAATTCAGGCACAGCTCACTAATTACTAATGGGGCAAATCTCAGTGCCTTTTTAGGAGATTGCCACTGCAATTGCACACACTGCAAATCGGTGCAAAGCAGCAAGGAAAGGAATGCAAGTTAAGGTGGCCATAGAAAAGATCATTTATTTCAATACACGCGTGTGGGCGTGAATTGTTAGCTCTGATGGCTGATGTTCAGGTGCCTGAAAAGGCACCCTGATTAAAATTTTCTGGCCAGCCCAATCGATGAGCCAACCGATATCCAAGTCTTCGGCCAATATCAGTCAGCCTGTTTCCAACTATACGCACACCAAATATCATATGAAAATGTGTTTCGTATGATCTTATCAGTGCGTCTATGGCCACTTTTACACCTGAGATAGATTAACCCTCCCTTCATCAGGAAGGAGGGTTAATCCCCCCCGAAACGTTGATGCACAGGTGGTCACAATAAAATAGGGGTATCCCCCCACCTGCAACATATATGGTGTTGAGCATTCTCTCAAATCTTTTCTACTTTACATGGACGTGTGCCGACCGTATAGAGGGAGTTGAACCACCCTGGCAGGGTTTTCATGGAAAGGTGAGAGATGCAGTTCAACCACATACAGAACCTATTTCAAATAGGTCCGTTTTCAATCGAGTTAAAATCGTTTGAATCGAACGATTCGAAGGATTTTTCTAGGACAGGTTCTAGGAGGTCCCCCATAGGCTAAATTGGCAATTCGGCAGCGTTAAGGTGGCAAGGTGGCGAAGTGGCGAAGTTGAAGGATTTTAGAGGGCCAGTACTTCCAAAATTCTATTTTTTTCAATTCAAATAGATTTTTGGGCTAATCGATATTTGAAGTAGTCCAAAATTACTTCGAAATTTAAATTTTTTAAATTTGAATTTTATTTGAATATTCACTTCGACCCTTAGTAAATGTAAGTAAGTAGACTTAGAGTTATCTCTGTATATTTATACAGTTCTATGTGACTGAACAGTTGTAGGTGGCGTTGCTATGGATGTCACTGATAAATGAATGAGGGAATGCATACATTGAGCAATATATTTAGCATATCAAACATTTTTACCAAAGTAATAAACACAGTATGGCAGCAACTGGAAACTTGGAACAACGAAACATACATTTCTGGTGAGTCCATGTTTTAGTATTTATTCAATACATATACATTTGCCAATATAACAGTTATCAGGCATGACCAGAAGAGGGCAATCTATGCCTATGATATGGGAAAGTAAACAAAGTCACATCACATCCCTTATTCAGGATATGCAGCTCTGAATCTTAAAGTCATCTCAGAGGTAAGTAAACAGCTTCAAATAGTGTCCCGATTCTGACAAAAACAGAAATACCATTCGGAAGGGAAATGTAATTCATTTAATGAATTATTTTATTTTAGAATACCAGCCACACAAAAATGTATTTGTATTAAACACTCTGTACTGGACTGTACCATGGAGGATACGTGCTTATAACTTCTTAACCTAACCCTACATCACTAATATCTTTATAGTCATAATTTGCAGTGTAAGAGCAGTCTCACTGTCAGTTTTTGTTTTTTTTCAAACTTCACAGGCAGTGCATGCATTTCCTGGCAACTAACCTATTAATTATGCACCAGGTCCCCCATAAAGAAGGACTAAACCTTAACATAGAAGTAGGGTAGAAATGTGCTGCCCTTGCTGTACCAGTGTAGCTTCTCAACAGCTGCTCAAAGCACACTGAGCATGTGCGTGTCACAGATACTTCCAACAGAATTCAAGATGAGACACTCCTGTGACGAATGTAATGGTCTGGACCATTGCTGTAATAAAGTTGCTGAACCTTAAGGCTGGTTTTAGTTCACCTTTAAAAGTTAACCCTACCAGTTCAGGCAAGAAATGGGGCACTTTTCAGCAGTCAGGTTAAGCTGGCCATAGATGCAAAGATCTGCTCGTTTGGCGGATGGACTTCTGACGGGTCAGTTGGAAGAAAATCCAACCTTCTCGATTGATATCGTGTCCAGATATTGGTCGGGAAGACCCGTCGGAAGCTCCCATACACGGGTATGTTGTCGGAGGAGAGTTCTGTGAAGGGGGCCTATTGGTTAAAAAGAAATGGGGGAAGTTAGATCTACTATAAATATATCTCTTCTATGTTTATAACATACATTAATTTTAGCTATGTCCACCTACATCATTTTTGTAGGATGAGTTATTTTGGTCTGAAGTAACATGCAACATGCAACACTATCCTGAATAGTGCTACCCATGGATTCAAATGGTTTAGGAAATTAGATGACAAGTTGTTGAGTGTTTGTTCACTGTTATAAGGGGTTGTCCACCTTCAAACAACTAGTTGTTTTCAGATAGATCACCAGAAATAATTACTTTTTCCAATTACTGTCTACTTTCTATTTGTAACTGTTTTTCTAAAATTTAAGTGTAAAGTGTCATTTTTAACCTTCTAAAGCAGCTCTGGGAGGGGGGGTCGCTGACCCCCGACTGTTCTAAACTGATACATTTAATTTATCGTTGTCCCTGCTGAGCAGAATCTCTGGGTTTCATTACAGGCAGCTGTTAGAATTGATACAATAGTTGCTAATACTCCAGAGATGTTGCTGAGAAATGTATCAATTAAATGTTGCAAAATTGTATCAGTTTAGAGTCTGCACCTGAATTACTGAGCTGCCAGATTTTGGAAAAACAGTAAAAAATAAATAATGGAAAGTAATTGAAAAAGTCTTTATTTATGGAGAACAATCTGAAAACCACTGAACAGAAAAAAGTGTTTGGAAGGTGAACAACCCCTTTAACTTTTAGTATGCTTAGAGACAATTTGCAGCTGTTTTTCATTTTTTATTATTTGTGGTGTTTGAGTTATTTAGCTTTTTATTCAGCAGCTCTCCAGTTTGCAATTTCAGCAATCTGATTGCTAGGGTCCAAATTACCTGCAGCAACCCTGCAATGATTTTAATTAGAGACTAAAATATGAATAGGAAAGGACCTGAATAGATGAGTAAAAAAAAGTAGCAATAACAATACATTTGTAGCCTTACAGAGCATTTCTTTTTTTGATGGCGTCAGTGACACCAATTTGAAAGCTGGAAAGAGTCAGAAGAAGAAGGCAAATAAATAAAAAAAACTATAAAAAAATTTAAATAATGAAGGTGAAATGAAAAATTGCTTAGCTATAGCCATTCTATAACATACTAAAAGTTAACTTAAAGGTGAACCACCTCATTAGTGATAGTTGAAAACCTATGGCTTGGCTTTGGTTATGTCTTTCCCTCTGAAAACAGCTAGAAAGGGGGTAAGTCAAACTCTTAGAGCCTAAATAAAGGTCATGGCTATGGTTTCCACTCAGCTGGTAATATTCATGTTTGTCTCCACTGTTATTAACAGAGAAAACATTAAGGCCTTTTTTTCAAGAAAAGGGACTAACCTAGTCATGACACAGAGGAAGCACCTCTTTGGAGTATGTATCACCCACAGTAAGTGCTGCAGGGCTAGCCAGTGATGAGAAATAGGGAAGTGGTGATATACTAGGGATTGGGGCAATCCAATAAAGGGAGTTAAAGGGCACCTATGGGGCGAAAAATTTCCCCAAACCGAAGGTGCGGGCAGCGGGCTGATAGAGCCCACATTCCAGTTTGGAGTTCAAGAAATTTTTTTTAAAAAAAATTGTCCCCTGCAGGCACTGGCCGGTGCGAGCTGCCATGATAGTCCATGCGCATGCGCAGTATGAAAACCTGTCTGAAATTGTGGCAGCTTTTCATTCGGCTTATGCGCATACTGCGCATGCGCATGGACTGTCATGGCGGCTCGCACCGGCCAGTGCCTGCAGAGGGCAATTTTTTTTCAAACTACTGGAATCCCAAACCGGAATGTGGGCTCTATCAGCCCGCACCTTCGTTTTTTTGCCCCATAGGTGCCCTTTAAGTGAGGTAATAGACCCCATGGTAAAGCCAAACTTAGGCACAAAGAGTAGGCCTGGATCTGGTTTATTCTGTGCAACATAAAGACCTAAAGCAACACCAATATCTTTGAAGGTGGAATCTACCAGCAAGTCATAGACTGTATGAACAGCCAAGTGTCCACAGTTCCCCCAGGACTGAGAGGTTTTGTTTCCCAGGAGCAGCTATGAATTCATTTTGAGATCTGTATGATCAACAATCCAAGAATCTTTCGCATGATAGGGAACCAAAGAAACCTTCAGACTTCCTTGTTATAATCTCAGGCACCAACAATATAAAGATCTTGTAGAAGAAACTGCTCAGTGCCGGCCGTCCCAAGATTATAGCTGGTGTGGCAGCAATCCTTTAAAGGAAGAGTTATTATGTAATTATATACCTACATGATTTGTTACTGTGGTTTTTATCTTGGGAACAATTAGAAGAAGCTTTCAATGTTGTCTTTTATATTTATTGCAAGCTTTACTCCAATAAGTAGGATCTATGAAACACTTGGCTGTGGATAATATAAAAATCTCAATGGTGGCCAGGGTTAATGGAATACTTCACATGGGATTCGGCAGCGCAGTTTAACAGAGACTGATTGCAACCATCTAAACAAAGCTCTGATGTTGCTGTCACCTCCTATCTGAATGGGGTGCTGTCACACAGAGACTGGCGCTGTCATGAGGAATGTGGGGCTGTCACAGGCAGTAGGGTGCTGTTACATTTTGCAATCAGGGCTACCATACAACATGTATTATGTTTATTATTATATTTATTATGACCTCAAAGATTCAAAATCTATTGCTCACTGAAAATGTTTTGGAATTATATTCTGTGTATGTTTAAAGGGTCTATTTACCTTTAAGTTAACTTTTAGTATTGTAGGATTCATTTTTTTAATAGTTTTTTGTTTGTCTTCCTCTTTTGCGTCTTTCAAGCTCTCAAATACTGATCGCTGACCCTAACAGCCGAAAACTATTGTACTGTGAGACTACAATTTTATTGTTATTGTTGCTCTTTATTACTTTCTCTCTATTTATCTTCCTGCCTCCCAAACAAACCACTGCCTGGTTGCTAGAGTACAATGGACCCAGAGCAGAGAATTAACCTTGTATCTTTGCTGTTATTCAGGGATTGCTCTGTGTTTCAGTTCCAGGGAATCAGCATCCTAACAGAGGTATGGGATCCCTTATCAAGAAACATATTATCCAGAAAGCTCAGAATAACGAGAATTACAACTTAAATAAACTTCTTTTTAAATAAATAATTCTGTACTCAGTCCCAATTATGATATATTTAATCCTTACTGGATGCAATACCATCTTATTGGGTTACATCAATCCAGAGTTCATTGTAATTCGGAAAACCCCAGGTCCCAAGCATTCTGTATAACTGGTCCCATGGACCCCTATCGTTTGGTTTCCCAGAAAGCAAGCTCTCTGCTGGGATTGACTATAGGGGAAAGGGTAAGTGAAGGGTCATTTCATGGTTTGCTTCAATGCAGAAATGAAGGTAATGTTTGGGGGTGGATCACCTTATGGTTTAAACTGGACCCCTGGAGAACAGATGGGCGTCCCTGTAGGCTCTGTTACTAAGCAACATGCTGACCCCCAAAATACTTCATGATTCTGTTTTACAGAAAAGGTGTGTAACTGGCTGGTTCTAAATATTAATTATCCCTCATTGTCAGTAAGCCTAAAGCTGGCCATAGACGCAACAACCCGATCGTACGAGTCGAGGATTCGTACGAGTTTCAGGTCTCTGTGGAGTGTCCCGACATTTATCTTACCATGCCGATCAGTGGTTTGGTTGATTGGCCAGGTTAGAAAGCTTCTGTCGGCTGGCAATCAAATCTTTGCGTGTATTGAAGATCGTACGATTTTCAGTGGGAGACTGTCACTAGGTTTTTATTGTACAACTTTCATACAATCCCCATCGGCTGACCTGTGCTTTTACTACTTTATTTAATCTGATCTGAAAGTTAGTGGCAGGTCGGGAGATGGGGAAGTCCGATCGGTCGATAATTGGAACGATCGGATCTTTGCATCTATGGCTAGCATAAGTGCCAGCTAAATTATCTGAAAAGCTACTCCGTCATACTAAACTAATAGCAACAAGTGCTTTTTTCTGAAATAGTGTTTGCTGTTATTCAGGGATTGCTCTGTGTTTCAGTTCCAGGGGGGATGTTGTGTACTAGAGAGACACACTTTCTATTAGACGGTGCTGCTTGCTTAGCCAGGAGAGCCTGCCAATATTCGGCTGAACAGGGACACATGGAAAATGAAAATGTTATTAACCCAGTTGCATGGCCAATCATATAACAAATTGCACTACATGATTTATTGTACTTTAATTTATATGCTCCGGGCTAAAAGTATGTAAACATATGAATTATGACTGCTGGGATCATTTATGCCTCAGGAGTTATATCTGCTCATTAGACATCTATTCCAAGTGTCAAAATACAAATATGATCTGTGATGTCCCTAGGACTTCCAGGAAGCCTCGTCATCTCTCCATTCTTCTGCATATTATTCCCTCTCAGTTTCAGCTATATTATCCCAGCATCCACTATACATCTCATTTCTATCTATCTAGCCATACATTATTCAATGGAAGATGATCGATTTGAACAAGGAAACATCAGCTTGTATTCATTCTGTCAGTGCCAGTATATAGTGGTACAGGGCAAAGTACTAAGTGCAAAACAGATACGATTTCATTGCTTGCATGTTGCAGAATATAGAATTTAAGGACCTGACTGTAGATTTGTGGGGTTATTTACTGCTGGGTAAGGCTCAAAGTGCAAAACAAAAGGGAGCAATCCGCCATGCTTTTACACCAGCCCTATGCTGCAAGTGGAAGAATTGGCACAGTATTTGCCCCATGAATACAGCACTGCCTTTGTTCAGCAGTGCCATATTCATGAGGGGCAGGTGAGGGAAAGCCTTTAAAGGAGAACTAAACACTAAAAATTAATAGGGTTAAAAAGGCCATGTTTTACATTGCACCAGCCTAAAGTTTCAGCTTGTCAATAGCAGCAATGATCAAGGACTTCAAACTTGTCACAGGGGGGTCACCATCTTGGAAAGTGTCTGTGACACTCACATGCTCAGTGGGCTCTGAGCAGCTGTTGAGAAGCTAAGTTTAGGGGTTGTCACAAATTATCATGAAGAAAATGAGGTTGGCCTGTAATATAAACTGATGCTACAGGGCTGATTATTACATTCTGAGGCCAGTTGCACTGGTTAATGTTGTACCATAACGTAATTATCCATATTAACTAATGATCAGCTACTTCTTTAGTTTAACTTTCCTTGTCCTTTAAGCAGCCCCCTGGCATTATTCCAACACACAAGTTGGGTGCCATAACCATGCTCTTATTTTTATAGAGTAATGTGTAGGGCACATCCAGACACATGCTTTGGAAAAAAAGCACTAAGGGGCTTGCTTGCAGGTCTAGGATTGAGGAAAGGATACAAAGGCCTGGGCCTAGGGTGGCACATTTTTAGTAGCAGCATGCTGCCCAGCCAAATCTATATTTCCAGGTTCCTATAGGCCACTCAGAGTGGAGTTGCAGGGGGAGAAGCAGAACCAAACAGAATAGGTGCGATAGTAATGCACACGTGTGTTGGGGCAGGGTGCAGAAATGTATTGGAGGTAGGGGGCGCACACACGTGCGTTGGGGTTAGAGGGAGCAGGAGGGAGCCGTCCTAGGGGCGTCTCACTTGCAAATCCAGACTAGCTCCTTGGAACTTTTGCACTTGAATCTGGGTTGTCACCAAATGACCCCCTCCATGTTTCCAAACAACCGAAGTTTCAGAACAGTTGTTTGTCCTTTTCTCAAAGAATACAACGTTGCATCACCAATTGGTACCAATGGTCAAAACCTCAAAACTCACCCATTAACGGCATCACGCAGTATTAACACATCATAAACCCTTTTGTAAGAAACAAGAGAAAGACATTTCAAATTGGAATGTGACAAATACACCATCTACAATAGATGTTCAATTTAGTAGAAGGGAAGGTGACTGGTCTACTGCAATATACTGTAAAATAACAGACAGAAATAAATTGCTGAAGTTTGACAACTATTTTGATGTATTTCCGGTGTTGCAAATTGTAATTTCATTGAGGAGAAATGAAAGGGAACTGAAAATGTTGATAACTAAAGAAAGCATTTTTGAAACAGGGATATCCTTTATGTTATAGAGAGGGAAGTGGAATTGGCCCAAGCATGTATGGTACTGTGGTATTGCACTAATAAGGAAAATGCACCAAAAAAGCAATTTTCCCTGTTTTGATACAAATATTTAAGTGTAATGCACTTTTGGTACAGAGAAGTGCAGGGTCGGACTGGGTGGCGGGACACCAGGAAAAATCCTGTTGGGCCCCGGCCCTCGCTGGCCTGTAGACCTTGACCTGATTTCCAGTGTTCCCATGGCAGAGGGTTGCGACCTCTGGACAACTCAACACTAGGACGGGGCCACTAAGGGGGAGTGAAGGCTCCTGAGGTGGCAGCCCCAGAGGGCCCTGGATCCCCTGAGTCCAACCCTTGAAAAGTGTAAAGAAAAGCAGGAACATAATATCTTTATGCAGTGAAATAAAAAGTCACCTGTATATAAGAGATGAAAGTCAATAGAAGATTTATTAGTACAATCAAATAATGTATCCAAATACTTTAGTGCCTAAACGTATTATAGTCCCAGTGTGGGTCCTGTTATATACATAACAAAAAAGAATCTGTGTAAAAAGAGGTAGAAAGTAATTATAAAACCTAATAAATATGATATATTTTAGATCTCAATATTGTTCATTTATATATAATAGGAATCACTAAGAGACAAATGTCATTATTCTATATCACCCCAGACCTGGCATATAAACCCATTAATTCTAACAAATTCAGGTGACAAAGACATACTGTATTGCAGGGAAAAGAGGAGTAAAGGGATGTGTAACAGCTGGCGATGACCACTCCATGACCATGAATAGCATTCACTGAAGCATGTAATGCAATGCAGCTTGATATATTGGCTAAACTAGTGTATGCAAATATTTTCTTACTGTAAGCTTGCTGACAGGGCCACTGATACTTTTTCTTTTACATGTATGGGACCTGCTATCCAGAATTCTTGGGACCTGGGGATTTCTGGATAAGGGGTCTTTCTGTAATTTGCATCTCCATACCTTAAATCTACCAAAAAACCCTTTAACCATTATTTAACCACAACAGGATTGTTTTGCCTCCAATAAGGATTAATTATGTTTTAGTTACAATCAAACACATTTTGCATTTGGCAGTTAACATTATAATGGCACAATTGGCCGTGAGAAGATTGTCTGGTAAGAGGCCGATAGAGGTTGCGGAATATGTATGAACTTTCTAAAGTTTCTGAAAAGAGAATTATGACCACAAGGTGGGGCCCACGCCACTAAAAACAGTTTATTTGTACATTGCCTTTACATTTACAAGGCGCTTTATAGAGATTGCTTGCCATTTATCAGTCCCTGCCCCAGTTGAGCTTGCAATCAAAGGTGCCTATTACATTCACACAACGAACATGCAACAAGATAATAAGATCTATAACATGTATGACATTTTTAAATCACTTTTCTGATATGAATTGTAAGATGAACTAGAAGTTTGAATATGAATGTTACTAGACTCATACTGTGAAGCACATTCAGGGGCCATTACAAATTTACCTTTTTACTCATTATTTCTGTCTAATTGAGAATCCTGAAGATTTCACTTTTTGCCCTTGCAGTGATTTGTTTAATAGCCTAATTACATCCAGCATTAATGTTTTTATTGGCAGCTTGTTCCTTAGATACTAATGTTAACTCAATTCAGTTAATGTCACAATACGTAGTATTTAGACTTGCCAATGTAAGCCAATGGGCAATTGAAATACACACATGCCTATGCAGAACAGCAGCCATTATCATTATTAAGGAGGACAGAATAGCTTTCTTGGGGCAGTTTAAACTCTGAATGATGCAGAGATGGCACCTAAAGGGGTCTGTACCCCTATCAGTTAAGAACCGCGTTTGGGTTATGGATGTATCTTGTTGAATATCAACCAGCTCCCTAAGTGAGTTGTTCATTTACCCCAGGGCTTAAAGACCTGACTAACTTGGCTCACCATGTAGGTGTCCAGGTCATATCTTTGCAGCACATCTGGATACTGAAACCTCATTACAGGGCCACCACCAGAATTCACAGGGCCCCATACAACAAAATTGTTGCCCCCTACAAGTAAAAAAACAACATTGGTGGCATGGCACCCCACAAGTTAAAATAAAACATCAGCTGCCAGGGCCCCCCAAATTAAAAACAAAATATGTTCCTAAAGGTTTAATACTACTTCTGC
>CM044433.1:150981274-151014722 GCA_024363595.1 Xenopus borealis
TAAGGGTTTGTGTCTAAGTCTGGCAGCTCAGTGATCCAGGTACAGACTCTGAACTGTTACAATTTGCTACATTAGTTGATACACTTCTCATCAGCAGCATCTGTGGTATATTAGCAACTATTGTATCAGTTCTAACAGCTGACTTTAATGAACCTCAGGGATTCTGCCCAGAAGGGACAAAGATAAGAAATGTATCAACTTAATGTAGCAATTTAGAACCATTACAGAGTTGGTGACCCCTTTCCTGGAGCTGCTTCCCTTTACACTTAAATATTAGAAAAATGATCACTAATTAAAAATACATTTAAAAAAATCTTTTTTTCTGGTGAACTACCTGAAAACAACTTTACTGAAAAAAACATGCCGGAAGGTGAACAACCTTTAATTCCCACAAACCTGATGTCCCTAAAAATGTAATTTCAGCATGAATTGAACACAATTGGGGTAACATTTTTTGAGTTGAGATGACATAATTTCCATTGCATGTGATTCTCTTCTGCGTGTAATTCGGAACAAGAGGCAAGAGGGATGCAGCAGATTCCAGAGCAACTGAGAGATGTAAGTAAGATGCTTTAATGAATGGCAATGATTCACACAATGTCTATGTCTAACTTTGTGAGAACGTTTATGAGCCGTATTGAGTATGTTAGTCCACAGGTCAATAATTCTATGGATGCCTTTCATGCTGAATGTACTGCTGACATGTGTGTTGCTATATATTTTCCATACACAAGATGGCGCCAACTGATTATTTATCATTTTAAAGAATGCTTTCCCAAATCAGGCACCTGTCCTTTGTGTGACATTTCATCAGACATTCATACAGAAACATTACAAGGTTTTTTTTTCCAGTTTAATAAATAAAAATTCCATAAAGAAATATAAATCAGAGATGAAACAGAACATTTTCCATGAAAATAGTAAATAGTGTATAAAGCCCCATGTCTTTTAATATCTCTTATTATTGCCCCTTCTGAAGTCTCAGCACCAGTACAAGACCCCTGGACAGTTAATTGTGGCCCTGACCTTGTCCATGAGAATTAATATTATGGATTTTCTAGCTGTAAAGAATAAATAGAAGAGGTTAAGAGAAGAAGTCACAGACCCCCAGCAATGTATTATTATTATTATTAATAATAATAATAATAACATATGATTATAAAGTACTAACATATTCCATAGTGCTGTACAATTAAGAATCCAATCTAAGGAGCCCAGGAGCCAGACTCATGTAATTATTTGATTTGTGTTGGTCTGTTTAGATTTGGTGGAAACAAGCTGGCATAGATTGGAATAAAGGTTGGGGGGTGGCACCGTCTCAGGCAATGCAGCCCTTCATTCCAGCCATCAGAGAGTCAATGGCAGCAGATGTAAGTGAAAGAGAAAGAGGGGAGAGGAAAGAGGCAGTGGTGTTTAAATCAGCCCCGTCCTGTTCAGCTTTGAGTTATGTCCATCTTTTGCATACAAGATGAGGGGAAGGAACAGGTGCTGTTAGTTGCCTTGCAAAGAAATGTGCAATTAACATAATCTAGATATTCCCCTGTGATCCCTCACCTGTGATCAAGAGAGGGGGCGAGGGGCCTTTGCCTAATGAAGACTCTGCTGACAAAATCCTTCATGCCAAGATAGAGAATCTCAACCTGCTGTCGAGTTCTGCTGAATGCTGCAAAAAAAAAAAAAAAAAAAGGCTACCTGAGACAGAATCCTATGTATAATATTCATTCAGTTGGATGACCTTTCAGGAATTATTTGTTATTTGAAGGCACTGATATCCTTCTAAATGATGTGTATACTTGCTGACAATGATGCTGCATGTACATTGTGGCCCACATATCCCCCAACTCTGCATAGTCTTCAAAATGATTGCTAGCTCATTGCACCAGGACTGACAGATAATTAGACGCTCCTTTTCTTCCGCATAGTATAAGGGCTTTGGGCTTACACTGTAGGGTTTTAATAGTCTTCCATTCAGTAGTTTGTGGGATTAAAAGAGTTGTATACCTTTGAGTGAACTTTTACTATGATGTAGACACTGATATATTTGCAATTGGTTTTCACTTTTTATTATTTGTGGTTTTGGAAGTTATTTAGATTTTTATTCAGCAGCTCTCCAGTTGCAATTTCAGCCATCTAATTGTTGGGGTCCCACTTACCCCAGCAACCGTACTCTTAATTTAATAAGAGACTTATGAATAGGAGAGGGCCTGAAATAAAAGATACATCATAAAAAGTAGCAATAACAATACATTTGTAGCCTTGCAGAGCATTGGTTTTTACTTGGGGTCAATGACCCCCATTTGTAAGCTGCAAAGGGTCAGTGCAAAGGCAAATAAATTAAAAAAACAAATGATGGAGAACAATCGAAAAGTTGCTTAGAATTAGCCATTCTATAACATACTAAAAGTGAAGTTATAGGTGGGCCAGTCCTTTAACACAAGTATTTTATATGTTTCTTATATCAGTTTCATCACGTCTAATATCTGGGTCATGAAATATAACTGGGCACAGACTACTTTTAAGAACCTAAAGAGAGCCCCAATAACGTTCTTATTCCTTGCCACCCTAAAAAACAGTGTTAAAGGATGTAGCGCAATAATAACTCCAGTTATCCAGCCAGCATTTCCTGGTCTACTGTTTGAAACAAATATCTCATTGGCTGCAACGGTTAATTAGACCTAAGACAAACTTTATATTTATTTCATTATGATACCAGTGCTGTGAGAATATATTTAATTATATCTAACATAAATATTGAATATATCTGACATATTTAAGATATCTAAAAATATCACCATAATGCCTTATATAGTGCTGATATTATAAAAAGGGGACACACGTAGGGTTGCCACCTTTTCCTTAAAAAAATACCGGCCTTCCTATATATTTATCTTTTTTTCCTATTAATAACATTGGGATCAACCATCAAAAATACCGGCCAGGCCAGTAAAATACCGGCCAGGTGGCAACCCTAGACACACGGTATGCTTTGGAGTCCCTAAAATTACATCACATGGGGAATATTTATAATTTTTACAATTTGTTTTTCTTTTTGTCTTTTACATTACTGCCTGCCCCAGTGGCTTGCATTGTGCTCTCTATGAATAGAGCTGCACCTTGACATATAAAAGGTAAGTTACGCTGCGTGGTGGGAGTCCTTTGATCCCCTGAGCCATAAAAAAAAATTAACAGCATGCTCTGCGCTCTTTTGATAAATCACCACCACTGTCTTAATGATGAACGATGTCATTTAGGGTTGGTTTTATCTTAGTAAACAGGTTCGTTGAATGTGCACATAATTGCGATGCAGTCAGCTCATAATTAGAATAGTGAGCATTAAGCACGTGTATCAGCAGGACAGGGCCCAGAGGTGCTTTTATTCCATGGCAGGCTATTGGGAGTCCCAGCATGGCAGCAGTTCATACTCTGTGTGCTGGCTCTGCACTAGCTACAATCTCCTGCGCAGCTCCAAGCAGTGCATTATGATGTGGCCCCCTAAAAAAAGCATTATAAACATGAATATTATGACATTTTGTTAGATAATATTAGAACAGTAATCCAGTACAGGGGCTGAAATAAGTCCATCAAATTCTGATGATAAATCTACAGTATAATTCATATTTTTTTTCTGATGATATTTTAAAGGCACTATCTGGACACATTGCAAACCCTGCAGTCACATGTAAAGGCTCTTAGAATCTGCAGGGTCTAAATGTATTTAAAACAAAGAGATACTGGGAAAGGGGTTCATTTTTTTCCTTTGTTCATCAAAGGATTAGACGTGCCCTTTGATACTTCTGATAAGTGCAAGCTCCTGGGGTCCATTGTTTGCACGCTCATTGCTCTTGAAAAGAAATGTAATCAGTTGTGTCCTTCTTGACTGATTTCCTAAAAGTGTCCCCAATTTTTCATATAATCTGGTAATCTTATTGCAGATGTGTGTTTCCTCAGTCATTCTGGAGAGAAGTGCTGCATAGGGCTTGCGCTCTTCTGCCCCCTGGCTTCTGTGTGTGGTATGGCAGCATGCCCTTGGATTTACCTCGGCGCTGTTGCTGTGAGATTCATTTTCTGAGCACAGATCAAGTTTGGTTGGTCGCTGAGTGGGCTCTGGTTCTGCTGAAATGCTGAATTAACTGTATGCGTGCACATAATACAAACGTGGAGCTCTGTACAGGTTTTTGTGGGAGGGCAGGCGGCAGAACACACTGCGGAAAGGCACTGATAATTGAACAGTAAATTAAGGACAGAAAAATAGGGCATAGCACAAAGCAGGCTGGAGATAAACAACATGCATCATGGACATAAAGATGGTATATTCTGGGTTTGTAAATCACAAGCACATGCCGCATAGTGTAACATTAACTCTTTATTTTATGGGCATTCCTCCTCTGCCCTATGAGGATGGGGAGTTGCATTGACTAACAGTAAAAGTGCAAAAAAATATAAGCGAACTCTGTAAAAAAAATTAATTTAGTAATGTCTTTATCTACAATTTCATAAATGGTAGGACACCAGGGAAAAACCCAGTGGGTCGGCCCTCATGGGTCCCTCCAACCCAGACCCAAACCCCCTCTGCTTCCGCTTCCCATTGCCCTCCCTTCCCCCATTGCGGCAAAAGTAATTATAAAGTGCATGTTTGGGAGGGAAAGGAGAGAGCAGTGGGTAAACAGGTTGCTTTTGGGGGCCCCTGGGGTAGCAGCCCTGGTGAACCTTGCACACCCCAGTCCAATGCTGGTCATAAATTTTGAACCTGCCTTTATTTATTGATTCTGATCGGTGTTAGTGCCCATTGCTACTACTGAACTGTGCAGAGCTCTAACAGCCCATCAAAATGCATTAGTGCAATTGCTCGAAAGAATTAAAGACATTCTGACAAAGTGACACATTAATCTTCTTTCGATATCCTTCAAAACCCTTTCCCGACAGTCAGTAAAGTGTTAATAGATGGGAAAATTATCAAAATACTGTTCATGTCTTTAAATTACCCAGTTCAATATTTAATATATGTGTTCCCATATCTTTTTTTTATATGAAATGATTTTGTGACATTGTGCCATATTTACTGACGAGGATTTTCATATGCAAGTAAAACCAGTTTTTAATAGCAACCCTTCAGTCATTATCCGCTATTAACCCCTCAGTGTTATGGGCTCTGAGAGCCAGCCAGGGATATTGCTAGTCAGGCACAGTGCCCCAGGTCTCATTGATATTTTTATGTTTTAAGGTTTTTTGGAAGGAGGCCGAATTCATATTATTTCACCATCACTCTGCTTTGTGTAGCCATACCCCTGAGTTCTACAAGGAAATACTGATTGGTCCTATTTTGAATGTATAGACCCCTGGAGTCAGAAGTGTAATGGTCTGTTCGTAGCATGTAATAACTAGTTCAGAAAGAGCAAAATAAGTCATGAATCTTGTTGCTTTATTGTTGAAACGTGTCAATTTCAGACATTGAGCACTTTTGCTTGAATTCCTTTTTCTCTGCCCTGTATATCTGGTATATTTGTGTTTTTCTGGATTATTTTAATTGTGGATACAAGGTTTCCAGAAAGATATTCCTTTTAGTTCTGTTTTATATGAAGTAAACTGGCAGCGTGGCCTGCGACAAATTACAGCAATGGGACCTGTTATGCAAAATGCTCAGGCTTTTCTGGATAAGGGATCTTTCCTCAATTTGATCTCCATACCTTAAGTCTACTAAAAAGAAATTTAAACAGTAATTAAACCCAATAGGACTGTTTTGCCTCCAGTTAGGATTAATTATAGCTTTTCATGTCCCAAAAATAACTATATTTGTCACCTGCCAGTACAACAGCTACTGTGTGGGTCCCACTGGGCATTTACACCTGCTTGCAATTGCATCCACCTAAGAGTGGCCATACACAGGCAGATAAAGCTGCCAAAATCGGTTGTTTAGACCAATTTGACAGCTTATTTGCCTGTTTTTGGGGGCTTCTGATGGGTCTTCCCGATCAATATCTGGCCATGATGTTGATTGGGAAGGTTTGATTTTTCCTCCAACCGACCCGTCGGATCCCATTGCCCTCGTACTAATCCAATCGTTCGGCCATAGGGCAGAAGTGGCCTCAGATATTGCATTATTGATGACAGAGACCTGCCTGAAGATGATAATGCCGGCTTATACCTCACTTGACAAGGCATACACTTCCCTCTCTTTATTACCAGTGGAAAATGTATGTAAGAAGCCCCAGCGACATGAAAGATCTCCCATCAATTAATTAGTACCGTCGGCTCGTTAAGTTGGAGGGGGAAGCAGGGACGCATCCATCACAGGTATCGCATGAATCTAGTGATGTTAATTAGCCGAGAGAGTTTAGCGTGCAGGCGAGGAAGTCATTACCATTCAGCTCTCATGGTCGTTAACATTTTAATTACCACGCCTGCTTTATTTAGGCAGACTGGATGGTGGCAATGGGTTAATGCCATAAACAGATGTCTGTGTCTGTGCAGGAAGGAACTTGGCTTTGGAAATGTTATCTGGGAGAATCAGGATTCAGGGGTTGAAAGATGAACAGAGGAAAGATGGGTATTATTTTCCAATGAATGGTGGGAGAGGTATACAGATGGAGCAATGACTATGTTTTAATAAGATGTTTGATCACACTAATCCAGGGTATCTTGGAAAATCATTTGCATAGCCAGTGCTTCATCTATACACAATGCCTTTAAAGTCTCAAATTTATACAAGAAATTTAGTTTTCCCTCTTATCTTCTGTGTTGGTCAGCATTTTATGCCATTTCTATATTTGAATTTATTCACCATTGTACTGTACAAAGTCTGGGCGCAGTTGTATAACTGAAGAGAATAAACAGCAAATGTATTAGAGTGCAAACAAAAACCGTGGTACCGTGTTAAGCCAGTAGCAAAAATAACAATGACAAAAACAAACAAATACAAAAGTATTGTAGAAGTGATACCTATATTGGCTAATAATAAGAATACATTGCAAGCTTTCAGGGCACCAAGGCCCCTTTGTCAGGCAGAACACAAATGAGGGCTAGAAGGGCACAGCATATATACTATTGTATATGTTGGAAACATCAAACCCCATCCTTCCAGCCAGAAAAACACTGTACCAAAAACCGCAAGAGCAAATTTGCCTAAACTACATATTCTACCAATAGATGGCAGTGTATAGCTATTCTAGGTACTAGACTCAAGAGGCCTGTTCTTTGTAAGTGGTTCAAGGGCTCAGTAATGAGAATAAGAGTATAAGAATCAGTATAGCTAACAGGATTGTGCAGCCTGCAGCCTTCCAGTTCTAATGTTCCTACCACCAACCAATAGACATAGGAGCCAGGGCATGATAATAATTGTAGTAAGTGTAGTTAAGTTGTTGTTTGTTCATACAGCTATTTTTTTCATTCTGCAAGGTCTTCAGTAATTCCAGGGTCACTATGAACAGACTGATGGTCTAAGAAAAAAATACTGTTTTGTTAAAGTATTCTGGCAGCACACCTCTGTATTGAGAAGAGCTTTTCCCAGCTCATAACTCTACTGTCCCTCCCTGGTTGCCTCTCTCCCTCACTTACTGCACTTCAGTTGTCAGACATAACAGTTCATCCCCAGCACAGCCGCACACAAAAAAAAAGGAGGAGGCTGGAGTCGTTCCTTCTCTCACAGCTTTGATATCTGTAACTCACACCTATTGTAATGGTTTTTATGAGTTGCTGACAGTTAGCATTGTGCTGAACTGGAGGAAAATACTGTTCTATATCTGTATCTCTCTGAAGAATAAAATAAATATGGGATAATTTCTATAGCCTAGACTAGAGGAATCAAACAATCTGATCAAATCTGGCCTAAGGGTAATGACACACGGGCAGATCGGGGAGATTTAGACACTTTAGTTTCAGTTTTCCAAAGTCTCCCGAAGTTTCCTCGTGAAGAGACTTTGGAAAACAAAGTGCCGGAGTGCCATACCGCTGGCGACTTATCATTCAAGCCTGTAGTATGGCATTGGAAGGCAGTTTGGGGAGATTGTCGCCCAGAAGAAAAGGCGATTAGTTGCCAGGCGACTAAATCTCCCCGAATCTGCCCGTGTGTCACTGCCACAAATGAAGGTCCTATATCATGTTACATGGCTCATTTATTATTGGCAGAGGCTCAAGTGCTGCACAAATTTACACCACTTAGGGCCATAAGTTTAGCATTTGTTCCCCTGCCTGTAGGTAGTGCTCTGCTGTTTGCAGCAGGCCTTGTAAAAATCTACTGCAAGTCTGTATTTTATTAAATTTGTAATAACTTTAACAAAAGCCCTTGGCCCTCCATTAGAAACGTATCTTTTCTCCATCTTCTGCCCATTGTGCAATGTGGCTCCGCCCTTTTTGCATCATCGTCTACATCTCCGCCCCTTTTGCATCACAGACCGTCACCATTTGCATCACAGTCTGCCAGTTTTGTTCCCGCCCCCATCACTGACCGGTAAAAAGGTTCTGAAAAGGTTGCAACCCTAACTGCAAGGCACAGAGCAAAGAGTTTTAATATCTTGCATCCCCTGATACTCCTGCCTAGTGAACCCTAAATGATGTAAAGGAGGCAGTGCCACTTCTTCCGCCATGTACCTCCCAACTGCCATCCCTCAATGGAAAGCCACCTTGCAATAAGAACAGATCTTTCCAAGAGATGCCCAACTTAAGATAGGCTATATTGGGCCTTCCATTGGGGCAAGGACCACTTCAACAGCCCAGTTCTAGATGTGGATATTTCTCAGCTGGAAATGATCCTGGTAACATAGAACAGAATGCTCGAGAGCTGTGGTTTTTTGATTAACAGATATTTCCGTAATTTGGATCTCCATACCTTAAGTCTAATAAAAAATTATGTAAACATTAAATAAACTCAGTAGGATTAAATATCTTTGTTGAGATCAAGTACAAGATTGGGACCTGGGGTTTTCCGGATAATGGACCTTTCCATAATTTGGGTCTTCATACCTAAATTCTACTAGAAAATCTTGTAAACAGTAAATAAACCCAATAGGCTGGTTTTGCTTCCAATGAGGATGAACCTTAGTTGGTATCAAGTACAAGCTACTGTTTTATTATTACACAGAAAAAGGAAATAATTTTTAAACATTTGGATTATTTGATTATAATGGAGTCTATGGGAGACGGCCTTTCCATAATTCTGAGCTTTCTGGGTAATGGGTTTCTGGATCCCATACCTGTACTGCCTAATTATTACAGAGAAAAGGAATTTGAATTATTTGTTTGAAAAGTCTATGGGAGACTTTCTGTAATTCTGAGCATTCTGTTTATCAGATATATATATCAGGTTTCTGAATAAGGGATCCCATACTTGTAATAGGGAATTCAATCAATGGAACATCTATCATAAAAGAATGATATACATAGAAAAATGTTGTCACCCCACTGCCAACCCTGTATAATTCTGCAGAGAGTTGTTATTCAGGTTTTACTACTGGACATCCTGGTCTATGTAACAGCCATTGGGTAAAATTATAAACCACTATATATGAGACTAATTGATGCCCATTTTGCCTTCTCTTTAAGGACCACTGACATTTTGGAAAAATCTATGATGTTAATTGTGCAGGGAGTCATAACATTTGAAAAAGTAAAGCAAGTTATACTAAAAAGTGATTGCAATGAATACAGTGTCCATGGTTTGCCCAGCTCTTCTTCATTTCACAAAATCACAAAATACTTTAAAGTTAAAGCACCGGAGTAATTATAAAATATAGACCGAAATGTGGTTAGAGAAGGTTCATTAAAAAAAATGTTCTCAACTCAGCATTTATTCCTCACTATGAATGTTTCGGGTGCACTAATGTGGATTTTGTAATGGGAAATTATTTTATGCAGGTGTATGGACTATTAAGTTGTAGGAACTAATATCCTACATTGGTAGAGGGAGAGCAAAGGTTTAATTGCTTCCCAATGCCCCCCAAACACACATTTGTAATGCTAATACATGAAGGGATGTATACAGTCTTCTACATAATTCAGGTATTATAAGAACATTTTAGAATCTGTTTTATTTTCAGTACTTTCTTTTATTGTTATGATTATGATTATTACAACATGTTAGTATGTTCTCACTAGGCAACCCACCATCTAGCTCTTAATGTGTAGCATTTGGTAGGACTAAGGATGCATTACCTCTACCTCACCTGCAGGTGGCGAGTGCTCAAGGGGGCCCTCGGTCTTCCCATTTCCCTGTGCCTGTGTTCCTGCAAGCATTGTAGTAATATTAAAAGAAAATGTTTTATTCTTTTTTTTATTTAAAACAGAATTGCTTTGTAAGTGGTAAAGTCTGACACAGATTTAAAGAGCCACTTACATCAGTACATCAGAGAGAGAGAGAGTGAAGGCAGGCTACAGATTTCCAAAACGTACTGGGTCAGCAGGCCCGCCAGTCCAGTCCAAACCTGGGTGTTATATAATGTCAATGTTATATCATTAAGCTGGTACCTCCTAATGTCATAAACCAAAAAACACATAAATCAGGGATGTTCTGTTTGTGGTACTCTAGCTGTTGCTGCACTTGAAATCCTTCTAGACAGC
This sequence comes from Xenopus borealis, assembly GCA_024363595.1. Taxonomy (NCBI): domain Eukaryota; kingdom Metazoa; phylum Chordata; class Amphibia; order Anura; family Pipidae; genus Xenopus; species Xenopus borealis. Next base: position 150,991,823 of record CM044433.1, read on the forward strand.
CAGGCTGCATATATTGACCAGGACCCGACTGGACTTGCAGAGAGTACTATTATTATGCTCAGATCTAACCCTTAAATGGATACTGTCATGGGAAACATGTTTTTTCAAAACACAACAGTTAATAGTGCTGCTCCAGTAGACGTCTGCACTGAAATACATTTCTCAAAAGAGCAAACAGATTTTTTTATATTCAGTTTTGAAATCTGACATGGGGCTAGACATTTTGTCAATTTCCCAGATGCCCCTGGTTATGTGACTTGTGCCAGCACTTTAGGAGGGAACTGCTTTCTGGCAGGCTGTTATTTTTCCTTCTCAATGTAACTGAATAGTACGCAGTGGGACATGGGTTTTACTATTGAGTGCTGTTCTTAGATCTACCAGGCAGCTGTTATCTTGTGTTAGGGAGCTGTTATCCGGTTACCTTCCCATTGTTCTGTTGTTAGGCTTCTGGGGGGAAAAGGGGAGGGGGTGATATCACTCCAACTTGCAGTACAGCAGTAAAGAATGATTGATGTTTATCACATGACTTGGGGCAGCTGGGAAATTTACAATATGGCTAGCCCCATGTCAGATTTCAAAATGAAATATAAAAAAATCTGTTTGCTCTTTTGAGAAATGGGTTTTAGTGCAGAATTCTGCTGGAGCAGCACTATTAACTGATGCATTTTTGGGGGGAAAAAATGACAGAATCCCTTTAATGACCTTCAGCCTGATCTCCTATGTAACAAATGCCTCACTTCTTTGGGGGCTAGCTCCAATGTTCTAATACATTGGCAACCACTATCTTAGGAAATGAAGTTCAACTCATATCTTATACCACTTTAGGGATAAAGGAGAACTAAAAGATGGCATTTGCTGGGTATTTTGAATTGGAAAGAATGAACAGATAAGACTAAACCTCCTGCTTGGATTCATTTAAATATTTTCTGAACAAAAGGAAGTTGCAGATGCAGGTACTGCGAGATAACTTAAACATATGCTGTTAGCTTGTTGCAAATGCCTTCTCTTAGCTGCATATGACTTTATTATTAGAAAGATACAGACTGTGGAACCTACAAGGAATCCTGTAAATATGTCACTTATATGTTGTAGAATATGTCATTAACATGTTAGGGTTCACATTTTTATGAATACAAAAAAATAATTTATTGTATGGTTTCCATTTGCCCTGTGTTTTTGCAGTTCTGCACACATATATTTGCAGCATTCCTTGATTTATTTTAGCAGTTTGTTTTAAAACAACAATTCGCTTGCTGCTAAATGAACCAGTACATTGAATCTTATGACAGCCTAGAGATACAAGCAGAAATGGAGTCTGAATAGGATTTGCTTTTTTTTATAGATATTATTCTTTGTATCTGTGGTTTAGTTTCGTTTTAGGGAATGCAAAAAAGGTGCCTTATGGCCATATGTATCTTTGAGTACACCACCTTGAACATTCCAGAAGCCGTCTTCAACATTACAAAAGAGGAATTTATATCATAACTGTAATAGTTACTCAAAAGAGAACAAAGGCTTCACCCAGGGAAAGGAAACAAAAAGCAAATGCCAAAGTTGATAAAATAGCAGAACTGTACAGCTGGAGACAGAAGTATTTTTAAGGCTGAGGCCCTATATAAGGTGAATCATTTACATAATCCTGGGATGTTTAAACTGTAACAGGCTTTGGGTGTTGGTGGGACTACTGAAGTGCAAAACATTGTATATTTATTTTCTGTGCCCCAATGGCCACTGTAACACTGGGGCCATGATGCAAATGACTAATTATAAAACAGACCCTTGTATAACTAATTGGTAGCGCAGGTAAACTGGTATAAACTGAACCTTAGTATCCTTTTTTTTATCTGATAAAAAACTAACTGAAAGCAGATGAAAAAATTGCCAAGTACAGAGATCCTAAGCATCATTTAGTGCTTGTTCTCCCTCAGTCATCACCAGTGGCATTTCATTCATCCTCAGGGATGAACTTGCCTAAAATATCATCGACTGGTCTTAAGCGCTTAGGAGAGAATATATATTTTGATAGATAAGACAGATAAGGGAAAGAGCTCCGCACCTATTGTTTTTTTCTGCCAAACCTCAAAATCCCCCCCCCCCCAGTCCCTGGAGTTTGCATTTATGATATCTTTTTTTTTTCTATCATACAGGGACAGACGAAAAGCCCAGTAACACAAAAATAAAACAGTTATGAATATATTTAAATGCTCTTGTTTCAGACACTCTAATAAAGTTAGTACAGGTATAGAATTTGTTATCTGGAGAACCATTGTCCAGAGAGATCAGAATTACTGTACAGGGCCTTCCTCACCTCCTGTACTGGTATTTATTGTGATGTATATAACTCCATATTTATTGTGATGTATATAACTCCATATTTATTGTGATGTATGTAACTCCTTATGTTCTATGTATGTAATTCATGTGATTTAGTTGTATAATCACATTCACTTTACAGCGCTACGAAAAAAATTGGCGCTATAGAAATACATGTTATTATTAATAATAATAATAATAATTACAGGAAGGCCATCTCCAGTTTAATCAAATAATTAACATTTTTATAACTACTTCCTTTTTCTCTGTAGTAATAAATAATAATAATAAAACAGTGCCTTGTACTTGACCCCAACTAAGATACAATTAATCCTTATTGGAGGCAAAACAGTCCTATTGGGTTAATTTAATGTTTAAATGATCTTTCAGCAGCCTTAAAGTATGGAGAGCCAAATTATAGACCCCTTATCTGGAAAACTCCAGGTACTGAGTATTCTGGATAACAGGTCCCATACCTGTATAAATAAGCTACTTTGAAGCTATAGGCTGTCACACAAGTTCATATAGGGTTGTAGGGGTCACAATTACATAGCAGATAACATAATCAATAGTTTCAGTACTTATAGTAGATAAACAGGTCAGATGTAATGAACTGCTCTCCACTCATGTTTAGGGTGAACAATTAAAAGTTTAATTTGCAGTTATTGGGAAAATAAACATAAATACTGGTCACATGTAATAAACTGTTTCCATTTCTGTCCCTTTAATAAAGAGGTAAAGTCACTTTGCAAGAACATGCCGATCAGAACCACAACATGTCTGGTATAGAGGTGGGAAGTAACAGCCATGGAAGCATAAGTCATGATCACGGTAGAGCTATAGAGAAGAGGTGCCTTACACTTTCAGGTCAATAATCTCCCTCCCTAGAACCCTAGAACAGGTGGTACATGAAGACCAACAATAAGTAAAACAACAATGTCCAAGTTGGAAGCATCTCTGAATTGACTTCTAAATTTAAGACTGATGGTGATCCTTTTCCTTCTTGTAAAACAAGGAGACTTGCCCTTTCTGGGAGAAGCCACAGTCAGCAGTTATTTGGTACCTTTTTACTTGCAGTTCCCTGCACAACCCTGTCAGCCTTGCTTGTTCTTGTTGTTGTTACAACAAATGATGTTTAAAAGAAAACAGAATACCTATAATAAATAAAACTTAAAGGAGTGGTTCATCTATAAATTAACTTTTAATAAAATACAGAATGGCCTATTCTAAGCAACTTTTCAATTGGTATTCACTATTTCAATTTAACAGTTTGCTTTATTTTCAGCCTTCTTCTGACTCTTTCAAGTTTTTAAAAGGGGGTCACTGACCCCACATAAAAAACAAATTTATTGTTATTGCAACTTTTTATTACTAATCTTTCTATTCAGGCCTCTCCTAATCATATTCCAGTCACTTGTTCAAATCTATGCATGGTGATTTGGACCCTTGCTGAAATTAATTAATTAATAAAAAGCGAAATAACTCATAAACCACAAATAATAAAAAAAATTGAAAACCACTAGCAAATTGTCTTAGAACATCACTTTCTACATCATACAAAAAAAGTGAACTCAAAGGTGAACATCTTAAGATCAGAATAAACCGCTCCTGGAAATGCCTGACTTCTTTTCATCAGCCAGGAGCCATCTTAAATTTCAAAACAAATTGATAAAAATGTATATTGCAACTTGCTTTGCTGTTGCCTCATTACATTTAATAGGGACAAATTAATGGTGAACCCAGAGATTTATTATTGCTTCATTTTTCGGTGTCATTAGTTAATTAATATGGTAAAATGTTAACTCGACTAAACATAAATGATGATAGTGTGGATCTCCCCATCCTGTCGTCAAACATCACTAGGTGCCTGTGCGTTTCTTTTTGCTGTGTTGTATACTTATTCATAGATCTGCATTTGTTATGTGTTTTTTTTTTCTGGTACAATTTGTCATCTTTCTCATTTCTTCTTCCATTTGTCCATTTTTTTCCCTATTCTCTCTCATCTGTCTCATCTATTCAACTGGTCTATTCTGTCTCATTTTTCTTATGTAGGCCTTTATCATCTGCCCCTGTTTAAGAACACAATGTTTTTCTACATGGGCATTTATCTTCGGTTCCAAGCCATCTGCAGCTTGCATTGTCTGCTATTTGGTTAAGGTCTAGTGCCTGCTTGAATTCTGCACATCCATTTGTAGTATCTGGAGAGGCACCTATTTATCTCCATATGATCCAATGCTGGATGATACAAAACAGATACATCTTCCAGATTTTCCTGTCTCCTGTCAGAGAATTGCATGGTGCTATAAGCAGACGCTAGCTAATTACACATTTTTAAGACTGCTGCCAGGTTATCTGTAAAAGTTAAGAAATAATCAATGTATATTTCTGTGTCTGTGTGTCTATGACATTATACAATGTGCTCCCAGCCATTTACGCCACTTTTATCTTGATAAAGGAATGACACTGGAATGAAAGACGTTTTCATGTATAGATGTTTTTCAACGCCAGTTTTTGCAGCTGGCTGACTTTACAACATCATTACCTCTAATATTTTGCGAGAAATCTCGAGTGGCTGAAACACTGACTTCTTGGTGCAGTGGATCAACAGCCTTGAAGAAAGTTTGTGTTTTGCATTCATTGTGCCATAAAGCATTTCTTACAGATGATGACATCTACTTGAGACAGATCCCTATCATGATATCATAAAGATGTTTGTGATGCTTTGCAGGGCTCTGCTGTGCTGGATTGGAGCACAGGATTGAGAGACTGACAGATAAAGTATGGAAATGTTAAAAAAAAAAAAAACAACCATATTATTATTTTTTTCCTTTGAGAATAAAAATAATTCCTTTGTTAAGTACCGAGGGCTACATTCCCGCAAGATTTATACAATAGGTAGGCTATAAAAACAGACTGCGAAGGAAATAAATCACTTTTTCTTTGAAATGAAAGTGGTTCAGTAAGTGCATGTATAAACAGCAGCCTTAGCCTGGAATGGTAAATAAAGTACTTGTAAGGTTGAGCTCTGCTCACAATGATGATTTGATATTTATGCCATTGTACAGTGCAGGGCCAGAACAAGGGATAGGCAGAAGAGGCAAATTTAATCCATTCTGATAGGGACAGAATGGGGGGGGGGGCAATTGCAGTTTTATTGTCCAAACCCAGTGAATGATCAATACCAGATCTTTGTCTCTCCTCCCGTCCTATGTTGATTGTTCTGTGTCTGCCAATAACTGTGTCAGACAGCGGTTTGAGTTGTGGTAGAACCACAGTGAGATGCACAGATTCCAAAATCTCTTGAATCGAGCTCTGACACTGTGCTTTTCTTTTAAAATAACCACTTTTTTGAGGTGCGCTATATTACTGCCAACTTTGTTGCTGGTAAGATAGTAAACCTACTCTCCTGGAGACAATTTGATTTAAGCCCATTCTGTGTCCTGCTTCCATAAGTCCAGCCTAATCCCATGCAGGCTTCAGAGAATGCATCTTCTCTTCTCAGCCTCCCTCTCTGATTGCTAGATCCTGTTTATATGTCTGGTTTCTATTATCTCAAATCATCCAAATGAATCTGTTCATGCTCTCTGTACAGAAAAATAGATTTCTGTCAGCCTGGCTTAACATCCACTCTCTCTTTCTCCATCTTTGTCTCTCCCTCTTTATCTTTAGAAACATAGCTCTGTTTTTTTCTTGCGCTCTCTCTTTATTTATCTCATAGCCATCAACATATGTGCTTTCTTTTCTTTTCATCCATCCTGACTGTCCTGTTTCCTCTTTCTCTGTGCTTTTTCTACAAGTACTTATTCTTTTTCCAGGCATAACTTATTCCTTAAGGCACTCTTTTTTTCTTTTTTTGTTTCAGACAGCCTCTCAGCCTACTGAATGTTTGGTATGATTTGTTTTCATCTTTGTACCTTCTTTGTTTTGGCTAAATACAGTACAGTCTGTGGGTAGGCTCTTTAACATTGTGCCTAGTATCTACCTGTCTTCTAGTAGTTACTCAAACACAGCTGACATGTAACATTTAAAATAATTTAAGATTTCCTGTTCAAAGCTAGTGCCCACATTCTTTTTTCTGTGTTTTATGTGCCACTGATGAACCCAGCAAGCCAGAGGTTAATGTCCAGAAGGGACTTTGTGACCTTTTGCAATCTGGATATAGGTGGGGATGGGGAGGATGGGTGGAGAGAAAGACATCTGGTCTCAAGGGACCCATCTAATATGCTACTCACATTGCTCTGGGACATGGTCTGTTTTGCTCAGTATTAACAGTACTGCTTCAGCCTGAGGAAGGAAAAGGTTCTCTCAACTGTTTCCCTTGAAAATGCATTGTTAGTTACATTAATGAATGATGAAATATTATAGCACTATATGTGTCCAGAGAGAAAGTTTGCAAAGCTTTTTGTGTATTTTAGTATATTTTGTATTGAATCTCATTCACTAAGTAGCGAAGTAACATTTGTAATCATAGTTGGGTATCACTAGGACATTTACACTTGTGATTTGAATAAGCATATCTTGACAGCTATACACTAAATAATAATAGGGTGAATTGTCTGTGACCCTAGCATCAAATGAAGTCAGTCTGTGTGCAGTGCCATTGGCAAATGAAACTAAGAGGTGCCTACGTTAAAGACTGTAGAGGTAATGGTTGCATATTATTATTATTATTTCTGTAGCGCCAACTTATTTTGTAGCACTGTAAAGTGAATGTGATTATACAACTAAATCACATGAATTACATACATAGAACATATGGAGGTACATGCTCTGTGCAGAAAGAGCTTACAATCTAAAGGGAATGATACAGTTAAGTGGGTGAGAGATGTGGTACTGTAAGGCTGGCCATACACTGAGAGATCTGCTCGTTTGGTGATGTCGCCAAATGAGCGGATCTCTGTCCGATATGCCCACCTTGAGGTGGGCGATATCGGGCTGATCCGATCGTGGGCCATAGGGCCCAACGATTGGATCAGAATGATGCACAAATGGGCGGTCGGATCGCGGATGAGGTTTTTAATCCTGCCCAATCGACATCTGGCCGACTTTCAGATATCGATCGGAGCAGCATGTCGGAGGGCCCCATACACGGGCCATAATCTGCCAACTCAGTCTGTCAGCAGCTTTTATCGGCCCGTGTATAGCCACCTTAAGTGGTATTGCATTGGGTAGTTAAGAGTGAGGGTAGGCTTCTTGAAATAAGTGTGTTTTAAGAGATTTCTTGAAAGCTGAAAGGTTGGGAGAAAGTTGGACAGACCGTGGGAGAGAATTCCAGAGGAGGGGTGCAGCCCTTGCAAAGTCTTGAATGCGAGCATGTGAGGAGGTAATGAGAGAAGAGTTGAATAGCAGGTCATTAGAGGAGCGTAGTAAGCAGTTGGGTGAGTATATAGAGATGAGTTCAGGTTCAGATGAATAGGGAGGGGCAGAGTTATGAAGTTCTTTGAATGTCAGGGTCTTTCATTTGAATTTAATTCTGAAGGTTTGGGGAAGCCAGTGCAGGGATTGTCAGAATGGTATGGCAGAGGAGGAGTGGTTGCTGAAGTTTATAAGCCCAGCAGCAGTGTTCATTATGGACTGGAGAGGTGACAGTCTCTGGCGGGGAAGGCCAATTAAAAGAGAGTTACAATAGTCTAGACTTGATATGACAAGAGAGTGAATAAGAATTTTGGCAGCATCTTGGGTGATACATTATCGTATTTTGGATATGTTCCTTAGGGGGAAGTGACATGATTTAACAAGTGACTGTATGTGAGGAGTGAATGACAGGGCAGAACCTAGGTAACCCCAAGGCACCGGGCTGGGGGAGACAAGTTGATGGTGGAATTGTTAATTATGATGGATACTTCCGGGATGTTACTGGTGTTAGTTGGAGGAAAAAGAACCATTTCCGTTTTGGAGAGGTTTCATTTAGCGTTGTGACATCCAAGTAGAGATAGAGGACAGGCAGGAGGAGATACAAGTTAGGAGTTCTGGGTTGAGATCAGGAGAGGAAAGCTAGATCTGAATAAGCATAGAGGTGGTCGTGGAAACCATACGAGCTGATTAATTTGCTGATGGAGGAAGTATATTGGGAAAAAAATAAGGGTCCCAGGACAGAGAGAGGTAGGGGGGAAGATGCTACGAGACACTGAAGGAATGATTGGTGAGGTAAGAAGAGAACCAGGACAGGGCTGTGTCACAAAGGTCAAGCGAATGGAGGGACTGGAGGAGGAGAGGGTGATCTACAGTGCCAAACTGAGAGATCAAACAGTATTAGTAGAGAGAATTTTTTGTTGGCTTTATCTGTTAAAAGATCATTAGTTAGCCAGGTCAGGGCAGTTTATATATACAGTATAAATAGTAGTCCGGAAAATCTTGCCGTAGTATCAGTAAGTACTTCTCGACGGTAACAATCCCCTGCGTCAGGATATATATAGCTTCAGAGTCACAAATCCAATTCACCCGGAGAGTACATGTATTTTTAAATAATAGTTTTCATTTTATGTGCAAGTAAAAATGTGTGCATGTTTTTTACTTGCAGTTTCAGTGGAGTGTTGTGGTTTAAAACCAGATTGTAGGGGGTGCAGCAGGTTATTATCAGAGAGCAAATATACTGTATCTAGTACTCTGTGTTAAAAGGAACAGATAGCTCTACATCGCAGAAGGAAATTTATCAATCACAGAGTGACTCTGAGCCTCGAGGACATTAGTAATGGACAGTTGTATTTATAGAGATAGATAATGATAGAGCCAGATTGGGCAGTTCATTTGTTTGATACTTGTATTGAAGAAAATTTTAAGTTTGATACCATTTATTGGCTAACTAAATAAGTAACAATTGCCTTAAAACTTGTATTGGAAACATGCTAAAAACTCTGGCTACATAGTAGTTTTAGCTCTGCCCATTTCAACTATTTTTGTACACAAATGAACAGAGGACCTCACTTTTGGTACAACCTTTGGAGAAAACAGTCAGTTATAGATACAGTATATGAAATTATTGCATTGTATTGGTCATCCTTATATATCCAAGAACCTCTGGGACAGCAAATAAATCTTTAACCTCTGGCCTTCAAAACATCTGGGAACATCTAGGACAACAAATTAGGATTCACCTCAAATCTTAACCCAACTGCACATCAGGATGTGATACTTTATAGCGTTTCTCTAGCTTAATAATAATACTAATAACAAGGGATATTGATAGTCTTTTTAAGGCTTGCTGAGAATAATAGGAGTACAAAGCAAATGCAAGGCTGAGCCTGGGCACCATTTTTTTTCATCCAATACATATATCAATAACTTTTGAAAATACCTTTTATATATATATATATATATATATATATATATATATACACACGGGCAGTATTTTTCTTTCTGGTCAGTTGCCGACTTAGAGACAACAAATAAGTGTATATTTAAAGAGAAACACATAGAATGGAATGCTCTGTAACCGGTAGTACCATGTCTGGTTTATATATTTCCGACATGAAAATCAGTATGTGACGTGGTGGAAGCCCTTTTTTCTCTAAGTGACGTTTTGCAGAAGCGGGTAATTATGATTTAGTAACCTCTACCTCTGTGGCTCAACTAACATAACTCAGTTCTTATCCTTTGAATCCTACTGCAAATGGTACTATTATACCATAAGCTGTCCTCTTACAATGACATATATAGTTCTTTGTCACCATACAATAGCACAATTATGGAGAGCTCTCCGTCAGATCTTATCTTGCCTCAGGTCATGCTCTCTGTGCAGAACAGTGTAGAGGCCATGATGTGTGCCCAGTGCAAATAAAGTAAATGCTCTTTATAAATAGGATATTCTGGGCATCGCTGCCTTGAAACAAACTTCCCTGCAGATTTTTTTTCTCCTAAAGCTCTGCAGTCCATTCCACTGCAAAGCTTTCCCCTCCCTAATCCTCATTCTGTGCAATGTGGAAAATAACATTGGCAGAACAGCTCAGAGATGTGAGTAGAATATTTTTTTGCCATAAACGCACCTGCAGTTTGTCCGCAGAAAGCCTCCAGGAAGGGAGGGTGCAAAAAAAAAGCAAGGGGAGCTAGTTTTATTTACAGTGTGCAGATGCTACTAGGCAGCCAGAGAATGCAAAAAAAGGAAGGAGATTGAGCTAAAGGGTAATATCTGCATCGCAAAGACTAAAATGTTAAATTATAGGCAAAGGGGGCATACAAAGAAGTGCTGGAAGATAGAAATCATACAAAGAGATAATAAATTACAGAGATTCCAATCTCTGAGGAAGAAAGACAAATGAATACTGGAATTGTATGAATGTAGGAGAACAATAAAAGAAAGGCGAATAAAGGAGGATAAAAATGATGCCAAGTCAAGGAGCTGAATTGAAACTGCAGAACAGATAAGAAAACTCGAAAGGGAGCAGTAACAAAGGGTGTTAAGAGATAATGGCATAAAGACAGGGGGTGAGATGATACAGCATGAATATAAGAATGGCAGGAGATAATTAAACCAAAGGCTCTGGATGGACATGCCAATTTATTATACCCAGGTCCTCTCAACGAGAAGTTTCTGGATCAAGAATTAAACCTACTCAACACACAAATGAATCTATTCTTAGGTAGGAGGGCAGAAAACAGGAGACTAAGTAAGAAGAATAAGACTAATTAAAAATAAAAATTGCTGTCTTTATACTTTTAAACAGGTAGGAGACTGCATTCTCTAATTCTTATAGTGTAAAGATAGATCTGTTGTTTCTAAACGATGTCTCCCTACATTTTTGTCATTGTCAACTGGTTTGTGTATACATGTGCAGCCCAAGCATAAGCACTAAAGAAATTGTATAAGTTAATTGTCCAAAGCAGATATGGTTGGCAAGTGACTCCATGCATGTAACCAAGGGCAATATGGGGAGATACCTTGGGATCTGAATAAATTCAGGCTAATCAATAACAGTCAAAAACTGCGCATAGGCTCTGGAGGGTTTGGATCCACTCATGCTACACTTTAAAACAGAACTAACTGTTTAAGTTTCAATCAGGCAAAATATTTGTTTTGGCAACCTGAAAACAAGTGTTTCACACATCAGCAACCTGAGAGCACAAGTACTGAACAACAAATTTGCTCACTAAAAAGTAGGATTATACATCACGACTGTAAATTGTGACATCAATTCTACTTGTACTCCCTGTGCTCTACTTTCAGAACAACTCTTGGGAAGTTATTGCATGTCCTAAATTGTTTTGCTCATCTCTGCAGTACAAAATACTGTTAAGGTAAAATTATATATTAAAAAATTACTGAAAATGATATTTATTACTTATTACATAACCATTAAAGGTCAGTCCTAAAGGCCTTTGCATAATGGTTTGTCTCTGAATATCTACTATACAAGATTTAAAGTGATAATTATGGTCTGTGCTACACATGTTTATAGTGTCTCCTTGAGATCTCTGGGAAGTTAAATGATCTCAAGCCGCCAACATAATAACAGAAATTAACCTCTGCTCATATTATCCTTTAGGTCCACTACACTGGGGAATATTTGCTTTCCTTTTGGAAAGAGGCCCAACAAGAATAGAAATTATGACCTCCCTTAGCTATTTCTTTTTCCAGATACAATTAAAAAAATCTTAAATCTTAACCTAGATGAGAATTAATTGCATTGCTGAGGATAGCAAATTGCAAATGTTACTAAAGTTCTACTTGCCAACGTGAAATGATAAGGAAACTAAAAGAGATGTGGTTTAAAGGAGAAGGAAAGGCTAAAATTAAGTAATCTTTCTTAAAAAATGTCTATATAAGTTCACCAGTAAACCCTAAAAGTAATGCTGCTCGGAGTCCTCTGTCAAAAACACAGCATTTATTTCCTTCTACTCTGTACACATGGGCTTCTGTATCAGATTTCCTGTTTTCAGATAAAACCTTGAGCTTGAGCATGCTCAGTTTTCTCCTCTCTCCCTCTACCCCTCCACTCCTTGCTGTAATCTGAACCCAGAGCTATGAGTGAGCAGAGAGAGACTCAGGCAGGAAGTAATGTCACAGCAAGCTAATATGGCAACTTATATCCTAAACAGAGAGAGCTTCTAGAGCTGTATGGTAAAGCATTCTACAGAATAAATATAGTGTTATAGCTTTCAGTATTGTGGCTAATCTATTGTCAGTATATTTCCTTCCTCTTTAAGACACCGTTTGTCTGAGAAGGTCCAGTCATTGAGTGATGGACAACAATACGTTGCTTGTGTTATCTGGCAGAGGGTATCAGACTATTAGGGCTGGAAGGGGAGTCTGCTCAGGACATGGGACACCCTGAACGTGGGAGGGAGTTGAGATGCGTGCATTCATCCTTTGGCCAAAATCTAAAATTCTTTCTTCTCCCCCCTCCTCTTTCTTACCCCAGATACCCTGAGGACTCAGCAGGGAATTTCCCCATCTTTTCTGGCTTACCACAAAGGCCCTACCCCTCCTCACTGGCCCAGCATGCTGTTACTGTCAAACTGCTTGTTCTTCTGGTGTCCCTGGAGACACCTTAACAATATAAGAATGTGCTTCCCAGGCCCTGTCAGATGGGGAAACCGCATTTGAAGAACGGTGACTGTAATTATGCTTGGGCCAGCTGCTGCAGCTATCCCGGCTCTCATGGCAATGGGATTTCTCTTGACAAGTAGTGGACAGGAGAGGGCATGCTACAAAAAGAAAGGAGAAAGATGAGAAAGACTCTAATGGAGGGTTGTGTTGATTCCCCATTAGGGAATCTCTGGGGACTGGGCAGCCAGAAGTTCTTTTTTTCTTTTTATAATCATAATTACATTCATGCTTAAATACTTAGGGGCCCATTTACAAAATTTGTGTGAAGGATTCGAAATTCAATCGAATTCTGATTGTATGATTTTATCGAATATGCAAATTTGGCCACTTCGATCATCGAATATGCAAAATTTGATTGTATCGAATAGATCGAATGATCGAATATTCGATCATTCGACCATTTCATGATCAAAGTACTTCCCCTTCGACTTCATCTGCCTACTTCGCCAGATTGAACCTACTGAATTGCAATAGAAGCCTATGGGAATCCCCCCATAGGTTTTTTTTCTATTACCTGCTCGAATAGCATTTGTACGATCGAACGCCTCGATCATTCTAATCATATGAATTTATCATACGATCTAATGAGATTTCCCGAAAAAATTGAGAAAAGCCGTTCAATCGTACAAATTGATAGAGAAATTGAATAGCGCTCGAAAAGTGGGCAAAACCCATTCAATTTTATTGAATTCGAAATTAACCCTCGAATTCGTGAATAATGTTAAATTTGCCCCTTAGTATCCTTACTAATGATGATGATGAATTCCTATTTTTCAAATGCTTTGGGTTTCTTTCACCAGCTTGCAAAGGTGAGAAGCAAAGTCAACAGATGGCTTCAACTAAAAAATAGAAAACAAAAATATCATGTGAGAGTTGCTTTTGCACATGGTTTTCTTTTTTCATGGTTAATATTTTGTACTTATAATCTCTTCCTAAAATGTTACATCAAAAGTAATACCCAAACAACAGTCTGGCTGTTACTAACAATGGGACCCTGGAAACCAGATACAATTGAATTGTAATTGTAAAAGTTCCAAACTAAGTAAAAAAAAACAATAAAACACTTGTATATTGTCTTCCATGTCTATCAGGATGCACAAGACACAAGCAGCAGAGGGCATTAGGTGCAGAATTAGCCATGGATGGATTTTTGATTGCCTTCCAATGGATCAAGTTCTACTGGGTTGGAAGGACTGAACCTACTGACCAATTTTTACACATTATGTTACATTTTGTAAATATATTTTAGAAATCTAAGATGGCATTTAATCTGCTAGAAATATCCAAGTCATTTATTATGGGAGAAATATGAATGCCGTGTTGGCATCTGGAAAGCATTGTATGTTTCTCTTATGTGCTTGAACTGGCTAATTCTTGGTTAGTTTTTTTTTTTGTTGCCTTTTTTTTATGAAGATAAGACAGAAGAACTTTTACTTCATCTTCAGCTTTTCATAATATATCTATGGCATGAGGATTCAAGTTGGAGATAAAAACAGTTTTCCGTTCTTAGCACATCACGGATCAAATTCAGAACATTTCATAACTCGATTGGTCTCTCCTTAAATAAAAAACAATTAAGCAGTGATATGGTAGAACTTTAATCATCAAGGCTGAATGCGCTTGGAAAGTGCCAGCTACAGACATCAGTGATATGTGTCAGGCAGATTACCATAGGCTCCTTAATTTGTTGTACTTATTGAACATCATTTTTTTTATAAATACACCTGCTGGGCTTACAGAGATACCTGAGATTAATGGGGGCTTTATGAAATGTAGAAGAGCTTCTTCAGGCCACAGCCACGTTAAAGCTTGGTATTATCCATTGTGCTTGATTCACGATGGATGCAGTTCTTATGGCTTGCAGATTAAACATAACCACAAACTACAAGAAATGTGCCACTCGTTCCTTTTTAATGTGCCCCCTGCAGCTCTTTGAATCATTCCCACAACTGTGAAGGGGCCTCTTTTACACATCAGGCATTTTGAGGTCACACTTTGTCTATTCATTACCTAAAATGACCCTGAAACATCGACTAGGTTCACTAGAGGTAACATCCTTTCATCAGAGGTCCAGTACTTGTAAAAATGTGCAGTGTGTGGACTTGAGTTTCCCTAAGGAGAAACGAGTGAGACAGAGAGACTGAGAGAAGTGGGCTTGTGTGTGATCTGCCCAGGGAAGTTTATGCTGTGACTAAGGAATGCAGGAATTTGCTCTGTTCCATTCAGCCACCCCTGATGTTTTACAACTTTTGTTATTGCCAGAGGGTCTGAGGTATGTGCTCTTGCTTCAGAAGATAGTACACACCAGCAGAGAAGTGAACATTAACCTAATGTTTGCTGACTTTCATTGAATCTGCTTGAATGTTCCTTGGCTCGGTTAGAAATCTGCAGATGACTGTAAAATAGATGGCAGTATTCAGTTTAATAGCCATTAAACAATTAATAGCTATTAAATAATTAATAGAACAATGGCAGGAGTGACAAAAATATATTCACACAAGGTCTGGCCTTTAGCGCTTACAATCTATGTGGGGTATGACACAGAGAAATAGTGTTCTAGTTTTCCAGTGGAACATCTTGTATTTAGGAAACTGTGTGGCCCTCAAGTGATATGAAGGTAGACTGGGTCCTGAGACAGACCTGGTGCAGCACCTTCACCTATTACAGGTTCTGCAACACACTATAATTCTGTCCCAGTCTGCATCCTAATAAAAGTAAAAAAACACTTAAAGGGGACCTGTCACCCAGCGATAAAAAGCTCCATGATTGAAGTGTTTTTCAAATGAAACATGAAATCCAACTTTTTTTTTTCAATTAAAGCATTTATAGCTGTTGTAAACTCATTTAAAATTCTCAGCTGTCAATCAAATATTGCCTGCCCCTCCTCTATGTCTTAGGCATAGAGGCGGGGAATGCAATTACTTTCACTTTCTATTCAGTACTTACTAGATGTCACTGCACTCCCCACATCTCCCCTCTCTCTATTCACCATTTAATTGTGCAATTGTCACGAATCGGCACCCAAAATACAGAACCAATGCTAGGCTCCCTGGTCTCGGCTCTTGCTTCCGCCTATAACAGACGCAACAGGGGAGCCAAGCTAAGGGTTTTGGACGAGCAGAGGGGCACGATCGTTAGCAAAGTCTTTTTCGGCAGAAGGTTACAGTTCAAGGAGCAGTCAGAAAATGTAGTTAAAACCAGGACGGGTCAGTGCGGGCAGAATACAATCGGAGTCAGCCAGGCAAGGGTCTAAACCGGGAAATCAATCAAGAAGAGTCAAGACAGGCACGGGTCAGAATACAGATTTCAGAATAGTCGGTTACCAGACAGGGGTCAGGATCACAGAAGTCAGATTAGTCAGGGGTCAAAACAGGAATCAGATAAAGATGCACACAGGAACGCACCGAGGAACTCTTACGAGAAGAACCTACAATGGGCAATGAATTCAAATACAAAGTTCCCTTAAGTACTTTTGAATTTGGCAACATTGCGCCATGACGTCATCACACGGGCGTGATTTTGCATAACCACGGAAAATGCGTGCCGCGCACCATAGAGAGCCCAGCAGGCAACAGTTTAGGATCAGGGTGGCAGGCATCCCCACCAAGCAGGGGCACTCCACCAATGAGGAGAGTTGAGGCACTAGCCTAAGCTGCTCCTGGTAACCGGTTTTCAACCTGGAAATTCGGCTCTTCTAATGCAAATGCGCATATTGAAGGCTGCCTCAGGTAGCGATATCGTCAGGATCACCCCTGCCGCCGAGAGTCCAGGGTGAGTACTGATAGTAACAACTGCATGGGGATATACAGTACACCAGGTCCCCCATTCTGCAGCATAAACAAGATTTTGAGATGATGCAAGGCTTGCCTTAATAATAGTGTCCACAAAAGGGCTCCTGTCTCCTAGCTTTATTACTTCCCAGACTGAAGGAAACAAGATTCAAATAATTTATAAAGTGTAATCAAAGTTCATTTGCTTGACTAACGTGATAAAGTAGTATTTGGATTAATGGATATTTAACCAGTCTCTTGATCATCATCTGAGTATCTAATAAAGAATTGAGCATCTATTAAGGAATCAGTACCAACAATGTTTTTTAGCCCCTTTATACATTTATAGTGCAATAATAGCCTCCCTTGACGTATCTCTTCAATGAAGAAAACCCAAACCTTTTTTATCTTACTCACCAGACTCTGGACTCACTCATGCTCTATAATGGAGTTCAAATCTGCACTACATATTTAAAGGAACAGTATCACCAAAAAATAATGTTTTTAAAGTAATGAAAAAATAGTGTAATGTTGCCCTGCACTGGTAAAACTGATGTGTTTGCTTCAGAAACACTACTATAGTTCATATAAACAAGCTGCTGTGTAGCAATGGTGGAAACTTAAAAAAGGCTATGTCGCTTAACCCCAGGTCTTGAGCATTCTGGAAAACAGGTTCTGTAACTGTAATACCATAATAGTAATAATTCTAATGCTAAGGGGCAGATTTACTAAATTCACATGAAGAATTTTTTTTTAGAAATTGTGGCTGGAAATATCCAGATGGATGAGATGTGGATGTGACAAGAATGTAAGAATTTGAATTTGATCAAGAATATAAATGTGCTGCATGGTTCTTACAGTTTGTGTTTAAGAGTAATGAACGGAACTCCATAGAGAATGAATGAGTCCCTGTGATTTATATTGTGTACAGATTATGGAGAGGTCACATTAAACATGTCTTTGTTTCGTTTACATAGAGATGGTTTCTTCTCTGAAGGCTGTAAGGAGGAATCCAGAGGGCAGAGGGTTTTAATAAGTGCAAAGTTCTTTTGACAATTGTTGTATTGACTATGTAAATCATTTGCCAAGTCTTTCCTTGTAAATTACGTCCTCAGTTCCCCTTAATTCATCTGGTTGATTTTCTCTGATCCTTTTACAGTGTCTGACATTTTTTTCTGTTTCTGCAAACAGCCTTCTCTGGTTCAACTATTTTAGTTTAAAGTCATCTGAGAAAAATGAATGTTTTACTTGACCATCTATCAAATGATTAAAAGAACTAGGCCAAGCCCCAGTGCTGGCTGAAATGTGTTCTAAGGCCTCTGTGCATTTTGTTGCCTCAAGTTCTACCCAGCAAACAAGACATTTCTAGCTTTTCTATTGTTCAAGTAAAATATTAACGTTTAATGGTTTATTCAGTAACATGATGGCACTGGGCAGCTTTTATAATCCTTTTATTAATATAGTGGCAACATGGCATGTAGCACTTAACATTTAAATATTGTATGGTATTAGCAAAGAGATGTGTTAAAGAATAAGTGTGACAAGGCAGTAATCAGACAATTGACTATTCTAATACATAGGGGGTAAAACTAAGCACCAAATCCTGTTTTATTGCCGGGCAACATAAACTTTATTTACACCATATAAATTATTTAAATATTGTTACCTTTCTTCTTTTGGAATCCACAGCCTCAGCAAACAGGCATCAGCCATTTTGTGTAACTGTTAAAATAGTAAGCTTTGCAACATCCCAATATCATATAAAAGGAGAACCTGATACCCGTGCCCATGAACAGGATGCTATATTATAGATATTGAGAAGGACAGCTTTTTATGTCTGGGAGACAAGACCCCTTTAAGAGATTATGGTAGACTTTCCATTTACTTGTACACAAAAGAGAAAGAGAAAATTTGCCAGCGCTCAGTTTGCCCTTAAAAAATAATTACAAAAAATCAGGTGGCCAAAATATGTAAGCTCATGTGCCACATCAAGGCCCCTCATTGTACATGAGTCCTACACTGCTTCAGAGCATTATAAGTTTGTAGTGCATTTAATAAGACCATTGTGCCCTTTAGCCTTAGCTCAGAAGCTCTAGTGGTGGGAAAGCTGGAATCTTTTAAGCCCCAGCCAACAAACATACATCTGTGAAAACTGTTCTTCCTACACTATTAGCATTTTAACTTAGTAGTACATTTAAAATCAAGTCCCCCAGTAAACATGTTAACTTGATTTTAAATGGCAAATTTTCTCTTTCTCTTTGTGTACAAATATTGGATTTTTATCGTTTTTGGCAGCTGGTCAACTCCAGAATGAGGGTTAGTCTGAGCCCTGGGACAATGGTGTCTACTGCGGCTGGTCAACTCCACAGCTTGAGTTAGACTGAGCACTGATGATTTCTTTCTGTGTTTCCATTTTCTTGGTTTCCCCTGCTTTCTTTGAAAGTGTTACTGAGAGATCTTGATGTTTCAGTTTTGCCTTGCTTTCCATTGTTTCAGACTGGCTAGCCACAACCTTTGGTTTGGTTTGTCTTATGTTTGACCCATCTAGAGTGTAAAACTGCTGCAAAAATACCACTGCATGTAGCTAAGGGTCATCGTCGGAGTGGGCTGCTGGGACACTGAAAAAATAACCTCATCCCTCGTGGGCACAGCCGTCCCATCCTGCTCCAAAGAGCCGGCACTCCTGACCTCTCCACTCCCTGCCCGATTGCAGAAAAAAGACTTGAAGCTGGTATGCAACGGTGGGGAGAGGGACAGAGGGGGCTCTGTGACTGAGAAGGTGGGCCCTTAGGGCCCTGATGTGGCAGCTCCTGTGGGCCCTGACCCCCACAGTCCGACCCTGCTAAAGGTGTTAGATGGCCATCCAAATTTATTAGCCCAACAAGGTTCTGGTGTGTCAATATTTCCCAAGTTAGCAGGAACCAATGATTAAATTGTTGTGTCACTAACACGAAACAAGAAAACAGCGATAACAGTATGGTAAACATATTTTAACATTTATAAGGCTGGAATCCAGACAATCACCACTTTTTGGCACATTTTAGGAGATGGAGAGGAAAATTTTGACTCAGAGCAGTATATCACTGTCGAGGCTGCAAGCTCCGAAGGGGAAATTCAAAAAAGAAAACATCCTGCCAAAACCAGAGCCAGTTGGAGAAGTATAGATTTAAGTACAGCAATTCTGGAATGTAAGTGACAAGCTTTAAAAGTTATTTTTATTTATTACCCCGTGGTTACAAGTGGAAGCCAAGATATTAGTAATATCACATATTCTCGCTTGTGTGCAACAAAGACAATGTATATTGATAAGGTCTATAAACCAGCTAAATTGCCATTAGTGGTAGCTTCTGCCACAAAACTAAAGACTACACATCTACACTGGCAATATTAACTCATTAATAAATAAATATTGAGGAATTATTTTTAAGTGAATATATTTACTTTTGAAGCAAAGTGACAGATGGAGTGTCTTTATAAGGTTCCAGGAAAGCCTGAGAAGTTAGTCCATCCCATAGAGCAGTGGTGGGGTTGGGTTGGCCCCACTGGGGGGACATGCAGCAAATGCAGGGAGTGGGGGTGATCAGTTAGGGTGTGATATGGAGTGAAAATGTATTTGCTGCCCTACATGTTTTTGAAACTGTAGCTGAATGACACACAATACTTTTCTGTATCTTTAACCTTGCTATGAAGGACCTTCAAGGGAAGCGGACAACCCTGAGACAAGGAAAGAGTTAGGAAGGAATCAGCTGCAATCACATTTGAGTTTGCCCTCACTACTTTGACTTCTATTTACAGTACTAGGAAATAGTGACAAAGCACAAGATTGAATTCAGTCTATGATCAGTAGAACCAAGTAACAAATTTGCAGACATCTTTTTCCTGGAGGTATCCAAAGTGAACTAATGTTCATAAAGGCTGTTTCTATATCCCAACATAAAACTATTAATACCATTACCATTATCTCCCAGTGTTTCCCAGTCAGAGAGCTGAATAACATTAATCTTCCAGTCTCTGCATGCCACTTATGGTTTTTGAACTGCCAAAAAATATATGCTTCTCCTAGGGTTTACGGGCTAATATGATCAACAAGTTGCAACAGGGGAAAGCATACAGACAGAGAAATCAAATGTAGCCAGTGTAGGTTCACAGAGGCCATCTTTAATCGATGAGCAGGCTAAGGTAAGGGCAGGTGTAAATGTCTGGTAGCTGGCCTGATACTTACACAGGAAGATTTGTAGCAAACTCAGAATAACGAGCTAAGAATGTGTAAATATCATATACATATATATGATACTAAGGTACATAACAGAGTAAATAAAATAAAATAAAGGAACAAAACGCAATGCCACTAATTAGATGGATTCTGTCATGGGAAAGCAGATTTTTTTATATCTAATTTTGAAAATCTGACATTAGGCTAGACATGTTGTTAGTTTGCCCCTAGGTATGCAAATTGGGCTCTGATAAACTTCAGTCACTCTTTACTGCTGCACAAGATAACAGCTCCCGACACAAAATAACAATTGCCTGGTAGATATGAAAATAGCACTCAATAGTACAAATCCAAGTCCCACTGCAAATCCTTCAGTTACATTTGGTAGTTGTTGGGTATTTTCGCTGTACCATTATAGTATATGGAAACCTTGTGCAATACAAGTGTAAGGACCCATAGATGTAGATAGCCCCTATGGCTATAAATCCCTACACTTCCTTATCTCCCTAGTTGCTGGGTAGATGATCATGTATCTAGTTACCTAATTTAGTTACCTAAATTACTATTTCTATTATTGGCCCATAGGATTATGACCAGTTCCTACCACACTGTAATACAGAGTTTAGGTTAGGGATGGGTCTCTTTGGCCTTCAGTTGCTGACACAGCTGGATGTGTTCCAGGGAGCATGAGATCAACAAGGCCCCAGTAAAGCTGTGCTGCCCTAGAGGGACACTATTTCTGGTGAAAGTTGGGGAAAAGGGACCCCACAAACGAGGCTTAGCCAATGACAGGGTAAATATTGGTATAGCATTTTTTACATAGAAAGAGCAAGACATGCTCCACCAAGAATTAATAGCAGACAGAAGCTCTCCTCTATGCTCTGATTTGCCCAAAGTGATTTGCCCACAGTTTTAACAAGAGCTTAATGCATAATCTTCTCTCTGATCCATTTTGCACCACAGAGGGGCATTTAGCGCTACTCAATATGTTGGCACTTGATAATAATTTACAACCTAGAGGTGCACCTTAAACTTCCCTAGCTGTCTCCACATGGTGTCACATTGTGTTGTCTCTGCTTGACTGTCCTGGAATTTTACTATCTTGCACTACCTTGCCTCTTTGGATTTAGTGAGTATTAACCCTGTGGATCATTGTCTTTGACAAGAAACCTTATTCTGCCTGTTTGGTTCAAGAACCTCCTGGTGTCTTTATTCTATTTTTAAGCAGAGTAGCATAAGTGAATTGCAGTTTAACTACACCTCCCCTTCATATCTTCCACATAGCAAAGGTCCTTTAGAGTCCAGTATAACCTGTGCTCTATTGTTTTAGTGGGACATGGCCTATTATAGCTTATCCTAAAATAACTTTGAATAAGGAATTTATTTCTGGAATCATAAATGGAAAATATATTTGCTTAAATAAGAATTTAAATTTGAATTTCTCAATGAAATATACCTAGGGACCGATTTATTAAAACTCAGAATTAATCTGTAATGATTTTGTTATCAGGAACCTTGCCAAGTGATGGGTACCCTCACAATGCACAGGGGATCCCTGTGGATTCAGGTGTTCACCGACGCCCTTTATGGGCCCCGGGTTTTCTGCTGCAGAAAACACAAGAAAAGTCCATAAATGAGGAACCGGCAAGGATCAAGAGTAGACTAGGTCAAGAAACAGGCAAGGGGACAAGAATCGGATTCAAAATCAAGCGGAAGTCAAAAACCAGGAATTCAAATCAGATATAAACTGGAACCAACTTGGGCAATTTAAAAATGGTGGACTAGGCTTTTAAAGGAGCTGAGGATTCAAAATTGGTGCCAATATGACTTCATGATGCTCAGCGTCAACATGCCAGCATCAGCCAAGCCTCGAGCGCAAAGAAGGAAGTAGGCACCTGCTCACAAGACGTGAAGAGGCACACTGGGAGGTAAGAAAACGGGAAGATCACCCAGCGTGTCTCACAGTACCCCCCCCTCAGGGGGTTCCCAAAACTTATCTGGGAACCTCTTGTGAAAGCTCTTGATTAGCTGAGGAGCATGAGTATCTGCAGGTCTCACGAA
>CM044433.1:151017874-151032502 GCA_024363595.1 Xenopus borealis
AACTATGTAAAAGTAGGGTATTTACAAAATGACAACTAAATGACATAACAATACAGAATGATAAAAGCAGTAAAGACGCTTACATTTTTTTAAGGAGAACTAAACCCTAAAAATGAATATGTCTAAAGCTGCCATGTTTATATACAGAACTTATTGTGCCAGCCTAAATATTCAGTTTCTCAGTAGCAGCAATGATCCAGGACTTCAAACTTCAAAGCTCACAGGGGGTCACCATCTTGGAATGTGTCTGCAACACTCACATGCTCAGTGGGCTCTGAGCAGCTGTTGAGAAGCTAAGCGTAGGGGTCATAGCAAATTATCAAGCAGAAATTGTGGTTGGAATGTAATATAAGCTGATGTTACAGGGCTAAATATTGAATCTTGTGCTAGTTGTACTATTTTCTGTGCTGCCATGTAATAATTATCCATATTAATTACTAATCAGTGACATTGTGATATTGTGACATTTGTATTCTATGTGTACTGTATATTGTGAGTGGGTCCCTAAGCTCAGTAAGTGACAGCAGCACAGAGCATGCGCAATGAATCAGCAGAAATGAGGAGCTACTGTGGCATCTTTGGAGATACAGATCTTTACTGTTAAAGGATAGTGATGGGCGAATCTACCCCGTTTTGCTTGGCGAAATTCGCGAATTGGCGAAAAAATTTGCGAAACGATTCGCGGCACAATTTTGACGCGCATCACGGCAACTTCGACGCATCACGTCGTCTTTGTCGCGTCACATCGTCTTTGTCGCGCGACTCGTTCTTTTTGGCGAATTTTCATTGGCGTTTCGCAAATTTATTCGCCAGCGGCGAATAGCGGGAATTCGACCCTGGCGAATAAATTCGCCCATCACTATTAAAGGACTGTGGTTGCCTGGATATGGCACAGAAGCCCAAAACATAATGGACAACATTTCTAACTACTTGTTTAGTATAACTTTTCTTGTCCTTTAAATGTTTGCAATAGTTAACTGCAAGGGATGAATCTTCTGCCTCCTCTTTCACTCCAATGTGCAACTTATGCACTTCAATTTGTACCTTTGCCCATCGGAGCCTTTCATCCCAGGCTTCTGTTGATTGCCCTGAGAGGCATAGATGGCTTTACAGTGGCACTAGGGAGTCACTTGCTGGATGTGGCATGGCTAATCAAAATAAGTCAAATTTTAATCTGTCACAGATAATCTAAATGGGCCCATTTAGGGGGAGCCATCTGCAAGCATGTCAGGGCAATGCTTCTCTTGCTCCTTTGGGTGTTTTCCTGTTCAGCCATTTAAATTGCTTGTAGGATTTATATACCTTCCATTTTATTTTATTTGCTCAATATGTTTCTATTTAAGCAACGATCCCAAGAGCTTTGTTTCTCATTTGCACTGGCTAGAGGTGTAATATTAACCTCTCAATCTGTCATATGCCCCCAAGAACTCTTCCTACATTATCTTAGCCTCTATTGCATATGCTTTGGGGAATGCACTCTAGTCTACTCTAAATATCATACATCAGAGTGACAGATTATCCCCCCAACCAATCTAACCCTCCTCCCATAATGTGTGTTCTGATACTGAGACCATTTGGGACACCTCTGTCTTTATGTGGTATGTAGGTGCCCCAAGCGCCTTTCTAATTTATCCTTATAGAAGCCTCTGGCACAGAAACATTTATAAGGGGTGGTTGTTCTATTCTCCATTATCTAATTGCCTTGGAAATTAAAGGATTTGTACATATTTTTGTATTTCAGTAGTGTAATCACCATTTATATCCTTTTCAAGATACAAAGGGAAAGAAATACTATAGACATGAGACCTATTATCCAGACTGCTGGGGACCTGGTGTTTTCTGGAAAACAGATCTTTCTGTAATTTGAATCTTCATACCTTAAGTCTACTAGAAAATCATGTAAATATTAAATAAACCCAATCAGCTGGTTTTGTTTCCAGTTAGGATTAATTATATCTTAGTTTGGATCAAGTACAAGGCACTGTTTTATTATTACAGTTGAAAAGGAAATTATTTTAAAAAATGTGGTTTATTTGGATGAAATGGAGTCTATGGGAGACGGCCTATCTGTATTTCTGAGCTTTCTGGATAATGGGTTTCTGGATAACTGATCCCATAGCTGTATACACAAGAGTAACAGGGATACAGAAAAAGTTAAATAAAAAGGATCTAGTTTGGGAGAAGGCAAGTCATGACTAGTCTGATTTTTAGGCTATATGAAACACTATTTTTAAGCCAAAAGAGTTTGAGACCAACTAAACCAGGGCCTTTGCTAAGTGGAAGAAATTAAGGAAGGGTGTGGTGCAACTACGACTCCCATAGGCTACTGTGCTTAAAAATAAAATAAAGGACCCCAGGAGGTTCTTGCAGCAAATAACCAAACAATTTGTTTACAAAAGAGATGATGGATCAGCAGTAGTGATGGGCGAATCTCACCTGTTTTGCTTCGCCGAAAAATTTGCGAATTTCCAGCGAAATTTGCGAATTGGCGAAAAAATTCGCGAAACGAGTCGCGCGTCAATCGCGTTGCGTAGTTTTCGGCGTGTCGCGTCAAAAACGGCGCGCCACTTGTTTTTTTTTGGCAAATTTTTGCTGGTGTTTCGCGAATTTATTCGCCAGCGGCGAATCGCGGGAATTCGCCGCGAATTCGGCCCTGGCGAATAAATTCGCCCCTCACTAATCAGCAGGGTAAATGCTCACAATCCACAGAGGCAATTGCAGAACTCAATATGAATGCCGGGACAGTAAGACAGAGACAGCTCAGTGCGGCACCCTGTGTGGACCTCTAGGAAGAAATATCTCAAAAGTCGTCCAGATGCCATATAGTCGAATAATCAGGCAGAGTAAATTGAAAGCCTGACACACTATCCAACTGTGGTCCCTTCACTGCAGGCCTAGGGGAGAGCATCTCGCTGCTAAATTTCTTGTAGGAGCACGGACTGCTCATGCTATTTAACCTATATATTTTACTCTCCTAGAGAGTACCATGAAAGGAAATTAAAGAAATAACTGGCCTCATACATGGGGTCTCTGCTCCTCGACTTATCACTAGAGGTACTGGTCCTTCATTCACAGAATGGCTTTACTGGGCCTTGTTGTACCCAGGCTCCCTGGAAACATCCAACTGGGTCATCAAATAGATGCCAAAGAGAAAGAACCACCCAAACCAAGCACTATGTTAAAGTGTGGCAGGAATTAGTCATAGGCCTGTATGTCAATAACTGAAATATGTAAATTAACAACTAGATACAGGGACATCTGCCCAGCAACTAGGGAGATAAGGAAGTGTATGGATTTAAAGCCATAGGGGAATACTAAACCTATGGGTCCCTACATACAGTTAGTTCTATATTTTAGAAGCTTTTACTACCAAATTCATTCTTGCTCTTTGCAGTACAATCACCGTATACCTCCTTCTCATTCATGCCACATTTTTTCCAAAGGTTGTGGCCACTATTTTTCTTCTGCTCTGTCCTGAAATTTACATTTATTAGACAATCCTTTGAATGACGAATACAGGAACTGAGCAGGATCTGTCTAGAATGTGCTTCATTGATTTTTTCAAGTTTAGCAATTGGCAAGCATGCCCATAATAAAGGGTTTGTAGCAACCCAAAACCAGTTGAGTGTATGAAGCACATTTTCAGAAAGATTGGTTCATCTACAAAGCATTCAACACTTCTCACACCCTAATTACCTTTGACATTGACAACCCTACCACATTTGCTTTGTCAGAAATTCCCAGATGTTGAAAATTAGAAGATGGGGGACCCAAAATCACCCAAAAGATGTAATTGATTTATAGCCACAATTATACACACAGAGGTCAACTATTATGGATGGATGGAGGGCCATGGATTAAGAATATGCCAGTGATAAAGGTGTGGAGCGTTTGGGCAAAAAATTATGTAAATGTCCCAGGAGACCCAGTAGCAAAATTTGAGCTGGGTCCCATTGACCCTGAGTTATACAACTGCCTACAGCCCTACACATGTTTCTTGACACTGCTACACTGCTGGTCAAAAATCGAAAAGAGCACACAATGTACAATAAATGGGAATATTTTTTTGCCAGTGATCTCCTTTAAAATTACCAGCATTTATGGGCTGTGAGAAGTACATATGCATTTAAGTGAGACTGAAATAGGCCATTATAATAAATTGAGAAGCATTGTACTGGATGGGCTCTGGATTTTTTTTTTTTAGTACCTGAGGATATTAAAGTGATCATTGTAAGTGCACCATTTTGTAAGTTGGAAAAAATGTGATAATGTGTTCTGGAGATTAGTTTGTAAAGAAAACACAAAAATTGTTCCGAGCGTTATTCCTGGAAGCGAATCCTAATGCTGCAATACTGTTATATTGAATGGAGCTTGAGTTACTGAAATGGATGTCAGGGCATATAGAGCTGTACAAATTATATCAGGAATAAAAGCTCTGTGGGGCATGCAACCAATGCTGTGGTTCTTAGTGTCAGCTGCAGTGGACCAAAGGGACAGCAATAAATACATCAGACAAACAAATATACGTATACTTTGTAATGCCCATTACTGGTCTTGTGCATGTCTCTGTTATTCAGTACATATGTGCGAATGCAACTGGACAACACTAGTGATTGTAAAGATTTTTAATTAGTGTCTAAGTTTATGGGGAGCTAGAGAATAAGGAACCCCTAGCGATACAGAAAGGCTGACACCCCCAAGTGATGGGAGAAAAACTGCATGCATTATCAACTGAAGGACCTCTCGTTCCCCTTAACTTGACCATTATTTTTTTTTTCTTTCTTGCAATGTCTTTGCCAGTTAGCCATTAATGTTAACATATATGAGCCATTTTTTGTTGTCTGATAATTACTGGTGTCCACATAAAGGTGCTCAGTCCCCCTAGGAACACCGTTTTGCATTTGAACCTAACATAACATATAGACCATGCTTGAATTGGAGTGAAAAAAAGTGGAGAGATGCTCTGTGTGGTGAGTGGAGCGGAGCATGCTAAAACAAGCCCCTCCCATGAACATAAGCCACACCCACTTCTATAATAAGTCTCATATACCAGTATTTTCTGGTTTCACCCCCTTTAAAGCAAAATCATTTTGCCATTTCCATTTTGGTATTTCCTTCTAATGCACGGTTTAATGCCCAGTATGCATAGATTTACCTGTGACCTGTAGGGACCCCAAATGAAAATCGTGCATATGACTTTTCTTGGCTGTCAATTCAACTTCTGCAAACAAGCTCCTTGCCTATGTATTGTGTCATAACAGAGCACAACCCCATCATATTCTATAGTACCCAAGATTATTTAATATATATCATTCTCTCATTATTCCGTAATCTGCTGCTGTTTAATACCTTTCATTTTTTGTTTCCCCTGTTTACTTCTTCTCTTCTTTTCATTATAATGGGCCGATAAAAGCTGCCGACAGACCAAGTGTGTGGGGCCAAAAGTCGGACAGATCTCAATGGTGCAGGTTAAAAAACACAGTTGGACTGCAGGCACATCTCTGCGTGTATGCAGTCCAGCAATCCGACCGCCCGTATAGCCTCCTTTATGATCACCCACCTCAATGTTGCATATCGGGGAGAGATCCGCTCATCTGGCGATATCGCCAAACAACCGGATCTCCCTGTCTATGGCCACCTTTACTCTCTCTGATCCCTCCACCTTTATCTGTTTAACACAGATTAACACTTCTCTATCTCTTCTCTATTTCTCTCCCAGCAATCTTTTCTCTTCTATATATTTGATTGCATGCAGAGTGGAGAGGAGCAAAAAAAGTTTTGGGAAGCAAAACTCTTGCATCCCCTCTGAGGATATGCTATTTCACAAAAATAAAGAAGTGAAGGGATGGCAACCCTGTGCTTCCCTCCCCAATGCCAGCACTGTACCCCTGGAAAGTTATACATACAACACAAGCCAGAGTGGAGAGTAATACATATTCAGGGTTGTTTAGGGTAAGGCAGAGATGCCTCTGTGTATGAACAATACCAGCCGATGGACTTTTGCAGCTAAATTTGGCAGCAAAGCTAACGGAAGTGATTACCCATCTCTTCTGCACGTGCCTATGTCAGAACCAGACCTAAATACAGCTCTACTGCTGCCCTAGGAGAAAGCAGGTCCAGAAGCGCCATAATATTGCAACAGCAATCTTTCAACTATAACTTTTTTCCTGCCCTGCTAGAAAACGTGATTAACAATATCTAGGCTGTTTTTCATTAGGCAGTGAGAACAATTTCTTCCTACACAGCCAGGGACTAAGCAATTCAGAGTCATTTGTTTCAACATATATTGTTGCTTTAAGCCTCTTTACTCCCAGTGTTCTTTTTGCTTTTATAGATACATGGAATATACAAACGTATGCTAAATAGGAATGACTGTGAGAGGGTGGAAGGAGTTTGAGGAATTAATCCACCCCTGAGAGTGATAAATCAGTGAATCTCCAAGCATTTATCATATTCTGATTCCATTTAGAAAGAGAATGTGCAGAGGGGGTAGATTGGCCGGTCAGATATAAAGGGAATGTTCCCATGGAGAAACCATTTAAGCATTTTGTAGACTTGAATAATTTCTCTTAGTTTCTTATTCTTTTTAATTATGAAATGCTTTGTTCTGTAGCTCTCCATGCTGGTGTTTAAACAGTATAGGTTGTAAAAGAAAGCTTAAAAATAAAAAAACATTTTAGATCAAGGTCCAAATTTGAAAATGAATCTGCGTTTTGAATGCAGCAGCTTGCGGACATTTCAAATTTCACGTTGGACAGGGGCCGCATAAACAATCTTTTTCTCAAGGTTGAAAAGATGGAGAGAAATTACATAACTGGACAATAATAAACTCAGTTCCACCAGAAATATGCAAGAAGAAAAATGGTGATAATTTCATCAAGAAAATGTAATTTTAAATTAAGTGAATCAGGCTTTTCCAAAGCTACACTGCTTTACTAAACCATATACAATAGCTTAATTCTAATTTGTGGGTGTCACTTGAACATATTTGAAAGTATCTATTCTTTAATAAAAGGTGAACGTAAGGAGCCAATTAGATCTTCAGCCACCTTGTTAAAAATTATTTTTGGAACACAACAGGTTAACAAAAAACTGCCTTTTTTGTTTGGCAAATCATGAATACATAGACAGAAGAGGCAGTTGCCTGAAATAACTCACAGATCCACAGAACATAAGGGTTTAAGTGATAATTATTTCTCTGGACTCTGTAGCTTACACTCTGACAGCTCCGGGATGATAAATGATGAGAGTAAGCCAATTAAGGCCCATGAAGATTAATTAGCATTGCTTCCACTTGCACACTTACAGGCTTCACCTTCCTTTTGCAAGAAGGTGAAAAAGGGAAGAGAAGGAGGGTTTGGCAAGGTTTTGATGTTGTCCTGTTTTAATATAATGCTTATTCCTGCCATGAAGTTTGCAGAGCAAAGAGCCACAGATGTGTAAGGTGCAATAAAATAGATTTGTTAAAGGAACACTAACACCAAGAAATGAAAGTATTTTAAAGAAATGACAATATAATTTTGTGTAACTCTGCACTAGTAAGGGTAAGGACACACGAGGCGATTTATCGCCAGCGTTTTTAAAAAGCAAATCGCGGCGACATGTCGCTCGTTTTGTCTCAGCACAAAACCATATGAAAAACGCCAGCTACTGTGCACACAGCGCGTTTGTGAATCGCCTGTAGCTCCAAAACGCACTGAGACCCTTTTCCGAGCGATTCATCAGAAATAGCATGTACTTAGAAAAGCACATACAGATAAGTAGCAGCGATTGTATTCAAATTACACTGTGCAATGACGCAAGAACGTAAAGGCGCAGGAATACAAAGACACTAGGTTACAGCGGGAAGCACAAACGCTCGAGGAGAGACGCCGAGACAACACGCCAAACAAAACTCGGACAAAAACACGCTGGAAAATGCCTTTTTTGAAGCACTTTTTTGATAGACAGGCTAATTGAGCTGGTTGAGGAACGCCGAGAGCACGTGGGTGGAGCACGTACCGCACAGAGCAATGGGATACAAATCGCTCTATGCAAATTGTCGCTGGGAATCGCCTGTTCAAAAAAGACGATCGCCTTGTCGCCGCGATTTGCTTTTTAAAAACGCTGGCGACAAAACGCCTCGTGTGTCCTTACCCTAAAACTGGTTACAGAGTTAAATCATGTTGAAAAAAGACCATCAAGTTCAACCCCTCCAAATGAAAACCCAGCATACACACACACACCCCTCCATCCCTTCACATAATTTGTATATATACACATATTTATACTAATTATAAAGTTTAGTATCACAAAAGCCATTGATATTATGTCTGTCCAATAATTCATCCAAGCCCCTCTTATAGTCTTTAACAGAATCAGCATCACAACATCACCCGGCAGTGCATTCCACAACCTCACCGTCCTGACTGTGAAGAACCACCTACGCTGCTTCAAATGAAAGTCCTTTTCTTCTAGTCTGAAGGGGTGGCCTCTGGTGTGGTGATCCTCTTTATGGGTAAAAAGGTCCCCTGATATTTGTCTATAATGTCCTATAATGTATTTGTAAAGTGTAATCATGTCCCCTCACAAGCACCTTTTTTCCAGAGAAAACAACCCCAACCTGGACAGTCTACCCTCATAATTTAAGTCTCCCATCCCTCTAACCAGTTTAGTTGCACTTAGTCTCTGCACTTTCTCCAGCTCAATTAAATCCCTCTTAAGGACTGGAGTCAAAAACTGCATTGGAAACATCCTTTAAGTACACCAAACAATGGAGCAATGGAACAATCTAGCAGCAAATGGGCATGTTGGATGGTATCAGATAGACAAAAAGCATTAAACAAGTCAAGTGTAGTCGCATACAAAAAATGTGATGTGTTAACTACATGGAAAAGAATCCATTGGATGCAACACAACTATCTGCATGCTGCACCTTCATCCAACAAGATAAAATCTGATGGTATCTGACCGGCTTTATTTTCTATTGAAATACATTGACTGTCAGATGCATGAATTAACTACACAATTTGACTTTATCTGATCCAACTTTACATTTTGACTAAAGTGGGATCAGATTCCGTAGCACCCTACACATCTCCTGGTGTTGCATTGTGTCTATGAAAAATCCCATTAATCCATGTCATGATATACATTATCTAGTAGCGTTAAAGGAACAGTAACACCAAAAAATGTAAGTGTTTTAAAGTGAAGAAAATATCATGTAGTGTTGCCCTGTGCTGTTAAACCTGATCTGTTTGCTTCAGAAACACTACTATAGTACATATAAACAAGCTGCTGTGTAGCAATGGCGGAAATTGAAAAACGGCTATATGGCACAGGATAAATAATGGATAACAGATAACATTATGTTCTACAGAGCTTATCTGCTATCTGCTGTGTAACTTGAGCCTTTTCTCCTTTGAATGGCTGCCCCATGGCTACATAGCAGCTTATTTATATAAACAATAGTAGTGCTTCTGAAGCAACCACTGCAGTTTTACCAGTGCAGGGCAACACTTCATTATATTTTTATTACTTTAAAACAATTACATTTTTTGATGTCACTGGTCCTTTAAGTCTAAGGGCCCTTACACACGGTCGTTTTCAACCTGCGCTCCCCTGCTTTGCGTTTGGCTGCGTTCAGCCGCAGGGGAGAGCAGGTTTAGATGCACCTCATTCTTTTCAATGAGGTTGTACCCACGAGATGCGTGTAAGCGCTGAACGCAGGTTCAGATACAACATGCTGTGTCTGAACCTGCGTTCGGCACTTACACGCGTCTCGTGGGTACAACGCCATTGAAACTAATGGAGAGCGTCTAGACCTGCGCTCCCCTGCGGCTGAACACAGCCAAACGCAACGCAGGGGAGCGCAGGTCGAAAACGCCCGTGTGTAAGGGCCCTTAGGGTAGAACTCCAGGGAACAAGGCAAAATGATTTGTTGCATGGCAACAAAACACATACGATGTGTTAGACATGCGAATATAATGGGACTGATTGAGAAATCGCAGGAATAAACTACACATGGTACAACTATGAGATGAAGACTCAACTTGTAGCGTTCACATACAACATTTAGGGGCAGATTTACTAAATTCCCATAAATTCACATGAGGGATTCGAATATTCGATCGAATTTTCAAAAAGATTCAAATGATTCGAATATTCGAATTTAATTTTATTCGAATATTCGAAAATTCGATGGTCGAATACTTCCCCGTTAAATTTAAATTCGATCACCTACTTCGCCAGATTAAACCTACCAATCGCTTAAAAATCGTTCGAATATTCTATTCGAATATTCGATCGATCGAATTTTCCCTATTCGATCGTTTGATCGATCAAATTGTGCTAAAAAAAATTGAATTTGAAATTCTAATTTTTTTTCAATTCTCCACTATTTTTTTTTTCAATCGAAAGTCGAGCAATAGTAAATCTGCCCCTTAGTGTTGGATACATGTAGTACCTGCGATTTCTCGATCAGTCCCATTATATTCGGCATGTCCAACACGCTGCATGTGTTTTGTCGCTGTGCAATTAATCATTCGCCATTGTTACGTGGAGTCCAGCCCTAAATCATTTGGAGTTTTTTTGAGTTTTTTTAAAGATTTCACCACTCACCCAAGCGGCTTCTTCAGTTGTTGAGTTCAGAACTATAGCAGTCACTTGGATGAGTGGTGAAATGTTTTCAAGAAAACTCAGATTGTCCAGTTGCTTTAGAAGTAACTCTGCTAGGTAGTGTTGCATGAAGTTGCATGGCAAAATCAGTTAAAATCAGAGCATTAAGTTTTGCATTATTTAGAATTATCATTCTGGGATTTTTACATTTTGAAAGTGTTGCACAAAGCTATAGTATAATGTGGCAAAACCTGATATATATATAAGTTTGGGACCCATTATCCAGAATGCTCAGGACCTGGGGTTTTCCGTAATATGGATCTTCAAACATTATGTCTACTAGAAAATCATGTAAACATTAAATAAACCCACTAGGCTGATTTTGCTTCCAATCAGGAATAAATCTTAGATGGTATCTAGCACAAGGTACTGTTTTATTATTACAGTGAACAAAAAAAATATTTTAAAAAATTTGGATTATTTGGATAAAATGAAGTCTATGGGAAACAGCCTTTCCATTATTCTGAGCTTTCTGGAGAACGGGTTTCTGGATCCCATACCTTTATAGAAAAAAGCTTTTGCTTCACAGCAACTAAAGTGCAGTGCTGCTAGACCCACTTTTACTATTATATATTATCAGTGTAACCAGACTTTGTCATGTTTTAATTCCAGTAATGGTGGCACAAGTCATTTTTAACCCCAGAACTGGGAATTTGTGAATAGCCCTTTATGGCATATCGTCAGTGGGAAAGCACATGCATCTTCCTCCTACTTACTGTTGGAGAAAAATTCTTGTAATCAGCAGTACAGCGGTAATTAATACCATGCCGTGAATGTCCTAACATCACATAGATCAGCCTCTTGTCATTAGATTACCCGATAACAGCATAACTACCAAGCCTGGCATTGGCACCGTAGCCTGAACGATGCCCTGAGGTCTTCCCATGCTGGCAGGACAGTGCACTATACTATTCTTGGGGGAACTTGACATGTAACACAGATTTTTAAATTAATATTTCTTTACAGGTTATTGTTATTTTCCGGTGACAGTGTTTAGTATTTCAGGCTTGTTTCCATGCAGCTTTTATGGCCTAAAACAGCTAATATTATTATTGCATCTAAAATGTTATTGGAGGCACCACATGAGCATGAAAAAAATCCACATTAATGATGAACATTTATTTTTATTTTATATCATGTAATACCCACGCACACACCAAAACCATTACTTATGTAAGAATGTTCTGCTTTTTACACAGCAAGAATCTCGGTGACAAAGATGATTATATGTAGTTATTGCTTCATAAAAAAAGGGACAAATAATTGCATATAACAAATAGTTGTCCCTTAAGAACGAGGGTGAGATTTGGGGTAAATGCTTAGTTGTTCCGCTGTCCTAAAAGCTACGTCTGGGGGGCAGTTAGGGTTAAAGTTTGGTGGAACACTCATTTGTTGTGTTAAATAATATTGGTGCACAGCAGGATGGCCAATGTGACAATATTTTCATATACTCTACTGTATAGGGCAAATTTACTATTATTCCCCATAATTAGCTCAACCAAATTCACAATTCGATAAGCATTCGACCATCAAATGCTTATCGAATTGTTTTTGATCTCAATAAGATTTCTCAATGAATTCGTACGATCGGATACCGATCGTTAGATTTCACGAAAAAATCGTGAGATTTCCTTTGAGTGTCCGAAAAATTTGTACGATTTAAATGATCGATTGCTCCGATCGTACGAATAGTATTCGAGCAGGACTTAGCCTCAGAAGCCTATGGGGAGCTTCCCATAGGCTTCTATTACAATTTGGTAGGTTCAATCTGGCGAAGTAGGCAGTCGAATAACTTTAAAATTGTTATTCCTTCGATCATCGAATTATCAAATTATCGAATATCCGATCATTCGATCTATTCGATATTCGATTATCAAAGAGGCCAAATTTGCATATCCGATTTCACAAATTCACAAATTCGTAAGATCGGTATTCGATCGAATTCGATCGAACTTCCATCATTTCACGTGAATTAGTAAATCGGCCCCTATGTGTAACCACAATTTAAATCCCTGAATAAATTCTGGGGGACAAAGGAAGTAATTTTCTCTTTATGTCTGCTGATGGGGAGCTTATCCTGTTTGGTGTCTAGGGGAAAGTCTGCATCTACTGAGGTATCTCATGGGAAACCAGGATTCCTGAGTTCTGTAGCTTTTCCCAAGATGCCTTCCATTTTTTCCTGGAATATGAAAAAAACAGGCTGGAATTAACCTTGAATTCATTTGGAAATTGAATTTACATTTATGCACCTTGTCTTTTCAAGCACACAAAATGTTAGTCATACAAAGCTAGGGCGGACTTAATTCATTGCCTATGGTCGTGCTCACATATCAAAAAATTTTGGGGGGAGATTGCCAGCTACTGGAACAATATAACTGGGAAAAAAATGACACTCTCAGCAACCTGGGCCATATTCAGCAAATTCCCCCCAGATAATAATATCACCAAGCCAGAAAAATCCTTGGCTGAATACCTAGCAGCGGCAGCTAGAAAAGCGATTCTGCATAAATCACAATCTGCCCCACCAATTGCCCTTGTGTTGGAAAAATTACAATATATTTCCCATATGGACTGGGTGGAAACTCTAACAAACAAAGAAAAACACACCACAAACTTTATTAACACATGGACTACATACATCAACACACTACCACCCACCACAAGACAATTAACCGTACAAACACTTCAACACACCACATGGTATGAACAGGAGCTACTGCTGGGGACTGGCCCTGTCCAGGAGGCGAACCAACTGCTTACGAATGCCACAAATCCACAAAACGACTTGGCAACCCCCAGGAGTCACTACCTTAATAGAATACTAGCAAATCAAGCATTCTGAAAATTAATGTCGTAATACTGCTATTCAAAGAACTGACAAAGAAGGTTGTTTAATCAAATTCACCCTAATAGAAGGAGATGATATTGTGTTATAGGCTGATTGATGGTCATTGGCTTAAGTTTGATTTACTCTGACTGATATTTGTTGATTCGTTTATAACATCTATGTATGTTTGGTTATTAATGCATAATAGAAATAAAAACATTTTGGGAAAAAAAAAAGGTTAGTCATAGTTTTGTTCTTTGGGCAGAATTTTGGCTGGATTGTGTTAGTGAATTTTGCAGCAGTAAAAATGTTGGGCACCAGGTGCACCCATTTACATCAGCCGCAGGCTGGCGTTAAGTGCAGGATGTCAATCACCACCATGTACTGCTAATAAAGTTATATAGTTACATAGTTAAATTGGGTTGAAAAAACACAAGAGTCCATCAAGTTCAACCCCTCCAAATTAAAAACCCAGCATACATACACACATCTCCACTCTTTCAAACACAAACCATATATGCCCATAGCTATCCTAACTGTAGAGTTTAGTATCAAAATAGCCTTTGATATTATGTCTGTCCAAAAAACCTCTTAAAAGCATCAACAGAATGAGCCATCACAACATCACCCGGCAGTGCATTCCACAACCTCACTGTCCTGACTGTGAATAACCACCTACACTGCTTCAAATGAAAGTCCTTTTCTTCTAGTCTGAAGGGGTGACCTCTGGTGCGGTGATCAGGGCCGGACTGGGGCTAAAAAGCAGCCCGGGCAAAAAATATGAAAGCAGCCCACATGTAACACACGTGTACACATCAACTGCAAAGATGTCTGGGCATACCTGCCTTTCTCACTTAAAGGAG
This sequence comes from Xenopus borealis, assembly GCA_024363595.1. Taxonomy (NCBI): domain Eukaryota; kingdom Metazoa; phylum Chordata; class Amphibia; order Anura; family Pipidae; genus Xenopus; species Xenopus borealis. The sequence continues at coordinate 151,032,221 of CM044433.1, forward strand.
ACCCGAAACTGAAAAAACCCTACCCCCCTACCCTGGGTAGATCCCCCCTCCCCCCAGCCTACCTGCCCCCCTGGGCAAATGCTCCTAATATTTTTATTTACCCCTCCAAGCAGATTCGGGCCTCCGGAGTTCACAGGTGCCACCTTTGTTTATTCTTCTTTTGGCACATGCGCAGTTCTAGTAAGTTTCTGGTCCTGAACAACTGCGCAAGCACTGAAAGTCCCGTATATTTTCTGAGAATTTCGGCGCACGCACAGTTGTTCTGGACTGGAAATTTACTCC
>CM044433.1:151082769-151130136 GCA_024363595.1 Xenopus borealis
ATCACTCTCTACATTATACTAAAAGTTAACTCAAAGGTGAACAACCCCTTTAAGGCAAAACATGGAGTAGCTTTTGTTTTCTTGTTTGCCCTGTTTGTGATTAAAACTATATAAAAAATATGTTTTGCACAAGCCCTGTTCATTGCACTCATGTTGTAGGGGGTGTACTGCCCCTTTAACAAATGACAATTTCCACTGACATGTTGAACTGTTTCATGTACCATAGTGTTACAGGTAACATCCCTACAAGGCGAGTGACCATAGCTCTTTACCCCAAGTGAATAAGTGAGACAGAAACGTACTTTTATCCAGAAGGTGTTTCCCTAGGTAAGTTATTATCCTTCCTGCGTTGCTAGAGGACCTATTTGCTCTTACTTTGGTCTCAGACATTGAATTTCATTAGTCACTGAGGCCATTTATGTTGTGATCATGCTACTCACACCATTACTACAGTTTTATATTATTCATTATGCACTACGAGGTACGGCACAGGATCATTACTTAAGAACAGGCTTTTGTGGCTGGTTCATAAACGGCCCCTAATAATAAAAAAAAATTCTGTAGCTCAGGGGATTCAGAATGTGGAAATAAAAAAAGGGAGTTTGTGAGCTGCTGTTCAGTATTTTAAAGTGACGTTTGTTTCTCAGGGCTGCAAAAGATCTACCAGCTGGACCCCAGCTGTCTGAGTTCTAGAAAGCATCAAAGGTGCCTGCCACTAGCATGCGAGTAAGTATATGGGGTTTGGTCCGTCACACACATTTAGTAAAGTCCAGATGGGAGGAAACGGGGTGAGAGGTTAGTTGTATCTGTAACATATGTGTGCAATTTTATTTGTGCTTCTACACTTAATAGTATGTGTAGCTGGCCAAATACATGTCGTTTTTAAACTTTTTTGTCCCTGCTGTATACAGTTGTGCCTGTGCAAAAGGCAAGTGGGCACAAAGCATTCTACATCATATACATCATATATATATTTTTATCAGTGTTCTCTGCACTAAAACATTGAATTGTCCTTAGTGATAGATGGATGGATGATTATTACACTACCTTGATAAATGCCCTTCATTAAAGAGGTGTTTCTCTTAGTATGTTATAGACTGGCCATTTCTAAGCAACTTTTAATTTGGTATTCAATTTTTATTTTATTACTTGCCTTCTATTGCTGACTCTTTCCTGCTTTCCAATGGGGGGGTCACTGGCCCCATCTTAAAAACAAATACTCTGTAAGGCTACACATTTATTGTTATTGCTACTTTCAATTACTTATCTTTCTATTCAGACCCCTCCTATGCATATTACAGTCTTTTGTTTACATAAGATAATGGTCACTAGGGTAATTTGAACCTTAGCAACCAGATTGCTGGAATTGCAAACTGGAGAGCTGCTGGATAAAATACCAAAACACTAAAAAAACACAAATAATTAGTGATGGGCGAATCTCCCGCGTTTCGCTTTGCCGAAAAATTCGCGAATTTCCAGAGAAATTAGCGAATTGGCGAAAAAATTCGCGAAACGAGTCGCGCGTCGTTTTTGACGCGCGTCGCGTTGTTTAATTTTCGACGCGCGACTCGGTTTTTTTTGGGCGAATTTTTCGGCGGCGAAATTTTGCTGCCGTTTCGCGATTTATTCGCCAGCGGCGAATCGCGCGAATTCGCCCCTGGCGAATAAATTCGCCCATCACTACAAATAATAGAAAATGAAAACCAATAACAAATTGTCTCAGAATATCACTCTCTACATCATACTAAAAGTTAATTAAATGGTGAACAACCCCTTTACCATTGTTCTTAAAAGGGCAAAATAACTTTAAAGGGGTGGTTTAACTTTAAGTGAACTTTAAGTATGTTATAATGGCCAATTCTAAGCAACTTTTCAATTGGTTTTTAATTTTTATAGTTTTAGAATTATTTGCCTTTTGTTTCCCTTCTATTCATATTCCAGTTTCTTATTTAAATCAATGTACAGTTGCTAAGGTAATGTGGACTCTTGCAACCAACTGCTGGAACTGCAATCTGGAGAGCTGCTGAATAAAAAGCTAAATGACTCAAAAACTACAAATGATTTAAAAATGAAAGCCAATTGAAGAGTGTCTCAGAATATCACTCTCAGCATCATACTAAAAGTTAACTCAAAGGCACACAACATCTGTAAGCAGTCTTTCTTATGATGAAACCTAGTGCATATTATATGCCTAAAGGTGCTATTTGTGACTTCTGATTTGTGTGATTTTATTCAGTTCTGATAGTGGCGACTAACCATACTAGACTGTAAGCTTAATGCCTACTGGTATTGTGTATGTATGTATATTTTTATTTGTATTGTGCTCCTTGAGGGCAAAGCATTGTATAGCAAACAATAAATTAGTAGTAACAAACAAGGGGTCTTTGAAATAAAAAGTTACAATAAGTGCATTATTAGAAATACAATTTCAAATATAATTACAATACAGATTAAGTGCTCAGTGTCAAGGAAACAAAAAGATGGTGGACCCTACCCCTTAGGGCTTACATTCTAAATGGGAGGCTAACATACAAACACAATTCAGAGGGGTATTAAAGTGCTATAGATTACCGTTTGTTACACTGGTATATCAGGGCCAGTTCCCAGTTCAGGTGTTATCCAGGAGCTCCCAGAGGAAATCTTTGAGTTTCCTTTTAAAACCAATGAAGGAGGATCCAGTCGCAAGAGAGAAGGGATTGATGCAGAAAACAGCAGTAGTAGTGGTTGCTCTGAGAGGAACAGAGGTTTCGGGCAAGAATATATAGAGAAACAAGAGATGAGATGTAGTTAGGTGCAAAGGAATGAAGGTTATGAGGAGGAGTTTATAAGTTATTATTTGTTTTACAGAAGCCATGATAAGGACTTCAGCAGCGGAAGGGCCTGTAAAGTTCTACGCAATATGTTGGTGCTATAGAAATACATGTTAATAATAATAAAATAAATACCCTTTTGGATGAGAGGAGGATAATTCTGTCAGCAGTGTTTAATACAGACTGTAGAGGGGAGAGATGGTATTTAGGGAGGCCAGTTAGTTGAAGGTTACAGTAATCTAGTCTGGATAAGATGAGAGCGTGCATGTGAGATGTGAGTCCTGGCCAGAGCAGGTGAAAGGCAATATTGCGGAAGAAAAAGTTACAGGTTTTGAGAAGGAGAGAGAGGAGTCAAAGATTTCCCCCAGACAGCGTGCTGAGTTGACCGGGTTAATGAGCATGCAGTGGAGTAGGACCAGGCTTAGGTGGAAAGATGATTAGTTCCGTATTTGTTAGGCCGAGCTTGAGGTGGCGCTGATTCATCCAATTTGAAATAGCTAGGAGGCAGTTAGAGATTTGAGCCTCAGCTGTTTCAGCTGTTAATGAAGGGGTGGATAAATATATTTGGGTATCATTAGCATACAGATGATAATTAAAGCCAAATGATCGGATGAGATCTCCAAAAGACAGCGTGTACAGGGAGAACAACAACGGAACAAGTACAGAGCCTTGCGGCATCCCCACATTAAGTGGAACTGGATGTGAGGTTTTATCATAGGAGATAGTGAATGATCGGTTAGAAAGGTAGGAAGAAAGCCAAGATGCAACTTGATTACGGATGCCAAGCGAATACAAAATCTGCATCAGGAGAGAGTGGTCAACTGTATCAAATGCAGATGATTGGTCCAGGAGGCTAAGGATGGAGAAGTGACCTTTGGCTTTGGCAACCTGAAGATTGTTTGTAACTTTGCACAAAGCAGTCTCAGTAGAGTGACCGGAAACCAGATTGCAGAGGGTCCAACAGATCATGGGTGTGTAGAAAGATAGTAATATGGGAGAACACAATAATGCGCGTATAATTCACAAAAGCAGACAATAATTGGTAAATTGAAGGCAGGTAGCAGTTTATGTTCATGGCCACCCGCAATGACTTCATATATGCATGTGTGTAAATATAGGAATACTTGCATATACAAGTTATAGCATATAAGTCATAGTCATGCATACATTTGTGCATTAAGCCACAAAAAATGTCTTAACCTTTAAAAAAACAGGGATTGTTTGCTCATATATTGCAATATATTTAAGCTGGGCAACTACGTCAGTCATCCCATATCTGGCCAGTCCTACACTCAATGTTCATCTGATTCGTTAAGAATTCTATTGCTTCATTATACATTTTACACAGGAACTAAGATTTAACTGCAAGTTAGTTGCTGCATTCAAGGTTAAATCTCCCAAACATGTTTGCCCTTTTGTTAGCCACCAGGGGCATAACTGAAGAGGAAGCAGACCTTGCGGCTGCAATGGGGCCCAGGAGGTAAAGGGGCCCCATGATTTCCTAATTCATATAAAATTTTAATAAATTTTAGTAAAAATGGTCAACCTAGGGGTCTGAAAAATAATCTGCTGTGGGGCCCAGTAATGTCTAGTTATGTCACTGTTAGCCACCACTGAGATCACCTGACTATAGCTGGAATTCTAAATAAATCAGATGAAAGTTGAGTGTTGGACTGGCCAGACCCAGGATGACACTGACATACCTGGACAGTTTAAATATACTGCAATATATGGACAAACAATCCCTGTTTTGTTTAAAGGGATCCTGTCATGGGGAAAAACATTTTTTTCAAAATGCATCAGATAATAGTGCTGCTCCAGAAGAATTATGCATTGAAATCCATTTCTCAAAAGAGCAAACAGATTTTTTTATATTTCATTTTGAAATATGACATGGGGCTAGACATATTGTCAATTTCCCAGCTGCCCCAAGTCATGTGACTTGTGCTCTGATAAACTTCAATCACTCTTTACTGCTGTACTGCAAGTTGGAGTGATATCACCCCCCTCCCTTTCCCCCACCCAGCAGCCTAACAAAAGAACAATGAGAAGGTAACCAGATAACTGCTCCCTAACACAGGATAACAGCTGCCTGGTAGATCTAAGAACAGCACTCAATAGTAAAACCCATGTCGCACTGTGTACTAATCAGTTACATTGAGAAGGAAAAACAACAGTCTACCAGAAAGCAGTTCCCTCCTAAAGTGCTGGCACAAGTCACATGACCAGGGGCAGCTGGGAAATTGACAAAATGGCTAGATACATGTCAGATTTCAAAAATGAAATGTAAAAAAATCTGTTTGCTCTTTTGAGAAATGGATTTCAGTGCAGAAGTCTACTGGAGCAGCATTATTAACTGATGCATTTAAAAAAAAACATGTTTTCCCATGTCAGTTTCCCATTAAAGTTTAAGGCATTTTAGTAGCCTAAATGTCTCACTATCCTTTATATATGTGTACTAGGTTGAGTGCAGAGGACCTCTTTTATTTGTCTATATGAATTTTGTGGTCACAGGCTCATTGAACCTCTTTTTAATGGTTTAAAACTTAGTGGGGAGCACAATTTTCCTTGTCTGCATTAACCCTGATTAGGTTATCTCTGAGGAAGCACACGGACCATCACAAAATGATTTCTCATGGTAAAAGATGTAAAAAAAAAAAAACAACATTTTCTGATATAAAAATTGCAGTTTGGTAAGATTCCTTAACAGGCCCCTAATCTGTTGGTTAAGTGTTCATTCTAAATATAGTTTTCCTTTAAGGCACTGAACTTGCTCTTAGGGCACATTCTAGCTTTGTGGTCAAATAAAGTATAGTAACACAATAGCACTTTTTATAAGACACAAGTGTACGACTGGCACTGGTTCTTAGATCACTGTTTGCTAACTGTTTGCAGACTGCTCTATACACACCATCTTCACTGCAAGTGTTAATGGACAGGAGACAAAATGAAAGCAGGTGCAGCAGAAACTGTGAGAGTGTTATATGAATGATGTCAGAAGATTTAAAGCTGAAAACTCTTGATGATTATGGGAGAGCCTGGGCTCAGTGCCGTACTTTCCCCTTGCATTTTTGCAAAGCACTTAGGAATGTGTGACACCTTAGATCTGTCATTGTAATCAGTCATCGGCTTGCTATGCCTCAGAGTAGAAGGTGCTATAAACCAGATAAAATGCCTTTAGTTCTCCTTCTGTTTATTCTTACTGACACTTATACATGACTCCACAAACCCTTCCCTAAGGCTTACGTCACATATGGAGATGACTAACTGCCTGGAATAGCCTCAAACAGAATCAGTTTGAAAACACGCCTGTACAACTCATGGGCATACTGTAGGGAAGAATCCCAAGATATAAAATACCTGCATTCTGGGGAAATAGTCCCAATATGAAGTGCTCCCCCCCCCCCATTCCATAGGCCCATATGCCTTTAAACTTTATTATCTGGGGTCTTATTAATAAATATAAGGTTATTTTAATAATGATGTGGTCTTTCTTCCTGTAATGCTTGTTGACTATGACCGACATCAACAGTATATGGCAAGTAGTCTAGTCTAGAGAAGGTGCCTAGCACACATACAAAGCTGTAGAAAAGAGCTTTATGAATATGCAGCCATATTGGGGAAAAGGTGGGTGCTGTTATATATTAACAACATCAAGCTGGACAAGTGTAGTAACAAGTACTACTTTAATATATCTTATCCATCTTTAGTTACAGAACACAAACCTTTGGCCATCATATTTAAGTAAATACATTGTAGTACAATATTGAGTTGATATATATATATATATATATACACATATACATACAAAGTATGTCCTGTACCTCCGGCCGAATCCAAAATAGTGGATTCGGTGCATCCCTACTTATAATGTGACCACAGGTACATAAAATGAGAGTTCCCTCATGGCTGCCACTACACACATAAAACAAAGACATGGCAAAGAAAATATTACATTCTAGATTCAGTATATATTATGCCATTTTATTAATTCTGGTTAGTAGTACTAACTGTAAGGGCCCAAGGCACAGAAAAGTCCCCAGCTCCCAGAGCTAGGCATATAAGTTACATATGAGCCTACAAGTTTCACTTTGAAGGATGACGATATGATTGGCTCTTTTTATGTAGTAGAACTGCTATGTAATTGACCTAACATTGATCTGGCTTTGTTAACTCAACCAGAGAAATCTGTGCCAGATATGGATCAGCTATTGCTACACATCTCACTTCAGAGAAATGTCTCTAGAGTAGAGATCCCTGTGCTCCTGCCAGTTATCATGTTATAATATATGCATCTTATAAGATCAATGATTTGCTATAATAAATGCTATTTTTAACGTACATGGAAAGACTGTGGCTTCCTTGTTGTCCTTGCTGTGCACTCTTATTGTCTTAGTGCCATAAAATTAGCTTGTCATCTAATCTATGGTACCTACAGTGTTACATCACTCAGCATAATCTCTCTGCCAAAAATGTGTTACTCAAAGTGCTTTACCATTATGATGGAGCATTAACTTTTACAGTGCCATTGATAGTAACCCACCTACTAAGAGCTTTTCAATTTGTTTAAAAATGTATTTGACTGCTCCGTATTAAACTGTTTGATAAAAATGGATTTCAGAAGGGATGATCTAAGATCTAAGTACATAAATGTTAGACAGTTCTTGCTGTTTCACATCCAGTACAGACAAATGTTACAAGGGGTTGGAATATAGAGGAAAAGGCTTACATTTGAGACTGTATCAGTCATAGATCTGATCATTATTGTTTATATTGCACCAGTAATTTAGAAAGGGCTTTAACAATTATTCTTATAAACAATTAATAACAAAAGTTATACTAGTGACACTAGGGAGCAGATTTATTAAAGGTTGAATTCAAAATTAGAATTCTAATTATTTTTATGGTCTAAACCAGTGATCCCCAACCAGTAGCTCGTGAGCAACATGTTGCTCTCCAACCCCTTGGATGTTGCTCCCAGTGGCCTCAAAGCAGCTGCTTATTTTTGAATTACTGGCTTAGAGGCAAGTTTTGGTTGCATAAAAAACAGAGGTCCTGCCAAACATTCTCTCCTATAGGCTGCCAGTCCATATAGGGGTTACCACAAAATCAATCAGAGCTCTCCACATGGACTTTTTCATGCTTGTGTTGCTCTCCAACTCTTTTTTAAATTTAAATGTGGCTCACAAGCAAAAAAAGGTTGGGGACCCCTGGTCTAAACTGTCAAATTCAACTAGTGAATTAAAAATCCAAATTCAGTTTTCAAAATTTATCAAACTTTGGCTCTTTAAGAATTCCAGCTTGACTATTCGCCACTTAAATCCTGCCAAATTCATGCATAAGTCAGTGGTAAAGGTCCTGTGACCATTTTGAAGATGTTAGTAGCCTCAACTCTAGTCTTTTCTCAGAAAAAAAACTCGATCCGAGAATGGTCGAATTTGATTCAAATTCTATGCTAGTTTTCGGGTCAGTCAAATTTGAGATAAAAAGTTCGAGATATTGAATTTTTTTCCTGCGCCGGTTCTCTAGTGTGCGCCGCTTGCGCGCCGGCGTGATTACATCGGCGCACAATGGCGCGAAATTCAAATAGTATTTAAAGGGATCCTTGAGTACAGAGCATTGCCCGTTGTTAGGTTCTATTAGTTAGTTCCTGGGTGCTATTACTACTGATTCTTGTGTGTTCTCCTGGTTTTTGACCCTTGCTTTGCCTGACTATTCTGATATCTCCAATCCTGACCTCTTGCCTGTCCCCTGACTATTCTGATATCTCTAATCCTGACCTCTTACCTGTCCCCTGACTATTCTTCATTCGCTAATCCTGATTCCGGCCTGTCTGACTATTCTATTCCACTTGTGCTGGTCCGGCCCCCCTGTTCCACTTGGCGGTATTCTTCAACCCAGTATCATTGGGTTGTGCTAGCCAGAACTCTTAGCTTTGCACCTCTCGTTAAGTCCAGGTGGCATGTGAGTAAGCTGAGGGCTCCTCCCGAGGCCAAAGGCGGTCACTTAACTGGTGAAGCCGAGCTGAGACCAAGGTGCCTAGCAACTGTTCTGGTATTGGGTGCCGTTCATGACAGATACCCTCCTTTTTTGCAATGAGCCACATTCAAATGTGGAGAACAACATAAGCATTCAAAAAGGTTCTGGGGTGTCAATTATGGGCTGTGATTGACTATTGGTAGCAATTATGTGGACTGGCAGCCTACAAGAGCTTCTCTTTGGCAGTACATCTGGTTTTTATGCATCCAAGCCAGGAATTCAAAAATGAGCACCTTCTTTGAGGCCACTGGGAGCAACATCCAAGGGGTTGGTGAGCAACATGTTGCACATTGCACATTGGCCCATTCACAGGCTTGAATATCTGTAGTGGAATATTTGTCTTTTCCTGCTGTTCACTTTTTCCCTTTTTTAAAGTTAAGTCTGGCCCTCCATAGTCTTCTCATTGACTGTAGGACCAGATTGTCAACAATTGGTAATTAGCATTGGTGAGTATTGTGGTGGTGGAAGGGGTAGAGGGAAGAGAGTAGCATAGAGCACAGTTTCTTCTTCTTAGTCTTTTATCATTCATCAAAACCATTGTCTGATCATGGTAGTTCTTGAGTACATGGTTCTCTTGTGCCTTCTCCTTTAAGAAGCCCTACAAATCAAACCCTTTAAAATAATAGACTGGGGAAGATTTAGTAATTCCCAAGCCTTCTTTTAACATGGCCTTAATTGCTTATATACATTGCATAGTACAAATGCATCTGCTTATCTCAGATAATGTAAATGTATACAAACCAATAAAATACATTTTCCCTTTTCAGTTGTCAAATACATGGAACAAAGAGCTCTCTCGGGCTTCATGAGATCTGCAGGCAATCCCTGGGCTAGCCAAACAGTTTAAAGCAGTGCCTTTACTAAAGATAAATTCACAACCAAATCTCTACTGCCTATAGCCTAGTTCTTAAGAAATCCATCATAAACCACTTATATGTGGATTCACATGTCACTCTTTTGTGGCATTACTGATCCAGTAAATACTATTTCTAAAGTAAGTAGGTGAATTTTTCACCAAACGCTATAACATTTAATTCTGGGAAATAGTCTTATTAAGGAATAAGAAGCAATAGGTCTACCTTATATATTTTCAGTTGATTTATGGACTTTGGGAAACCAGTGAGAGACTGTAATCCGAGGCTTGTCTTGCTTGAGAAAGATATATTTCTTTTTACTCCGTTCTCCATTTTTCCAACCCCATAAAGCAAGATATCCTGTTCCCTATTAAAAATCACAATCCAGATTTAAGTGCATGCATCATTTAATCATCCCATAGCCCGACTGGCAGAGGCCCCGAGAACTACTGTAGAACCACCTGCTTCAGCATTCCTTATTACAAGAAATTTGTTTTGTAGACAAAATATTAAATGCTACAACTGTATCAGCAGTTTGACTATGAAATGTATGCCTGGTTAGTAACTGCTGTATACCTGAACCAAATTCTGAAACAAATGAGTAGAGGGGCCTACGCCCATGCATGCATACCAAACAGCTGTGTTTATGCATGCTCACCAATATGTGGACAACTGACACAAACACACACAGACACAATACTTCAACACTGTCATAGATCTAACTATACAAAATGGATATTAATGGCACTGGAGCTACAGATATAACAGTCTCAGCATAAAGGGAGGGATGGAGCTTCGATTTAATTCAAAATAGGGGGTACCACTATTTGTAGAAATGCTACTGAGGAATTATTAAGGGGTTGTTCCACCTTTAAATTAACTTTTACTACAAGTTAAAAAACTATATTCTAAGACGAATGGCAATTAATTTTCATTTTCTCCAGTTTGCAATTCCAGCAATCTGGTTGCTATAGTCCAAATTACCCCAGCACCCATACACTGATTTGAATGAACAGGCATATGAATAGAAGAGGGTCTGAACAGAAAGATAAGTAACAAGAATTAGCAATGACTATAACTGTATAGCCTTACAGAACATTTGTTTGTAGATGGGACAAGTGACCCCCATTTGAAAGCTGGCAAGAGTCAGAAGAAAAAGAAGGAAAATAATTAAAAAAAATTGAAAAAATAGATAATGAAGATCAGTTGGAAAGTTTCTCAGAATTAGCATTTCTATAAAATGCTGAAATGATGAACCACCCCTTTAAACTGCACCTTCTCTTATCACAAAGATATCCAGCAACAATAACACAATCTTAACAATTCTTATTGGCATTTCTTCCACCCCCAGGAGCCCATATCATGATAGGGCCTAGATCAAATGCCCTAAACTAAAACTGATCTTGATAAAAGATATCAGCAAATGTATAGAAAACAAAAGCAGAGCGACTTGGCTATAATTGTCAAATCCAAATATACAGACTACATTATTATGTCAATTATAGTTTAAGAAATAATAGAAAATTATTTGGACATTTTCTTCACTTGTTAATGAATGCTAGCAATTAAGAATTTTTTTTGTAGACTGACAGCTACAAAAAAAACAGAGGCTGTCATGGGGGTCTTCTCCTATTCCTTTACCCCCTGGATGGAATATTTTAATTAAACAAATAAAGATCTATAAATCTGCTATTTTATGGTATGGTTTAAATAGAAAGTAATTTAGAGGCATACTTGTCTTTCCCAAGCATGGGCAGGGAATAACCAGGTTCAGGGTGATTTAGGATGCTGAACATTAAATGTCTCTTTCCCAGAGTGCAGGATCCTACCCCCTACAAAGCATACCACTATCATGTGTGCATGCTTCAACATCTTCTTTAAGGACAACAAATACTGAAATGTGCATGTGAACCTGTTATTTTCAGTGTAAGAGAACTGTGTATAGACCCTACATGTGGAAGCTGCCATTAGACTGTTGTAGAATCAAAGGCCAGTTCCTCAGCAAAGTCAATAGATGTGGGTGATTTCTAATGATATCAGAACTGAAGAACTAAGCTCTCACTCACTTTCAAGGGACTCAGATGAGACTGTAATATTGGTTAAAGGGATACTGTCATGGGAAAAAATGTTTTTTTTCCAAAATGCATCAGTCAATAGTGTTGCTCAAGCAGAATTCTGCATTGAAAATCGTTTTGAAATCTGACATGGGTCTAGACATATTGTCAATTTCCCAGCTGCCCCAAGTCACGTGACTTGTGCTATGATAAACTTCAATCACTCTTTGATGAAATCAACCCCCCCAGCAGCCTAACAACAGAACAATGGGAAGGTAACCAGATGACAGCTCAATAACACAAGATAACAGCTGCCTGGTAGATCTAAGAACTGCACTCAATAGTAAAAACCCATGTCCCACTGCAAGGGGATCTAGAGCAAAAAAAGGCCAAACACCTTTGATCTTGAGGGTTTACGTCAGTGATCCCCAACAAGTGGTTCGGGAGCACCATGTTGCTCACCAAACCCTTGGATGTTGCCTCAAAGCAGGTGCTTATGTTTTAATTCTAGGCTTGGAGGCTTGGATAGCCAATCACAGTCCTTATTTGGTACCCCCAGGAACATTTGTCTTGCTTGTGTTGCTCCCCAACTCTTTTTACATTTTAATGTGGCTCATGGGTAAAAAAGGTTGGGGGCCTCTGGTCTAGACAACAAGACACAGTATATCTAAATCCTGAACCTACTGGTTTTACATATATTTGTATATGTAAAAACACAATTGTGCTTTCTACATCTACAAATAAATGTAAAACTAAATTGCATTGACTTAACTCTCCAGTGGATATTTTTTGATTTATGATTTACTGTCTTAATATATGAAAAAGTGCAGCAGTTCCTGAGGACCCTTTACGTGTAACATTATCTCTAAATCCTGTACTATTCAGTACAGTTCCTATATAGTCCCTATGCAACAGGAGTGAAAGCTGATTAGAGAGAGGAGTGGTTCTAGATGGGATTGGTTAACTCTGGAACCGACACCATAAGGGACTAGTGGAAGTCTATATCAGTGCTACTTCATTGCACAATGTATTGCAGAATGAATAAGACAATATTTCAATAGCTGGACCTTCACGAATATACATTTTCATGATTGTAACAAATTATATTATCATTGGTGGACAATTTGTTTTGATGAATGACTAAGAAGAAGAAACTATTACTATGGACTAGAAACATATGATTGGTGAAGTAATAAGCCAGGGTATGACCTTTGCTCCTCCAGTTTAATAGATGAATTCCCTAAAGATGCAGTAGAAAATGCTTTAGTTCTACCAGATTAAATTGAATCATAACCTATCTATGAAGAACACCAAGAAGGCACACCTTCATATCATTTAAACCCCATCTAAAATGCATGCTAGCTACAACAAACCACCCTCCCCCCAAAAAAAATGTATCAAACAAAAATATTTAGCCATATAGAATAAAGCAATTTTGATGGTGAAATGCACCATATTTTTTACATAGATCCCTCTTATTTAGTGTGCTTGCTTTAAGATCTCTGGTTATGTGCCTCTCAGCAGTAAATTATTGCAAATAATAAATGTGTACCCTTTCTTAAATAAATAAAATGAAAAAAAAAAAGAAGCACAATGAAATCAATAAAAGTCAGCTACAATGGCATATTATTTGTAGTACTGTTTCATACTTTTCATGCAGTGACAGCAGCAGGGTTAGGCTGGCTGCTTCTCAAGTCACCAAACAGCTTTAGAAAGCCAGGTTGCTGTTTGGGAATATTATAGATGTCCTTTGATTGGCTGATGAAACATGGCATTATAAAGCGTTATGACTAGGAGGTTAGCGATCCAGAAAAAGGGTCACTATGCCTCAGGAATTCTAGCACACAGTGAAAGGATGGCATACATAGCTCAGTTGGTCATGCTTAATTAACCCGTAACCCTGTATGCATTCAGCAGTAAGGGAAAGCTCTTGGTCCTGAGAGATATATGACCCGTGAGTCTTTTCATCACGCTCCAAAAATTGCTTTTTGGGTGTTAAATAGACACTAAGAGGGCTATTGTGAACATAAAACTCTCAGAGGAACGATATCCTGGGCATTTTGCTTTGCAGTTTGAAGAGAGAAACAGATTACAAATTCATTTATATAAATTATGAATGTTCTACATTACAAATGATCGTCAAAAGCTTTATTTAAAATACATTTAAAAAAAAAAAGTCATTCTGTACTTTTAATAGAAATCCACCACTGATTTTATTAGAATTATTTTTAGTTATATAATATCAGAAACATATTTTACAGCACTTTACAAAATTCCTTGCCCCAATGGGTCTTAAAATCTAAAGTCCTTCTCACATGCACATATCCAGGAGCGAGGAAAACCCATGTAGACCTGAGGAGTACATACAGATGCATGCAGATAGTGCCCTGGCTAGAACTGAAGCATGGATGCTACCATTCATTAATGTGTGATGCTCGATTTTCATTTGTTAATACATTTTCATGACCTCTAATTACACTGCAATGTTTTTCTTAAACCAGAATGTGTACCACAAACGTTTTGCATCATATGTGGCCCTCCGTATGCCACTGAACTATAACTACAAACATCCTTCACCAGCCTCTGCTCTCCTGGTGATTTGCTATCTCTGGGATCATTTTTATCATCCTATCGTTTGGAACTATAATTTTTTATAGAATATTAAATATACTACGCATATAAGGCAAAATTTATTAATATACCACAATAATTGCACCTGTCAAGATTGTATAGGCATCCAGAGAACGAAGTAAAGAATTCCCTTTTCAGTTCCCCCCCCATTAATATCTATGCTGCTTTGTGGAGATTACTTTTAGATACTCTTAGATAGCGTTCAGTTAAACTATATTTTTCATTTGCTAATCCGCAACTGGCGTATTTAGTTACAGAGACAAGAATAGCACCTATGGGAAACCTGGAAAGTGTAAGTCTGTTTGAGCAATTTAAGTTTAAAACGACTTTGAGTCTCTAAGCACTTACTCAGTAAGAGATTCTATGGAAATACATATTAATACAGAAGGGCATTGTTATAAGCTCTGAAATGTGATGGCTTAACAGGAAGCAGAAAATCCTGCGTAAAAAGTAATGTGACCATTATTATTATTTTTCTTTTACAAATAAAGTGTTACGATGTATTAAATTACCTCTTTTAATTGCTGCTGCTGTCATTTTGCATTGCTTTCTGTGTATTATATCACACAGGATGGAAATGGAATGTGCTCTTCCCATAAATTGGTATGCAGCAAATGGCCCAGCAATAAATTTCTCCCAATAACAGTTATCTGACATTACTGCATATAAATCGGATTTATACGTATAGTAAGTATGTCATCGAAATGTGTCCGCAGAGTAAGGTCTGGGCAACAGCAGAGAGCTGGGAAAATCAATAGGAACTGAACAGCAGGATGTCCTGTGTCTAGTGACTGAAAAGCTGAGGTCAAAATGAGCCTGAGTAATGGAAAGTTCAGCTCTGCCACCCAAACAGCAATTTTGGTACGCAGCAATACAGCCACAGCTGAATACCTAGTAATTTTAATTCATCTCTACAACCTTAGTCGTCCTTAAATGTGGTAGGAACGTATTATTGAATCAATCCTGTGTTCTCTGTACTACGAGGCTATGCTCAACAATACTTTTTTATTACTAGCCATTTTATAGCTCTGGCATATTATGCATCTTTGTCCCAGTAGAGTCTAAATGTCATGTAATTATCACAGGCGTGCACACACTATGGATAGTTTTTAATATAAGCCACCTAACCTACCTAAATATTTTTGCCTATGGAATTTAACCCACAGAATTTCAAGAACATACAAATCCATTGCAAAGAGAGCCCTTTATGGGATGAGACACAGGACCCCTGTGCTGTGAGGCATTATCCATTACAGGTATAGGATTTGTTATCCAGAAAGCTCTGCATTACGGAGAGGCTGTCTCCCATAGACTCCATTTTCTCCCATTTTTTTTTTCTCTTAAATAATAAAACAGTCCCTTATACTTGGTCTCAACTAAGATATGGTTAGTCCTTATTGGATGCAAGACCAGTCTGTTGGGTTTATTTAATGTTTACATGATTTTCTCGTAGACGTAGGGTATCCAAATGACAAAAACTTCAGTTCCCAGTTTGGAGAACAGGTCCTATAACTGTACTATAAAAAACTATTGAGGGACACCAGTGGCTCTTTATAACAAACAGGCTTTTACTCTGTGAAACATTTGGGCCTTAGTCCATCCAGGACCGGATTTGTGGTGAGGCAACAAAGGCCAAAATTTTGAAGAAATCCGTCCTGTGTCCATTTCTTACTTCAGTACAGCAGTAATTCCACATTGGACAAAATAGAGTGGTATATATTTCCTTAGTTACTACACATATACATAATATTCAGAGGAAGTCTGTGAAAATTAATACATGATGATAAAAACGCTTCTAAAAATCCCATAGGAGTCAATAGAAATACCTGTAAGTCTTGCACCAATTGTTGTAGTTCAACTGCCAAGTTGGTCTATCGCACCAGGTAAGTGACCATTCCTTTTGATAAGTACCAAGTAGAGCCTACAGAAGATACACTTGCAATCATTGTTGGGTCTATTAAATTAAAGAAAACAAGGCTATGGAAAAATATATTACAGGGTGACAAGCCACTTATAATGCACTTCTCCTTTATATGAAATGTTTATTAATAAAAACGTAAAATTTTGCCATTTAGTTCTTTACCAACCATTTCTTCAGGAAAAGTTAGAGGTCAGAACACGAAGGTGAAATGGAATTTTATGGATTTCTTTTGCTTTAGTATGGACTTTCAGCTTTGCATTTGCCTGGAGGGGTGAGCAGCCCCAGCTCCCTAGAAATAAATAAGATGTATGGTTTAGCCACAGGAGATAAGCATGTGTCATTTTTTATGAGAAGCAAGTTCATTAACATACGCTCCCATGCAAGAATTCTTGAGTTGATCAATGAGTATAATCAATGGCAGCATTTTAAATGATTTAAGAGGTAAAGTAGCAGCAATTCTTGCAGCAGGGCGATAACTGCATGTATTGTTCATATAAAGCTTTGGCAAAGTATGTAGCACAGTGTAATTAGCCTGTGTCCTGCAGACATTCCCTGCAGACCTTATAAACCAATATAGGCCTCTCTAAAATATGCAAGAATGACAAATGTTTGTCATAGGAACAGGGGAAAAACAGTATTAGTCTTGTAGAACATGTTCAGCAGTTGTTGCCAAATTGTGGGCTGACATCCCTAGTAGAACCAAAAGCAGTGTCTGGGGGAGCAGTCTGCAAGTCCAGTCAGTTGAGATTTAGGGGAGAATGCATTTTTATATACTTCTGGAAGCACAGAAATGTGGGGGTCAGTGCTTATTTACTTCCCTAAATATTCTTTAAACTATGCCTGAAACCAGGGCCGGATTTAAATAGCAGGCGCCCCTAGGCCCACTGCCGTTCGTCGCCCCCATACTCTGCCCTTTATTGGCAAATTTTCACCATAAAGACCAGAGCAATGGGGATTGGCGCATGGGAAATTTAAAAAACTATTTTATCTCCTGTGTATCCCCAGTGTTTCTGAACCAATGTGGGTTTGGCTGGGCAGCATGTCGCCCCCTAAAATCCTGCCACCCTAGGCCGGGCCTAGGTGGCCTTTCCACAAATCTGGGCCTGCCTGAAACACCAACATTTTATATACCTGTAACATGGTAATAAGCCAAGGGGTGCCTCAAACACATTTTGGACCTCAAAAAGGGACTACCCCTTTAAAGCAAATTTTTAAGGACTGGGAGAGGGCTCCGGGGGGGTCAGCAGGGGGGTCGGCGTCCGAGGTGCGCTGGCATCCATTTCGGCACACCTTGTTAATTGTGGGCTAGGCTCTGTGGCCCACTCCAGGACTGCTGGGCGGCAGCCCGGTGGTTGGGGAAATCTGATTTAAAGGATGTGTAAGTCTTACCTTTACATGAGTTACACTAGTGCTCAGTTAGTTAGAACTTAACTTTCCGCATCCCTTCCCCCTCGCCCTCCACCCCAGCATCTTGTGCATTGTTGGGTAAGTTTATTTATTATTGCACATCTCTACACCACACAAGTCATGTGTGGCCTTGGCCAAAAATCTCCTTACAACTATTTCTTTCTGACTTCAGTACATGTCACAGCATGGATAAGATAAGTGTTAAAATGTAAGTTTAACAAATGACCTGCTATTGTACTTGAAAAATACATATATAGCTTTAGTCTTGTTCTGCTTCTCTGTCTCTCACACTAGATCTAACGTAATTGGTCATAGTCCCCTTCATTCTACAGATGCTGCCACTAATATAAAGGAAATCTCTTTACTGACTCTTTGTTTTGAATAATAACACACTGGGCAAGATTTACATCATGACTATATGGCAATATGGAAAGTATTCAGATAGGCATGGAAGGTATGTTTATTTTAAATGCAATTGACAATGTACCCATGTATATTCTTGAAGATTTTGACCAATCATGAAACTGTTTAAATAAAAGTCAAGGTAGAGGTGAATGCTTCCTTTTTTTTTTTTTTAAAGAGAGCATGAACCCCAAATACTTGGTTTCAACAGTCAGAATCAGTGCAGGCATATATTATGCTTAATGGCAATTTAATTAGCAAATCAAAATATCTATTCTCTACCAAAAACCAATTAAGTTTTAGAAACTGTATTTCGGGCTGTTCAGTGCAGGAGATAAAATCAAAAGTCGGGACATTTTAGTAACAATCCGGTACTGAGGGTTGATCCGTCAAAATCTGGACTGTCCCAAGCAAAAAGGGACAGTTGGGAGGTATGCAAAGGCCATTGCTCAGGCACTGGTTATTGGCCCTAAGGGATATAATTTTGGCATAGCACTTGAGCTCAGGGCTATTGTGATGCCTCAGACATTTATACAAGGTCCTGTATAAACATCAACTGCTTTTTAACAGCAATACAGCTATTTCAAAATACCAATGCCAGTGCTGCATATTACCTTAATTAGGGATGCACCAAATTCACTATTTTGAATAAGGCCAAAAGTCCTTAATTGTTTGCGAAATATTCGTCCGAATACCAAACCGAATCATTTGCATATGCAAATTAGGGGTGGGAAGGGGAAAACATTTTTTACATAGTTAAATTGGGTTGAAAAATGACAAAGTCCATCAAGTTCAACCCCTCCAAATTAAAACCCAGCATACACACACCCCACTCTCTCACACAAACCGTATATGCCCATAGCTATACTAACTGTAGAGTTTAGTATCAAAATAGCCTTTGATATTATGTCTGTCCAAAAAATCATCCAAGCACCTCTTAAAAGCATCAACAGAATGAGCCATCACATCATCACCCGGCAGTGCATTCCACAACCTCACCGTCCTGACTGTGAAGAACCACCTACGCTGCTTCAAATGAAAGTCCTTTTCTTCTAGTCTGAAGGGGTGGCCTCTGGTGCGGTGATCCTCTTTATGGGTAAAAAGGTCCCCTGATATTTGTCTATAATGTCCTCTAATGTATTTGTAAAGTGTAATCATGTCCCCTCCCAAGCACCTTTTTTCCAGAGAAAACAACCCCAACCTGGACAGTTTACCCTCATAATTTAAGTCTTCCATCCCTCTAACCAGTTTAGTTGCACGTCTCTGCACTCTCTCCAGCTCATTTACATCCCTCCTAAGGACTGGAGTCCAAAACTGCACTGCATACTCCAGATGAGGCCTTACTAGGGATCTATAAAGAGGTATAATTATGTTTTCATCCCTTGAGTTTATGCCTTTTTTATACAAGACAGAACTTTATTTGCTTTAGTAGCTACAGAATGACACTGCCCAGAATTAGACAACCTGTGATCTATAAAAACCCCAAGATCCTTCTCACTTAAGAAAACTCCCAACACACTGCCATTTAGTGTGTAACTTGCATTTATATTATTTTTGCCAAAGTGCATAACCTTGCATTTATCAACATTGAACCTCATTTTCCAGTTTGCTGCCCAGTTTCCCAACTTAGACAAATCACTCTGCAAAGTGGCAGCATCCTGCAAGGAACCTATAGTTTAGTATAGCTGCACAATTTAGTATCATCTGCAAAAATAGAAACCGTACTTTCAATGCCCACATCCAGGTCATTAATAAACAAGTTGAAGCAAGGGACCCAGTACAGAGCCCTGTGGTACTTCCTTGTTTTGTGACAAAAAGTTGCTCAATTTCGTTCCCTGCCCTAATTGAAAATTAGACAGGGAACGAAATTGTGCAATGTTTTTCGAATCACAGTCGATTCGGCCAGGCAAAAGGATTTGGGCGGGCAGAACGATTCGGCCGAATCCTGCTGGAAAGGCCAGAATTCTGAACGAATCCCAAACCAAATCCTGGATTCAGTGCATCCATAACCTTAAAAAATCTATTCATTATTAGGTTTGCTAAAAAATATTTTATGCAAATAATTATTTATAAGCAGTATATAATCCATACTTTTTTAATCATTTCCATACTGCTACAGTTGCAGATGAAAAATAAAGCTTTACCACCAAAGATAGAGTAAACGCAATGGGCAAAATATCATGAATAAATATGAGCGTCTAGCATTGCCCACACCTTTTTCTCACATATGCAGTTTTTTTTTGTCTCTGACATCTATAACTGGTCAGTATAATATTCCTTTAAACTATTAAAGACTGTGAGAAGTTTCATCAAACCTCAGTTAATAAGGAAAATTACTATCGTGGTATGATGTGTGTTTTCCTAGTAAGGATACTGGAAAGAAAAAAAGAAAGAAATCAATGAATCGATGAGTAATTTACACTTAAAACTGCTTACTAGGAGCTGTTATTGTCTCATTACCAGGGGACTTATTGAGGCATTGTGTGTGTGAGCCGTGGCAGGTGCAAATAAAGGCAGCCCATTGTGCATATATGGAGTCATGGCTCTGTGCATTACATACATTCCTCTGCCTCCCAAGCTATGAGTGCAGCACTCTCTCCTCCGGGAGAAAATTTACTCTATAAATAAGATATGGAAGGGGAAGGGAACAAAACAAATTCCTTTCCTAAAGCGCTTTTTATTTTGTTAGCAGAAAATATGGTCATGCTGAGAGAATCAATACAAAGCCATTCTGCGTGGCAGAAATATGGCTTCCTAGGGAGCTTATCTTCATGCCAAACTCTGCATTTAAACACAGAACAGGTATAGCGTGGGCAGCAACAAAGCCCCCTCCTGCCCACATATTCACGCACTGTCTGACCCCCAGCAACAACATTTTATCATCTTTTCACAGCTTTGCTTACTTTTACTTTTTATTTTTAAAATAATTTTACTGCAGCATGTAATGTAGCAAACCTGACTAATGGGAAGAGTGGGCATTTTCTATTTTCTCCTTACCCAGAAAATAATATATAAACCAAGGATGCCCATTCTGCACCCCCTCCAGTTGTTGCTGAACTACAAATCTCAGCATTTCAACAAGAAGCAATTATTGCACTACAACTCACTATTAGGGTTATATAATAATAATAGGTGCAACCAATAAGCAGGTAGCCCAAACATCTTATTGGTTACTTAGGATTACTAAAGCAGGTGCAAGGGGGGTTGTGCTGGGAGTTGTAGTTTAGCACCAACTGGAGGAAGCAAGTTGGATGTACTTGATTTATGCAGTTTTTTAAGCTAGGGATCAGCTTTTCCCAGTGACCCCTCTGCTCTCAAACTGGCCCCTATTCCATTTGTATGCTCTGAATTAAAATGAGAATGACAGCAGCCTAGATTTACTAAAGGCCAACTTGATGTGCGATGTGTGCAGTGTGTGCCAATTTGCATGAATTTTATTTTAATATATGCGCAGCTGTCACGCCAAGAGAATAAACACAAGCTGAAATGGCATACAGATTTTCGTAGGCAAAACAGCATCTGGGCGACATGGCTTTGGAAAACTGGACTTCATTACCATCTTTATCAAATATTTGTTGTATATAATTTTTCAGCCATACATGTATGACAAGTCCCCATACTGAATTGCCAGCATTCTGTCCCAGACATTACCGTATGATCATTATTTATTTGTATGCAACATTTGGTGAAACAGAAAAGTTTTAGTTAAAAATTGATTTGTGCTTATATAAGAAAGTTCAGCCAAATGTTTAATTCTTCTTCTGTTCTCACTCAAAACGGCAGTTTTGCCATGCTTTATGGCAAGTTTTCATTTGCATCTTATAGTACAGGGAATTCAGGTGACAATAGCCAATGAATCCCACATCCTTTCAGCGTTTGAGTCTTTAATAATATTACTATATTCTGGGCCCTCCAATGTCTTGTTCTAACACTGGTGCCATCTCAATGTAGGAGTTAAAAATGCATTAATATTTCTAATGTGCCTTATACTGTGCCTTACATTTCATAACTCTTTCTGAGCTTGATTTTTAAGTAACTTTGGCTCTTAAAGTTACTCTTCCATCCTGCACCTATACATACCCTTTGATTCATCTTTGGGTCTCAGTGTTTTTGTTGGGGTATACTGGTATGCTTCCATGCTTCAAAAACCTACAGAGATGTTAAGTAACCCCTATTAAAACTGTCCCTAGTGGTTTGCATGAATAGGGAACAAAGGCTATGAGCAGTAAACCATTTTTGCAATGCTTTATATATATATATATATATATATATATATATATATATATATATATACACACACACACACACATACACACAACCATTATCCAGAAAGCTCCAAATTATGGAAAGGCCATCTCCTTTATAAAAATAATGCAAGTTTTTTAAAATGAGTACCTTGGGCATGCACCAAACTAAGATATAATTAATCCTTATTGGAGGCAAAACCAGACTATTGATCTAATTTAACATTTACCTGATCCTCTAGTAGACTAAAGGTATAGAGATCCAAATTATGGACAGATCCATTATCCAGAAAGTCCCTGGTCCCGAGCATTCTGGATAACAGGTCCCATACCTGTATATGGCATTAGATAAATAAATGATACAGCTACCAGAAGAGCACCCAAATCTCATCTTCCAAAAAAACAGAAAGTGACTATTAAGAAGGAATAAATGAAAGGCATAATGCAAGCAAATATATCCCTTTTATCCCGCTTAAGGGAATACACATGGCATCAATGCGAATAAACAATCTTTAAATATGTACTTAACCATGAATATTTGGTAAGGGATGTCTCAGAACCAGTCTGGCATAGGCCAAACTTTATCACATTTTTAATGACTTCTGTAATATATCTTGCTTCCTCTAGCCTATGTATCTGTCTCTAGAGGGCATAAACATGTAATAAATAATGAGAGCAGCCCTCATTCCACGAGATGTCAAATTGCTTGCATTTATCAAAACCATGTGCATTCATATGCATTACTTGTACTAAAATTACCTCTTAAATACATACACATTAAAATGTAAAATGAATAGATTGCCATGCATTTATGTTGCTGTGAGCAATAAGGTCCAGGGATATATGACTTATATGTGCTTAAAGGAAATAAATCTCCCACCGCCAGCAGCACCACAACTACCTGTGTATGATGGGAAGGTAATAGTCACCCCAGCAGTAGCAAATACCAATAAAAGGGTGGGGCAGGGTCATTATGATTAAACCCATACGGCATGGTTGCTTCAAATGTAGTTTCTTTTAATTGTATAAATTAATACACACGTTTGAGCTACGTTTTTACACTGTGAGCTCAGGAATTTGCAGAAAGTCCCAGAGATAAGAAAGAAACAGCACCTCAAGGAAACTGTCAATATACTGCTCAATGAACCTTATACTAAAGGTATACATTGTCTCTGAGCTGTCCGAATCCTGTAATTTGCTAGGGGTTCCCTGGGGAAATTTCTTGGAGTCGGAATTTGTAGTGTGAAAGACACACAATCAAACTCAGAAGTAAAGGCATGGGGGCTGGGAGCATGTGAGGTTATGAGTCCAAAATGGCTCAGGATAAGATGGAAGGTAGTGGTAAATATTAGCAGAGCTCAGGGCTTTTCAGCTAGCTCATATTGTAAATTACCCATAAAAATCTATTTGCACGTGGCACTCTGCCCGCTTCAGAATCTCTGCGACTGAATGCACTGTATAAACTATAGCTTGAGAAAACTAAATCCTTTAAACAGAAGATGTTGCCTCAGTCTGGGGGAAAATTGTATAAACTAAGCATACCCAACCTGCAGACTGAATAGCCCTGATATTTAAACTGATAATATTTAACTATTTTTGCCTAATGTAAACAGTAATTGGCAATATTATCTTATCCAACAAGTGGGATAGTTTGTACCAGTTTTTCTCTACTTGATTCCAAATCTGATTTTATTGTAATATTGCTATGGGATTTCCCAAATATCTCCATGACTTAGAAAAGAAGGGGCACTGGCAATGCTGGAAAGCTAGGTACCCATTTTGGTGGCTGTTAGGTTAGGATCCTACAATGGTGAGTGGAAGATTAGGGCCCCACTCTTGTGGCAGGAAGGTTAGGGCCACTCTGGTGGCTGTTTGGTTAGGATCCCACTCTGAGGGGGATAACATAAATCAGGGATGCAACTTTCCCAAATGCTGGCAGCTGCAGCTGTACAATGGTTGGTCTCGGAGGGCCACAGACAGGTCTGGACTGGGAGTCAAAATAGGCCCTTGCATTTCAGCAGGTCTGGATTGGGAGTCAAAATAGGCCCTGGCATTCCAAGTACATACAGGCCCAAACAACCCCTACCAGTCCACCAAATAGATACTTGCAATGACACTTTACAGCAACCCCATTTGCCAGAACCCATAGTATGCCAGTCCTGCATTTCAGGTACACAGAGGCCCAAACAGCCCACCACTAGCACAATAAATAGTGACTGTCTAGTGCATTGTCTAGTGCTTACATGAGCCCCTCTGGCATTTGCCAGAATTAGGTTTGCCACCTGGCTGGTATTGTATCGGCCTGGTCAGTAAAAATTATGGTTGACACCAATGTTATTAATAGGGAAAAAAGATAAATATATAGCAAGGGTGGCAACCCTAGCCAGAACCCACAGGCTGCCAGTTTGGGCCTGGCCACAGGCTGCACATTAATTTCTGGGTCAGACTAGGACCCAGAGAAAAAAATGGTGGGCCCCAGGCTCTTGTGGACCACGCATCTTTTTCCTGCAGTGACTGGCCCAACACAGTACGCTCGCACTCATATCCGAACGCCGCATGCCGGGGAGCCAGAGGCCTTGCAGCAGAGGGGGGGCCCTGCAACAGCAGCCCTGGTGGGCTCTGGGCCCCCCAGTCCAGTCCTGTTTGTAATATATAATTGATGAAACTACTGTATCTAGCACATGGGTCCCAGGACAAATGTCCTTTGTGACCTGATTCTTCTACGTCTGTGCATGTGCCTTTTGGGTTTCATGTGAAATCATCTATTACTATGTTCCATGTGGGTATTGTGTCGCCTTGCAGCCTAGTATCATGTTACGTATCAGTATAATAGCCCTGATTATACGTGCATGAATGTGTGTCTGGCATGCTGCACATTCACATAACAAGTTCAGGCTGAATATGTATGCATCTGTATGCCTGCGTGTGTGACTTGCATCCTATACATGGTACACATTAGGATAATGAGCTCAGGCTGCCTCCTCCTCTGCTGCTCACTATCAGAAGCTGTCTCATAAATTAAAGGCAGATCAAGGAAACCAATCAGAACCTGCCTATAAATCAGCCTGTCACAAGGCAGCCAATCCGGAGGGCTAGTAAATCAGAGCTGCCAGAAGAGCTGACCAATCAGAGCCCTCTGGCAGTAAATCTGCAGCCGACTGAATTCCCCTGTCTGTGTGTGTGAAAGAGGCGGAGGGAGTGGGTGAAGCCTTTCAAGCATCCCTCTGCTTCTTTTCTTCCCTCTCTTTTTTTTTCTTTCCCTTCAGGGGTCCAGTCCAGTCAAAAATATTATTTTGTGCAGATTAAAGGGCAAGGTCACGTTGGCATTTCGGCCAGACATATGTTGGCAAGGGATGGTTTTGAAAAAGATCAAGTTAAAGACATCTGCCAATTCCCTGTCTTCTGTTTTGACTAGAAGACTCCACAAATTGGGGGGGGGGGGTTTTATGGTGGCGTTTCTTTAAATACACTGGTAAAATGGAGGAATAACAACAATAAAGCCAGCAAACGATCCAGTCAGAAAAGGCATTATATGGGGGATGAGGCAATTACACAAGCTGCTTATTTCCCATTATTTACTGTTTCCTGTGTTTTGTAATTAGTTGCACTGGACTGGTCCTGGTTGAAAGATTAGGCCCACATAAATAATATCGTCGTGCCATTTGAGGCATGACTCCCTCTGACTTACCCACAATCCCTTTAATTTACCTACAATGCCCTCACTTTTGTTTCTTTGTTTATCTACAAAATAAATATATAGGTTGCTTACCAAAGTCTTTTCTGTCCTACTTTTTACTGTGTCTTGTCTTCGTAACAGGCTCTACCACCACAGCGGGGTGAAAAAGGGGAGGCTGCAGGGGGCCCGAGGTTTAATTCCAGCTGGAGTTGGTTATCCATGCACTAGTAACCAGACAACAGTCAATGGAAAGTATAAGCCACCACATAAATCTTGTCCCTCCTGCAGGTCTTGGGATTAGGCCTACATTCTTGAGACTTTTACATGCAGCCTGCTGTCAAACTACAGTTCCCATGATCCTTAACAGAGCCAATTCCTGATTGGGCATCATAGCCATCCAGTTTAAGCATGCAGCTTATTATTCCATATAGACAATGGAATGTAAGCTCTAAAAATACCCTCTTTACCTCATGTATCAATCAGTATATATAAATGCTGCACATTTCAGCATAACTGACAATAATCACCAATGCAGCACATATACTCTGTGTTCTCAGTTTATTAGCACTGAATCTTTGTGGTTCATTGGCACAGTTATTTATAAATTATAAATTTATAAATTATTAGGACTACAAATTACATACGCCAGATTCCATCTGAATGTGCTGAGAATGCTGAGTACTATAGTTCAGCTGCAACTCAGTAAACTGGAAATCACACGTTTAAATGCCGAGGCCATATCTGCTAGCAATGTGACACTGGTTACTTGTGCTGCCGAGCAATGGATACTGGTGAGAGTTCTGCCGTTATAACAGCAGGTAGGAGCTATTCTCCAGCTGTGCCAAAGAAACTATTGTTTAAATAGCTTTTTTTTTTTTTAAATATAATTTCACTTTATTTTATATGTGCCTGCCTATTCCAGCTCTGTACAATGGGATACAGAGGTGATGCTACTTTTCCAGATATAGGAAATCAAATTTTTTTTCTGGACACTTTCATTGGGTGGGTACAGGCTACTGAGCAAAATATTATCCATTAATGCTGTTGTTGCTGTGGGTGAATGCAGGGAACTGAACTACAATCATCATTAAAACAGTGTTAATTTCAGAATTAAATTAAAGTACATAAAAAGAATTTCAGTTGTTGGGAATGCTGAAGCCCAAAATGTAGCCACATACTCAACTGCTTCCTTGGGTTTTATGCAGAATATATCCAAATCTCCCCATAGATGCAAATACTCTTGACAACTGGTTGTGTTTGGAATTAAACAGAAAGTATGTCAGACCCTGTTGATATATTTATAAGGTTGGCGTTATTGTTCTATGTTTCTTTTTTTCTGTATCTCTTTACTGGGAAGCAAAGTGAAAGTCATTTTCATAGACTGAGTGGGTTAAAAATGTTCATGGGTTAAATCATTACTGTATTTGATGAAGTTTAGTATACTCATTGAGTATTGACTCGTGTAAGCGCCGAATGCAGGTTCAGACGCCCGTCACAAACGTCCGTGTATAAGGGCCCTCACTTACCTCTCCTGTGCTTGGATAGAGTTGAGGTTAAGATCACTAATGCACAGAGTGCAGCTGCATCCATCTACACTAAAAAAAAACAAACCATAAATCCCATTTCTGTTACAGTGTGACCTTGAAACACACACACACACATATATATCTGTAGATGTCACACTATGACCATATAAAATATAAAAATCTAAAAACCTGAGCCCTTGCAGTTTTTTTCTTTAATGTTGCTGTGCATTCATTCAAGCCAACTCCCCTAGGCAGGTATCAGAGAGTCCAAGTGGAACACTGAAATAGAAAACAGGAGGCGGGGGAATGATCGCAAACAGTCTCCCACCTAAAAGCCTCTCAGACATCACTGTGGGCTGCTACATTGGCAGATTGTGAGCAGCAGTTAGGCAGAGGTGTCTGTGTAGCAGGTGGCAGCAGCTCCAAGTCAGCACGTACAGAAAGCAATGCAGATGGATGAGAGCAGTCAGAATGCAGGCTAAGCTGTTTATTGTGTTAAAGGGAACCAGAGAGTGCAAGTTTTAGGCCAAGCCCTCAGGGCTCCTGTCCATCTGCACTGGCCCTGCATGTACTCTGCACGCCTGGGTACACAGAAGAGCTCCCACAAACCCTCGACGGGGACACTGGAACCCTAAAATAGCAATCATTCTCCTATTCCCACTGCTGGATAAACAAATAATGAGTATTAAGAACAGGATGTTGTCTAAAATGACAGGGAAATGCGATACAAAGGCAAAGGTAGGCTGCAGAATGGCAAAACGGATTTCATCACAACAATCTGAATAACTGTGATGATCTAGAATTGTTCACCTATTTTTTGATGGCGCATAATTACAGTATAAGAATAGAATTTTACATTGGTCATAACTGCTTGCCATACATTTATTTCTGCATATGAGTAGGAGCTGCCATTTTGCTTGCCTTGGTCAAGGCATTCTCTAGAGCAGTGATCCCCAACCAGTAGCTTGTGAGCAACATGTTGCTCTCAAACCCCTTGGATGTTGCTCCCAGTGGTTTCAAAGCAGGTGCTTATTTTTGAATTTGAGGCTTGGAGGCAAGTTCTGGTTGCATAAAATCCAGGTGTACTGCCATACAGAACCTCACTGTAGGTTTACAATCCACATAGGGGCTACCAAATGGCCAATCACAGCACTTATTTGGCACCCCCACTAACATTTTTCATGTTCGTGTTGCTCCCCAAATCCTTTTACTTCTGAATGTTGCTCACGGGTTCAAAAGGTTGGGGATCCCTGCTCTAGAGGTACCAACTGTACAGGTGCTAAGGTATACAAATGAACCAAATTACTTCTTACCTGATTTCATACCAATTCTGACTAGTAACGATGCATATATTATAATTATGTTGTAAATTATATCCTTATAAACGGGTAATTGTGATGTCATCAGTTATAAACGGTAGTAGTGATGTAATTATAGTCACACAACTATAAATTACCCCATTTTGCAAAATATGAGGATATTAGGAGTTACCTTGGCATTCCACGTTCCTGTGTAAAAACTTAAGGTCATTAAACTCCTCGGTAACTTGTAATATCCCTATAATTTACAAGAGGGGGTACTTTATTCACTATATATTTTACAAGAGGGTTAACTTTATTCACTATTGGGGGAATGTAATTAAAGTTGCAAAGAGAAAAACAATTCACACCAATAAGAATAAAAATGCACATCTCTCAAGTTAATATTATTCCATAAACTGTTATTGCATTGAGAATTGTAATTGCGCATTTTGAATTTTAATTGTGCACTCTTAAGAAGAGCTTGAAGGTGTCGTAATCTTTAGGAGCAAACACAACTTTTTCAGTAAGAAGTTTTATTACATTTACTGTGCACTGGTGCAAACAATAAATATCGCAAATGGTCTTCCACTGTTGGAAGTGGTCGCTAAACAGTTTCCGGGTTAGCAAAAGCTATATTAAATTCGCACAAAGCTAAATTTGTTTGCGCAAAGGCATAACTTTTTCCATTGTGAATAGTTTTTCCATTACCGCTGTTTATTATATTCCCCCATATATATTCTATGTGACATGTTTATAAGTATGAAAGGAACTACCATACTAGCTGCTTACATAAGCGCATATAGTCTGTAATGAGACATTGCCCCCCTGTGGCTAAATTATAATTGAAATTAGCAGCCGGCTTACTCGGAATTTCTGAGCAATAGCATTTGACCAAACATCTGACATCAGAGCAAGAAAGGCCAAATAAATTCTGGTATTTTCTAACTCCACATTTTTAGCAGCATAAAATCAGGGAATGAGCTATAATCTATGTGATATGCAATATGTTGGTGCTATATAAATAAATAAGAATCTTAAACTGCAATTATATTTCCAGGTAAAACTATATGTAAAGGTATAGGAAACCCTATATCCAGAATGCTTTGAATTAGGGGAAGGCCATTCTAATTTTTCAAATCCTTGACAGATAAAGACATATATGAACTAATGTGTAAACCCTTTAACTTCCAGCATTCTAAAATGCTATAAACCACTTGCCTGATGCAGCTAAAACAATAAATGTTGTATACAGCGAGCCACCTCTCTGTCCCAAGGCCTCTCTCTCACCAAACAGAACATCTCAGTAGATCATTTCACAAGAAATTGACTGTCTTGCTACGTGTGAAAGCCATTACAAACGAGCACAATGACAGTAATCAGATTATACGGTGCCCATTAACATGTTCCTCCTCGTCCAATTCCCCCTCATTTAGCTGCCTGGCTATTGACAGTTATGAAGGGAACATGGTAATACAGGCTGATCACTGAAGCATATTCAATTTTACAAACTGATGCTTTAATGGCCTTCCTCTCCAGCTCTTCACATTTTGGTCTTTCACAGGATTGGTTCACTTTTCTCCTTATTTCTGCCATTTATAAATACTTAATTGCACTACTTTTTCAGTGATAAGGAATGTGATTTAACTCATTAGCTGCAAGTCTAGTTTAGTACCTATTTTTCCTGACGGGTAGATTGAGCCATAGAAAGCCATAAAAATAATGGGCTTATTTAAGGTGGGTTAAAGCAGAGTACCAGATTCATATTGGGAAAGCCATAAGGTTTTAATGCTACCTTTGGAGCCTGGAGCTTCATTTGCATATATATATATATATATATATGTATTAGCATGTAAACAAGGTGACTCTCCACCTTCATGGGATGGTAGATGTCATTTCCAGAGAGGATGTCTAAGGGCACTAGGTCTAGGAGCTCCATAAGTCATCATCATCTAAAGACACTTGCCTCTATGGATGCACAGAATCAGGACTGGACTGATAATCAAAATGGGCCCTTGCATTTCAGGTACACAGAGGCACAATCAGCCCACACAGAGGTCCAAACAGCCCCCACCAGCCCACTAAATACTGACTTTCTATAGCACCTCACAGCAGCCCATCTGGCATTTGCCAGAACCCACAGATTGCAAGTCTGGGCCTGCACCGAATCCACTATTTTGGATATGGCCAAACCATCGAATCCTTCACGAAAGATTTGGCTGAATACCAAACCAAATCCTAATTTGCATGAAAACATTTTCACTTCCTTGTTTTGTGTCAAAAAGTCACGCGATTTTCCTTCCCAACCTTGATTTGCATATGCAAATAAGGATTTGGTTTGGCCGGGCAGAAGGATTCGGCCGAACATGAATCGTGCTGAAAACAATCGAATCCTGGATTCGGTCCATCCCTACTTCCCTTTGGCCCTGCTGTATTCATTGGGGGAATGCAATTTTATTTTCTAAAGTGCAGGGCAGGGCTCAAAGTATAGAAAGCATGGTAGATAACGGCAGGGTTGAACCGCGTATATGCGCCATGTTTGTGCACATGCGCCATTGCATGCACCCCCCCCCCAACGGCGTGCGCCAGAAAAAAATTTCGAATCCGTTTTCGCCTCCCCTCCCTGTGTTTCTGCCGTGTGTGTCCCCCATCCTCCCTTTGTGCGTCCCCTAACCTCACTCCATCTTCCGCCCTCTTTCTGTCTTCCTCATTGTGTGTGTCCCCTCCCTCCCTGTGTGCGTCCCCTCCCTCCCTGTGTGTGTCCCCTCCCTCTAGTTTCCTCCCTCCCTGTTCCCCTCCTGGCGTCTTCCTCAGGGTGCGTGTCTCCTCCCTCCGTCTCCCTCCTGGCATCTCGCCTGGTCACCCAGCGCAGTGGGCCCTGGGCAGGTGCCCCACCATTTGCATTATTAAAGCGGCCCTGGAGCCAACACATTTTTGAGTTGGGTTAGGGGACAAATATTAGGTGTGCATAAAAAGGCAGATGATGTAGGGCTGTAACTATTTAAGTGTTTATATTAGTTCTGTGGAACAGAACACAGAGTAATGTTTGGGTAAGAGCTGTAAATGTGGCATAACGTTGTCAGGAACAGACTGTATCGAAGGGATAGAGTGTAGAAAGGCAAAGTAAAGTTGGGTCAGTGCAGTTTGTTTGTAGAGCAAGGCAAGCTTGTGTTGACATAGGGGACATAACCATGTGATAGTAAGTATAGTAATGTGGGATGCTGTTGGGGTTGGGTTTGTGGAATAGTAACAAAAGATGACATTGTGTTAGGCATTGTAACTATGAGTGTGTGAGTGTAGTAAGGCAGGTAAGGGCTGCAACTATGGGACAGTGAGTATAGTAAGTGGTTTCAGGATACGGACTATAACTGTGAGATGGTGTGTATAGTAAAGCAAAGCAAGAGGCTGCCTGTAGCACTATTTATCAGGACTGTCCAACATGCAGTCTCCAGCTATTGTTGAACTACAACTCTTATCATCCACTGTCAGCTGAAATCTGCAGCTTGGATTGGATATAATAGGTCCTCCATAAAGGCAAATGATATGCAATCTACCATTAGCGCAGGACTGTATGCTGGTCCCACACCAACCAGAGAAACTCTATGCCAACAAATGACATGACAAGGCAGACTCTAGTTGTAGATATGGAAACAAAGGGAAATGGCCAATCTGTGAGCATATGGGGACTGGGCTGACATGTAAAATCAAAGGGCCAAATGATTAAACATTCGTTCTGTTTGGTTTAACTCTATAAAAATATTGCCTTTCCAAAATATACCTGGAAAGCAAGGATATAAATCATCATTGTTCTGTCCCTACCTGGATTCCATCTAGTTGTGAGGTAGGAAAAACCCAGAGAAAGCTGGCAAGGGTAGATTAGAGTCCACTTTACACATACTGACAAAATATTATTTCCAGCAGACAGCAATATGTTAGCAATATATTTCTAAGTGTATGAATGTAATGTATGTGCGCAGTATAGTTTTATAGTTTTCTGCCCCATGCTAGTAATGGTAGTGTAATCTACATTTCACTTGTTTAGAACTCCACCTGCTGGTGAACATCATCACTACACAGGACCGCTTTCAGCCATAATGAAACTCCCAGCTAGTAGCAATAAAAACCATTGAAAGGATCAATTGCTTGTCATGGCTGTGACACAGTGACACATAGGCGAGTGAGATCTGAGCTTTAGCAAGAGCTTCCCGTTCATCATGAAGCAACAAATGGAGAGGAAAGCTATAGCTCACTCTCTAATTCTTGTCACAGGTGGTCACAGAAACACAGAGAAGGCAGGGACCATTTGTTCATTCTCTTCTTTTAATCACCACAAGTGACAAGAAGACAGAGGAGAACAATTCTTCATTGGGTTATATTTGGCTGATTCAGCCTGTCCTTGGGAGAATAAGTTCCTTAAACAGAGAGATGCAGGGAACTGGCACTTGGCGGACAAGCATAAAACGTACTATTTATTCTATGTGAAGAGAGTAAGCATTTAAAGGAAACACAAATTGCTCCCCGCTGTATGACAGAGTATGCAGTAATATTCAAGTGGCAAGTGCATAGGCACTTGTTTTCCTCAACTTAAAGAAATTGAAGAACCGTAAAACGTTAGCGAGGCTGCCAATCCAGCGGCCCTCCAGCTGTTTGGAAGCGCAGTTCCTACTGGTTGGATGAGGGTGCTGTAAAAAAACAACAGGCGCGGCACAAGTCTGACATGTGTGATTTATAGCATGGGGAAATTCAAATAGATAGATAGCACCTCTGTAATTGTGATACAGTGCTTAAAGCTATTATCATGTCATTTACCTGTGACCTACAACAAACCCTTTAACCTCAGTCACCAGAATTAAATAGCAATGTCTGCAGGACAAGCATTGGGCCCATTTTATAGCATAGATGCTAAGAAACTATTTATTTATGTCAGGTTTTTCCTGACCACCCCTAATCTGCCCTCCCTCAGCCCGTGCCCGACCCCATCTGCCTTCCAGGTTACTTTCATAGACCCGCCCCATCAATGACATCACAAAAGGGGCATGCAGGTGCGCTGCTATAAAGCCGGAAGGGGGCATTTGTAGGTGGTCCCACTGGTATCAGGCCGGACCGCACATCACTGTAAGAAAAAAAAAGTAAGTAGCACTGTTTAGAACAGTAAAGAGCAGGGGTGTACAGAGAAATTAAACCCTGCTGCTGCAGGGAGGCCCGGGGGTGTAGCAGCCCCAGTGAGGCCCTAATTAATTAGCAATTTTAATATATCTTGGTAGGCTAGGCCAACTTGTCAATATTTTGGGGCCCTAAATTTAATTTGCTGTTGGACCTCGTAGCATCTGATTATGCCACTGTCAGGGGTGTAACTTCAGAGGAAGCAGACCCTGCAGCTGCAGGGGGGCCCAGGAGGTATTGGGGGCCCTTGAGGCTGTAATTTATATACAATTTCAATAAATATTGGTAAACCAGGCCATTTTGTGGGCCTGAAAAATAATTTGCTGTGGGGCCCAGTAATATCTAGTTATGCCACTGGCCACTGTTAAGGAGTTGCTGTCAGCAGCAGTCAGCAAAAGAAAAGGGCCTTTTTGAATCCATGGACAAGGTTTATGTCCAGTGCAAAGGTCTGTATTCTGCACCATATAGTGGATTATGTACAACACTTTGAGGCACAAGAGAACCCTTTAAATAATGTCTGCTGTAAGCCAATTTTAAATACACCTCCAATAATTCTAATTGATTGCTTCTAATGCTATGTCCCTGGGTTGTTTTCAGCAAGACAGGCTACTGCTCTATTTCCCTACCCATTCATGCATCTGGTGCAACAACGTCAAACCTGGCACATGTACATTTAGGTAGGTAGGGGAAGATGGTTGTGATCCAGGCCAGTGCATTATTTTACAGTTAAGTTAAGTAGTAATTAGAGTCACTGAGGGGTACCCAACAAACTGGAACCCTCCGGCTACTCTAGTTGTACTTTAATATCCCAGATAAGAAATTTACAGAGGTGGAATATGATCATCTTTATGTCTGATCATCTCACAGTGATGCAGAACATGCTGAAATTCTACCGGAATCAAATTCAGAACCTACCCAGATTCCACTGACATCACACTGATGCAATAAACAGCGATGTATTTTTAGTCTGTGCTACGCTTTAAGATCTCTCTGCAGGTTTGCTGCTGATGCACTGACTGAGTTATCCTGGCCTCGGGCTGTTTCATGTGCCCAATCCGTTCTCATGTTTGATGGAGTAATAACAATGAGAGCGTGTTTCATTATGTTTTTACATTTTGCTTAATAAGAGTTTATGCACTAGTGGTTCCCACGCCCTATGCTTCTCTTTCTTTATTCCCTTTTATATACTGCAGTTATGAATTCTAAAAAGGGATGGGCTGGAGTATTCATTTCCAAAATATCTGGACTATGAGAAGACATGTTATATTATTATCATCAAAATATTTGCTTTCTCCTATTGCTTTGCTACATTTTCACTGCCTGCTCAGAGTTTTTGCAAACCGGTCACCTACCAGAAACAGGAATCATGGTAGAATCTACAACAATTGTCCCCTCAATTCAGCTGTAATTTCCAGTCTGCACATAAACATGAGCCGACCATACTTGGTTAAAGGGAATAATAGTTAATGTTAAATTGGATTTGTCTTCCTTTACTTGTGCGTCAATTGAAATGAATTATGCACTCATACTGGTACTTGCTTCAGCAGAGAAACGGCTCCCTGTAAATGGCAGTGAAATAGCTCCCCCTAGTGGAACACATCTGCTAGGTTTATGCAAAATGCACCATCAAATAGAAAAATGAGGCAGCTGCCTTTACAAATTGAAATAATAACACTCAGAGAATATATGTTCCATGTACTCAATGACTGCCCTATGAAACTTCTGTGCCATGGAAAATAAAGAAGACATATGTGACCTGTGTTTAAGGGGCAGTCTCCTGAATAGAAAAACACCCAGATACCTGTGGAAATATGCACACAGCCGACAAAAACATCCTTTTTTGCATTTTGTACAGTAAAGGTGAGAGTTTTCTGTTGCTTGTTTTAGTCAGATTCCACCAATCACACAGGAGGCCACAGGATCCGTTGGAATATCCCCTTTCCCAGTAGATTGCCTAAAGCAATAAGATTTTTACCATGTCTAATGTTCTCATAATTTACTAACTAGAAGGCAGAAGCAGCAAAATGAT
Source organism: Xenopus borealis (assembly GCA_024363595.1). Classification (NCBI taxonomy): domain Eukaryota; kingdom Metazoa; phylum Chordata; class Amphibia; order Anura; family Pipidae; genus Xenopus; species Xenopus borealis. Next base: position 151,118,824 of record CM044433.1, read on the forward strand.
ATTATGTGTTTTAAGTAAGCATCCACATAAACTTGTAAAACTTTTTAGCTCAAGCTCCACTTACTGGTCCAACTTTTGACAGGACCCCTTAAATGGGTGGTTCACCTTTACTGTAACTTTTGGTATGTTATAGAATAGTCAATTCCAAGCATATTTTCAAATTGTATTCATTATTCATTTTATTTTTTTAGTTTTTTTTAATTATTTGTCTTCTTCTTCTGACTGTTTTCTGCTTTCAAATGGGGGACCACTGTCCCCATCTAAAAAACAAATGCTCTGTAAGACTATTGCTATTTTTTATTACTGATCTTTCTGATCTTTCTATGCAGGCCTCTCTCCTATTCATATTCCAGTCTCTTATTCAAATAAGCGCATGGTTGCTAAGGGAATTTGTACTTTAACTACCAGATTGCTGAAATTGCTGGGGAGCTGCTGAATAAAAAGCTAAGTAACTCAAAAACCACAAATAATAAATAGTTAAAACCACTAGCAAATTGTCTCAGAATATCACTATCTAGGGCATACTAAAAGTTTAAACAAAGTGAACACCCCCTTTAATGAGATATAGGAAAATACTGGTGAATAAGTCATTCATATACAGTTTCAAGAATATCTAGGACAGCAAATACATATTCATACAGGACAGCAGATACATATTCAAATACATGCATTGATTTGAAAATCTAACACTTACTGATTTTCATGTTGGATTTGTAGTTGTATCTAATAGTACAAATGTATCTAATAGTACAAATGTTCATCCCCCCAATTTATGCCATTGATCCAAGCCCACAGCAGGGTCAGACCCACAGTTTGGAAACCACTACTATATACATAGATCCCAGACTGAACTCAAGACAGCTACTGAGAAATAACCATGGCAGTGTGTGTATATATATATATATCTCCAATATGATCAGTGCAGGGATTCTGCTGCTCATGTGCCTATTACATTGGTTAGGGAGTGGGAAAGGGGCTGTTACTAGGGCAACGCTGGGTATCAATCCAAGACTACTCATGCTATTCAGGCTAAAGGCTCCATGTTCAGGCACATTTCCTATCACATTGACTGTTTTCTAATTGTTGCTGTTGGTAGTTTCTTTCATGACCATTTAGGGCCTAAAGGTAGGGTTGACACCTTTGCTGGTGACTAAACCCGAACAAAGGGGCAGGGCAGATAGAAGTGGGGGTGGGGCAGTGATGTTTTGGTGGGCACGATGACATCAGAGGCAGGCACAATGATGTCAGTGGAGTTATGACGCCAGGTCAAGGTAACTGATTCACTTAGATGCAACTGACAGGATTTCTGTTTTCTCAATGTTTTAAACAGAAAGTTTTGAACGGACAGCCCTCTGAAAAACCGAGATGTCCAGTTCAAAAACACAGGGTGCCAACCATTGTTTGGGTTTCACAAGGCTAAAAACCAAACGGACCTGAACAGGCCTTAGAAAAGCAAGCAGATGGTAATCCTACCTGAAGGCGATAGCTATTTCTTATGCCCCAACCTCAGTGCTGTAATAATCAGTCTTCTGCATTGCTACTTTAACCTGCAACTGTTGCCTCCGCAGGCAGCGTCACAGATTGTATTAACTCATGTGCCTTCAAGCTCATTCTTCAAGGTGACATTGGGCAGGTCCCTCAAACCCTTTTGCTTCAAGCAGGAATTCACTGGATAACCGTCAGCCAGCATCAATAGCAGTGCTATATAAGCATATTAATCCTCAGATAAGTTCCTTAAGTCATAAACGTCTTCTCTTTTTCTGTCTTCAGCTGCACTTGCTTGGAAAAACTCTCAGCAACACTCTGATCCCATCTACGGACAAGTTTTATATTGTATATTTTTTACGGCCTGCAATAAATTCTATTTATTTTGGCAAACAAACCATTCTGCTGTAGCAGGGCAATTTTTTTTTAAGACCTTCTATATTATACTTTGCCATTCGTAACTTTAACTATTTACAAGAGCACAATTTTGCCTTAAACAGTCCAGGGGTTTATTAGCCACATCCAGTACTAATGGCTTCCTTCTTTTTCCCCCTCAGTCCTAAACCATGGCAAGACGCAGACAAACGCTCCAATACTACAAGGTTAAAACAGCTGTCCAGAAAGAAAATGAATGTAAAAACTTCTCTCTAAATACAGAATACAGAGCTCTGCAAATGTGTGCGTAAACATTATTATGGCTATAAAACACTTTTATTAGGATCCAGTATCATTAAAGTTGATGCAGAACCTTAACCACAATTTTTCCCTCACAATGTTTTTATAGCTGAAAAGAGGAGTCTTTATTGTTATTTAAACTGATAACCACCAAAGCCAATATATGGAAAATTTAAAATGGACACAAAGTCACAAACTATGAAGCTTTAAGGCTGCACAGCTTTCTCTGCGCACGCAAACTGTTACTATAAAATTAAATGGGCAGCATAGAGAGCAGCAAACATTAAAGAATAATCAGTGCATAACAGAGAATAACGCGAGGGAGTTGGCAGAGGGGACAGTTACAGAAGGAGGCGATTGGAATATTCCGGGGATTGGTGTTAACCCGTGGAATGCATTGGTCAGAATTTGTGGTCCTCATTCAGCCTGAGCAAAGGGGAGAAGCATCCATATTCTGCATTGGTTTCTGGGGGGAAACCCCTATAGCCACTTAAAGATGCTCAGTATCATTACTAGCAAAATCATTCTATTGCCCCCTATACAGTCAGTGCCCCCTAGTAGTCCTAAGGTCCACTTCTGGCTTTGTCTGTATCTTAATCCAAAGAAGATCACTGGCACACGAGGCTAATTCAAGCAGGGTTGACATGCTTGATAAAGGGGTACTACCCCAAAACATTGCAAATAAAGACGCAATAGTGCTTCCCTGCTTGAATTAGCCTCGTGTACCAGTGATCTTCTTTGGATTAAGTATTTGGGAGGGTGCCGATCCCCCCCATCACTGTGCACTGGATGTTATCAACAGAAGGCCAGGGTGTGCGAGCGGGCCATACATTTGCCTGTATCTTAACACAGACTCTCCTGCAAGCCCAGTAATTTTACTAACTGTAGCTATATCTGTTTTGGTAGCTGGGACCAAGACTTCGGCTATCAGTGGGACTAGTATTGTAATTCAACCTTGTCAGGATTTAGGTGCACTACAAACTCAGCTATACCATAGATTTACTCTAGAAAAGGGATGACAATAACCTGGAGGGCCAGGTTTTAAGTGTCTGTACATGGAGATAACGTTAGTAGAAGCTATCACCAAAAACATACAAACAAAAAATGTATTGTATTGATCTGAACATAATGCATAATGACTACCATAGTCAGTGTAATAATTACTACTGCAGGTATGGGATCTGTTGTCCAGAAACCAGCTTTCCATAAAGCTCCGAATTATGGAAAAGCCAACTCCCATAGACTCCATTTTATCCAAATAAGCCACATTTTTAAAAATGTCCTTTTTCTCTGTAACAATAAAACAATACCTACTGGATCCAAACTTAGATATTATTAATCCTTATTGGAAGCAAAATGATTTTCTGGTATGAAGATCCAAACTACTAAAAGAGCCATTATGCAGAAAACCCAAAGTCCTGAGCACTCAGGATAACAAGTTCCATATCTGTACTACTACTAATAATAATAATACTACTATGTCAGAGCAATGCCCTTATAGTCAGAATCACTTTTGGGGGTTTAGATCTGTGTCTTGCCTTTAATACATCACTGCAGGGAAGAAAAGTCACTAGAGTAGCACTAGGGGTCAGTGTTCTCTAATATCTTTAATATCTTTATTTGTTTCTGTTCTCTGGGTTATATATATATATATATATATATATATATATATATATATATATATATAATATAATAATCTACATTCAAACAATAAGTTATATGAAAACTGAACATTACTATAAGTTTAATATAGGGTTGAGGGTCCAATGTTTTTGGAGCTGGAGAAAAAACAGAATGCCCAGAAGTAACCCTGAAAGATGAAGAAATGCTAAAAACTGTGATGAAATTAATAAGGACAGACGAGGTAAGTTGAGAGCCAGTGAGTATAAAAAATAAGAAATAAAAAGCAGAAGCAAGCCAAGCCGAGCATTAAAAAGATAAAGAAGAGATGGAGAGGTTGTGGGAAAGGTATAAAGAAATAGAATCACTGGAAGATGGATATAAAGTAGCTAAAATATACACACAGCTTAGTGTTATGGTTCCATAAACCATTCACAAAAATCTTTACAAGCTTCCCCTGCACATAAATCTGGAGAGAATTGTAACCAGGCACTATGGACATGAACAGCTTTGTGCCAAATGTGGCTTTTCATCAAAAATCCTGCTGCTTCCAGTTCCAAAGGGATCCACTTGGGGGCAACGCATGCTCAGTTATTGTGGAATCTGCAACAGCTATGCAAATAATTACTGCTAAATGACCTGGGTTCTTAACGGGACAGTTTAACCACATAACCTGTGCATATATTTGCAAGCAGTGTACAGTAATTCTTTGATATATGTGTTGCCTACAAGGTAGCTGGTTTTGAGAGAGCCACATTACAACTTGATTTAGACAATGAAGATTATATTAGATTATATTTAACCCATTTTTGTCCATGCTAAGTACAGATTTGGTAACTGCGCAGGGGTATGGGAGTTTTATAAGCTGCATCTCTGATTAACTGCTTAATTCATCTACACCAGCAGCCCTTCTTTACTTCTAAATAGAAATGAGTGGTGAGCTGTACAGGACACACAAGGCACAATGCTGGCTAGGGAAGCAAGAGTCATATTAGCCAGGGTTCGGGTAGGGACAGCCAGCAGGCAGTGGATAGAATAGTATAGAGAGGAATAAAATGAAGTGAATATCTTGCATGGACAAAATAATAGCTATTGTACATACTACATATGTGCAGCTTATATTCTTACTCTCCACTCCAAACACTGAGGCTGTTGCTAGAAAAGGTAATGCCCTTCTTCTCCTAAGCTTATTACATGTACAGCTCCAAACTGTTCAATCAGAAACTGACATCTGGGGTCTTTGGAAGCCTGCAAAATAGAGACACCTGCAGGGCCAGGCCAAGGGGTAGGCAGAGTAGGCACTTGCCTAGGGCACAAAGCTGGGGGGGCGCAAGGCACCACGTACCTGCTCTGTAGCTTTCCCCACGTCCAGGCCCCTCACAACCCGTTGTCCTCTTGCACCTATGCGCATGTTCACGCCGCTTGGCCAGCGTCGCTTTTCAGTCGGTGGCCCGACTCTGGACACCTGGGCTCCTTTACTAAATTTGTAATACTCCTTTTAGGGCTTATTTACTCAGTGCTACGAAATATGTTTTTGCTTTATAAATAATGTTAATAATAATAAATAATCATTTAACAACAATGAGCAAATGAGAAGCTGGGCTTCCCAGTGTAGGTAACAGGGGGACCTACCCCAGCCTCAACCCATCTCCACACCCCCCCCCCCCGAACCTTGGTTCTTCTCACAGCCATGACCGGGGGGAGGTCGGGCAGGAGCAGTAGCGGGTCTGGGTTGGCAGGGCCCACCTAGGGTTGCCACCTGGCAGGTAATTTACCAGCCTGACCAGTGAAAATTAAGCTTTCCAATGTTATTAAAAGGGGAACTGCATAAAAATATAGGAAGGCCGGTATTTTTTTCAAGAAAAGGTGGCAACTCTACTCGCACCGGGCCCAGTTGGACCCTAATTACCTTCCCACTTTTAAGATACACAAGTGCCATTGATTATTATTAGCTGAATGGTTTGATCAAAATACAGTGAACGCCAGTGGAAACAGAGAATGAGGAAGGACTGAATGAGTTATGAGACTGGACAATTCCTTACTGTGTAGAGACAGAGCCCCAATAAAAAGACTTATCCCATAGTGAAAATATTACTGCTGCAGTCTTAACCCATTGTCTGCTCACAGCCAGTGGCACTTCTCAAGTTAGCATTGGCCTGAGGACCCTTTGCAGTTACTGGGTTAAAAATCCCAGGCACCATAAAAGATATGTATGTACACAACAAATCTTCTTTAAAACCAATTCTATTTTAGCTTGTGCTGTTCCTGTAATCCTCAGTGATCAGTCAAAAGTGAGATGATTGTAAAACAGAATAAATGCTGCCTCATAACTTGCTCTGACTATGCACAGAATATTGATGTACAGGGAAGTTTGCTGAATGATGTAATAAAAGGCACTTAGTGTGCCCAGGAGCAGTAACCCATGGCAACAAAGAAGATGTTTACACCTTTAAGTTACGTTTAGGTGTAACTTTTAGTATGCTATAGCCATGTCCAATGGATCATTTTAAGCAACTTTTCAGTCTGTCTTTTTTATTTATTTTTTATAGTTTTTTTATTTACTTTTTTTATCTTAATCTTTCCAGATTTCAAATGGGGGTTACTGACTCCATCTATAAAAACAAATGCGTTGTAAGTCTATTAGGGATGCACCGAATCCACTATTTTGGATTCGGCCGAACCTCCGAATCCTTCCCGAAAGATTTGGCCGAATACCGAACCGAATCCTAATTTGTATATGCAAATTATGGATGGGAAGGGGAAAATGCATGTGATTTAGCTCCCTGGCCCTAATTTGCATATGCAAATTAGGGTTCGGTTCGGCCAGGCAGAAGGATTCGGCCGAATCCTGCTGATAAAGGCCGAATCCTGGCCGAATCCCAAACCGAATCCTGGACTCGGTGCATCCCTAAAGTCTACAAATATATTGTTATTGCTACTTTTTATTACTCTTTTTTCTATTCAGGCCCTTTCCTATTCCTATTCCAGTCTCTTATGCAAATCAGGGCATGGTTGCTAGAGTAATATGGGCCCTAGCAACCAGATAACTGAATTTGCAAACTGAAGAATATACAAATAGAAATTTTTACAGTTAGATCAAAGGTGCACACACCCTTTAAAAATACGATGGATGCAGACTATAGTTATATATTATATACTGCTCAGTATGGTGCAACATGAACCTGCCATTGCTTACTGCAATGAATCATAATTGGGCAAAATTTGAAATCAAAAGAAACATAAAGAGGAGAATTAAATGCCTCTTGGTTTTTGGCAAAGATGACAGATATGTGCCTGATTTGGCTACATACAGTTGTGCTCATAAGTTTACACACCCTGGCAAAATGTATGATTTCTTAACCATTTTTCAGAGAATATGAATGATAACACAAAAACTTTTCTTTCACTCATGGTTAGTGGTTGGCTGAAGCCATTTATTGTCAAACAACTGTGTTTACTCTTTTTATATCATAATCACTACACAAACTACCCTAATGACCCTGATCAAAAGTTTTGGATCATTGTCATGTTGGAATGTCCAGGTATATCCCATGTGCAGCTTCCAGGCTGATGAGTGCAAATTTTCCTCCAGCTTTTTTTTTTTTTTTTTTTGATAACTTAATGCAGTGGTCCTCAAACTTGGCCCTCCAGCTGTTAAGGAAATACAAGTCCCACAATGCATTTGCCTGACTGTGGCTGTCAGACTCCATCATTGCATTGTGGGACTTGTAGTTCCTTAACAGCTGGAGGGCCAAGTTTGAGGATCACTGACTTAATGCATTTATTTTGCCATTCATTCTGACCACATTTCCTGTGTCTTTGTAGCTCACACATCCCAAAACCATCCACCACCATGTTTCACAGTAGGAATGGTGTACCGGTCATCATAGGCCTTGTTGACTCCTCTCCAAATGTAATGTTTATGATTGTAGCAAAAAAAGTTACATTTTTGTCTCATCACTCCAAATGACTTTGTGCCAGAAGGTTTGAGGCTCGTCTCTGTGCTGTTTGGCATATTAAATTAAAATTTTAGTTTTATTTGGTTTGGTTTCAACAGAACCCCTAATTTTCCACTTCTTTATTAGAGTTTGAACACTGCTGATTGACATTCTCAATTCCTTTGATATTTTCTTATATCCATTTCCTGTTTTATAGAGTTCAACTACCTTTTCCCGCAGATCCTTTGACAATTCTTTTGCTTCCCCCATTGACCTTTTATACACACCCACTAATTACAAGCAAACAGATCACAGGTGAAGATGGTTACCTTTAATAGCCATTCTAAAACTTTTGTGACAAGTTGTGTGCATGTTATCAGGCCAAATCACCAGGGTATGTAAACTTTTGATCAGGGTCATTTGGGTAGTTTGTGTAGTGATGGCCACTAGTGATGAGCAAAGTTTTTCACCATCCATGGATCTGCGGCAAAATAACGCATATCGCCATCTGTGAATTGTTTTATGAAACTGCAGCAAAACTTTGAGTAGAATGAAGGGTTTTGGCTGCTCAAGACTTGCCTCCTGTATGGTCAAATCAGTGTCGCTCAATTATGTTGAACTAGGTGCTCAGCCATGAGCGTTCCCACTGTAATCAATTGTGCAAAAGGATGGAAAGGCGGCACTCTGGTAAAAAGGAAAATGTGGCTTCTTGCAACAGGTCAAAAACCAACATCACCTGATGCATTTCAGGAGCAACTTCCTCAATCATAGGCTAAACCACCTTTTCCTTTTTACTGGAGTGCCGACTTTCCATCCTTTTGCACAAATGCAGCAAAACTTTGCCGTGACAAAATAGTCACAGATCCAAAAAAGTCACCATATGAGTTATATAGACTTTTATGCAAAAGCCCTCCAGATTGCTAGCTAAGCAATCTGGTTGGTATGATTCAAATGACCTTAGCAACCATGCAATGATTTGAAGAGACTGGAATATGAATAGAAGCTAACCCGAATAGAAAGATGCAATAAAAAGTACCATTTGTAGCCTTACAGAGAATTTATTTTTAGATGGGTTCAATGACCCCCCCATCTGGAAAAAGAAGAAAAAGGCAAATTATAAAAAAAAAAAATATATTGAAGACCAACTGATAATTTGCTTAGAATTAGCCAGTCTATAACATACTAAAAGTTAACTGAAAGGCGAACAACCCTTTTAAGCCTGTGCGAACTCTGTTATGGGATTTATGATGCACCAGCATTTCTATCGTTGGGAACTGGGATAAGGTAATGACTTATCGTCACAAGCCAATGTTTTCATGAAACAGCACTTCTACAGATGATGGTAAATGTTGATGAACAGAGAGCGAGAGCCAAGTTATTAGCACCACCAGGGATGCTAGCTCCTTCCTTCTTTAAGCAAAGCACCTGCCCTGGTTATTTATACTGCAAGCAGCACAGACTATGTTCCAGAGTCCCAAGCCTATTGAAGCTGGATGCACAGTACAGAAATCAGCAAAGAAGTTCTGCACATGCACTTACCTAGGTCAGCTCACATATTCCCTGCTGCTGCACTCACAGGAAAAGGACCCCAGCGGGTGTCCTGTTTGAAGAGGAGGAGCACTGGTCTGGGATGGGAAGAAAGCAACGGACATCATCTTCGCACCCCACAGTGATTCAACCTTCCTTGTCCATTAAACATATAGCACAAATTTGAGCCTTTAAAAGTAGTTTTACTCAGCAACTGGTTAAAGCAGCAGGAATGTCAAATGTCTGTCCACTTCTCCAGTTACTGAGAGACTAAACAGGTTCCCATGCGCTAATGATATTAGCAGTACAGAAAAGTGCTCTTTGTTGTGGCTGAAAGATGTAAAGGGGAAACTATTGACAAAACCAGTGCTAAGCAGGAGAAAGGCAGTAACTGGGCGATCAGTGACTTTAAAAAAAGAAAGAAAGAAAGAAAGAAAGAATACTGGTGAAAGGAAAAGAAATATGAACCTTACTGACCAATCAAACCTACTGATCTATACATCAAAAATACACTTCAGTCAAGTTTCAGGAGGGCAGACAGCACATGAATAAAGAACAGTAATAATGCAGATCAACTGTTGTTATGTAATTTATTAATGTAATTATCAAGTGGTATTAGTACAACAAGAAAATATGCTTTGAATGCAACACATTGGTCCACTTGATCACATGAATGTGCATATTACCCACATTTAAACAGGGTTTCCCTCTTACAGAAGGCAAGAGAATCTGCTCAGGCTGAATGCAAACGATCCACTTATCCCGCACTTACTGATTTCAGGAAACAAAACAAGAATTTTTCTGACAGAGTAGAAATCTCACTAATGGTCCCGATGAAATCCCTCTTGCCCTCCGAGAATAGGAAATCTTTTTACATCAAACCAAAGTGAAGGCTTGATTTAGGCCATGCTGCAAGGCTGGATGCAGGTGCTGCTTACTGAATGTTTGCAAAGCTTTTCTACCCTGCAGCTCGTCATAGTATTTCTCATTGGGACATTTAGATTTCTGACTTGCTGCTTTTGCTTTGGGACAAATGAAACCTTTGCAAAAGGAAAAATCAATCTCAGAAGAAGACGTGAGACTGTAGGGCCACCACATGCACTTAAACACAAGATTCCTTTAATAAAGAAAATCAGTGCAACAGATCTACTGTGCGGCCAAATGCAGTTGGTCAGAGAATAGGGGCAAAGAGGGAGAGCAGCAATAGGCCCCACAAAGATGGAATGAATGATGGACTTGTGCAGGTCAGCAGACACCAACTACCGGAGAAGGGACCACTTGATTTGTTCTTTTGCAGACTGCAGCACCTAAGAGGAAAAAGAGTGGGTGAAGAATTAGATTCAGAAGTCGATTTTTGTTACAACATCATGTGAAACGGTTAGCTGTATTGGACTAAACCAGGTTTCAACATAATTCAGATGCAATAGGAGTCAAACACAGGGGATATGCTTTCTGTTAAATAATGTGGCAAACTAACTAATGCTTTTAACATGTGTATTTCCAAGAGCAATTCATGCACAAGCACGCATGCCATAGAGAGTTATAGGAGAATGGTTTAAAGGTGTACGTTCCATATGTGCGGGTCTGGATATCTCACTAATCACCCTCCTCTAAAGAGAAGCACAGATCTGACTTTTAAATATGCAGAATAAGGTTCAGATTCAGTTTGGCAATAGGCCACAGAGTGCAGCTCTACTATGGAACATATAGGGATTTCAAAGTCCAGTCCAAAGTTGAGACAGAAAATATAGTAATAAAAACAGAGGCCACGGCTCAAAACACACTGATGTTGGTAAGCACTTGACTGGCTAACTTGTAAGCAAAACATATTACACTCAATTGAGCACTCTTCTTTTTTTAGCCTATGATAATAGCTATGAATTTTTTTTTCAAAACACATCATTTAATAGTGCTGCTCCAGCAGAATTCTGACCTGAAATCCATTTCTCAAAAGAGCAAATAGAATTTTTTATATTTAAATTTGAAACCATGGGGTTAGGCATTTTGCCAGTTTCCCAACTGCCCCAGTCATGTGACTTGTGCTCTGATAAACTTCAGTCACTCTTTA
>CM044433.1:151167380-151177468 GCA_024363595.1 Xenopus borealis
GACTCCTGCTGCACAAATATGGCAGCCCCCTCATACAGGAACATGGGGCAAATACTTTATAGCAAAGTTATAAGGAGCTTTCAAAGCCAATATTATGATATGATGATGTTAAAAAAGTTTTGGTGTCAGAAACCTGTTATCCAGAGAACTCCAAAATTACTGGAAGGTCACCTCCCATTGAGTCCCTTTAAAGCAAATAATTCTTATTCTTAAAACAATTATTCTTTTTCTCTGTAATAATAAAACTGTACATTGTACTTGATGGTAACTAAACTGCATTAATCCACATATGGGGCAAACCGTCCTTTTAACGTAAGGTATGGAGATGTAAATTACAGATAGACTCTTTATCCGTAAAACCCCAGGTCCCAAGCATTCCGGATAGTAAATCCTACACCTGTATCTATAACCAGCTTGTCATTAGTGTTACTGTTCTTTAAAGGACGTCTTACTAAACTGAAGATTCAGGAAAAAAGAAACCAAAAAGATACAAACAAGACATTTTTATGTCTATTAAAGGCCCTCTAATATTTTTGTGAATACAGGCAAATGTCTTATACTGACATACAGTCTTTAAAATGACATATTTGCACAAAGAGACATACTCATACTGATAGTACCTGCCCCCCCGCTGGGCACTGATAAGTAGTCGAACAGCTGAAAGCTACTAGAACATCTGATAATGGTTTTATCTTTGGGCAGCAGTCATGGAGCTTGGTTCCACAGCCAGACTTGGAAGGTTGAAAAGAAACTTCAATGAGGAAAGTTTAGCAATCAGTCGGTAGTAATATTGTACAATGCAGTTGAATTCTCTGCATTAAGGGCAGTGACACACGGGGAGATTTAGTCGCCTGGCGAATAATCGCCTGTTCTTCTGGGCAACAATCTCCCCGAACTGCCTTTGCGTGTCTTCCCTTCCTGTATAATGAAGAGTCGCCTGCGCTAAGCACATGCGGCACTTCATTTTTCGAAGTCGCCTCACGAGGAAACAGCACAACAGAACACATCTAACCCTCCAGTTGAACATTTGAAATACAAGTGGCTCTGTCCCATTTATTTTAGAAATTCATGTATGGGATCCCTGATACGGAAACCCATAATCCAGAAAGCTCCAAATTACAGAATGACCATCTCCCATAGACTCCATTTTATCCAAATAATCCAAATTTTTAAAAAAGATTTCCTTTTTCTCTGTAATAATAAGACAGTACCCTAAACTTGATCCAAACTAAAATATAATTAATCCTTATTGGAAGGAAAACCAGCCTAGTGGGTTTATTTAATGTTAACATAATTTTCTAGTAGACTTAAAGTATGAAGATCCAAATTACAGAAAGATAAGTTTTCAGAAAAACCCCAGGTCCTGAGTAGTCTGGATAACAGGTCTGATACCTGTACTGTGAATGAAGTAGAATATTCAAAATAATATTGAAAACAATGCATTTAGGTTAGTGCATGTGACCTTTGCCAAAGAGAAAGGTTTAGGTTAATCTGGATGGTTCTGGCATGCAGTATATATATATATATATGAATCTAACCACATGTTGCAAGTACAACTGCAGTGCCCTAGAATGCAACTTCTTGTTATAATCAAGAGTATTTGTGATTTTACCAAAGAAACTTCTGAAATTCCGAAGTATTGCAGAAGTCCGTTATTATGAAAAAATAGTAAAACCACAGATGGTTTTCGCAACCTTAGAACTCTTCATGAAATATAGGTGGCAATGATGGGGATACAAAGAGAATGAAAGAAATTATGTGAAAAACAGAAATTTTGGCAACTGGTTAACAACTGGCCCTAAACTATATACACTAAAAGGTATTGCACATGCTGATTTAGGTGTGATGCAACAATATAAATTGATATATATGTAATATATAAGGATTGGGTGGAAAATCTGGCATAGAGTTGCAATACAGACCACTAGGACCTGCACCAGCTCATGCTGGGAGAGATGGGTGCATTACAATCAGGGTGACAGTTGTATTTTAGTTCAATTGTATTTTGCATATTTGTTTTACAGATTTAACTTTATTCGGGAAAGAATGAGCTACAAATGCAGCACTTTCAAGAGGGAGAGCTGTGCATTATGAACGATTATGCAATTATAAGAATCAAAGCCCTTGATAAGCAAAGGATTATCTATAACCAGTAAAACTGAGTTGTCTATTATTTCTTTATGCACAAAAGGGGTATCCCTTCCAAGGGGCTCAAAGCAAAGGATAGGGTGGCACAGCTTTAACAGGAGATTAAAGGGGGATACTACTGGCATAATAGCAGAGCGATTGTTCTTTCATAAACTATGGGGATCCCAAGAGGGGCTTGAACCCAAAAAGGTTTAAAACATCTGCTCTGTAGCTAGACAATGCAAAAACAACTCAATGGGTGTTGCTAAACTACAGCTTCTATTACTGAGGAACTGTTGGCTTATCCCCACTTCCTTCTCTGCAATGAAGCATCCGTATAGGTTAGGCCATTGATTATCCAAAACTGAGGATATCGTTTGTTATATGCAGCATTCTCCCAAACTGACCTTCGATGGGCTGTTACAGTAATGGTTCATACAAATAGAGAACTTTTACTTATAAATATAAATGCAAAAAGCATTAAATAATTGTACAAAAACTTAACCTTACTGTAATTGTAACCTGATTGTCTTTATGTACAGTATATTGTTGTGTCTGATTGATATCAACTAATAATAACTAGTCGGCTTAGCATTAGTATGAATAAGCCATTAGCCCCCAGTTCTGGCAAGTAGGGCTTGGCTACTGTAGAGGAGGGAGCAGTGATCTGGAGGGTGTGGATAACAGAGGGTGGAGAGAGGCTACTTCTGTCTGAAGTTTGTGGTTTAACTTGCTAATGCTGGAAGCAAGCGCTGATAAAGTGTGTGGGACTGAATATACATTATGTGCGCAGGCAGTCTTGGGTGATATGGAAAGTACTGAGCCTGGCAGTGGAAGGAGAGGTAAGGAAATAGAAAAAATATTTGGCAAAAGAGATTCTATAAGATGGGAGATGATATAGCACATTCCATACAGAATGGTTTCAAATAGTTTGATGATACAAGCAAGAAAGGGAAAAAAGTGGGGTGCAGATGCAATAAAATGTGACCAGATGATATTTAGAGATAAAATAAGGGTCTGGGGTACACTGATGATGCAAAACCAATAAATGGTTTAATATATTGGGCACTGAATATAATTGAACTGGTACTTGCAAGGTCCAAGGTAGGTGTCAAATCCCACATGAATTCTATACAGACAGCATCTAATGTTACATATTATATTTTATATATGGTCCCACAATGTACAACACTTAACTGGTCTTGTGCCAACAAAAATAAGGTTGTTTTTTTTAATTTGATTTACAAAAATTAGACCTGTTGAGTGCTGGACTTCATGATACTATTACATTATTTGTCACCAGCAGGCAGGCAGACAGTATATCTTTGTGTGAGTGCTCCTCCTTTGGGACTATATTTTATATATGTGTATGCAAATTGACATATTTTTGCACCTTGTACACTGTCCCATGCTTAGCTCCTAGAAACACGGGTCTTTAAGCTCCACAGCACTTCCATTTGGCAGCACTGTATTCAAGGGGTGGATGGGGTAGGAATACGGGGATGCCCCCTAGCAGGCAAGTCTTTCAGACATTCAAGTTAGGGATCGCCAATGGGTACAAGTGGTATACAGCCCTATATTTACCCTTGTCTATGATTTTGTGCCTTAGAATCAATAATTAAAAACACAAAATTAGTTTTCAGATATGACACTGTTCAGTTTTAGAAGAAAAAAATGTCATATTTTGTTTTCTTAAATAGTCAGTGCTTGTATTGTAGAAGCTTGTGCAGGTAAAAAAAGTTACCCTATAAAGGACACAGTTGCTGTATGATTGGCCTCTACCAGTGAATAATTAAAGTACAGCTTTAAAAAAGTAGACTAAAGAGCGTCCAGAAGAAGTCGGAGATAGCACACTACAAATGAATACGTTGGGAAAAGAGTACAATCCAATATTCAAGTCACTGGATGTGCCATTGCCTAGAAATAGGCCATTCCTCGAAACTCTATGTGCAAACAAGAAGGAGGCTTGGGAGAGAAGCAACAGTGATGCCGATGTCAATTTAAAAGAGATACAGTATTTAACTGCTCAGACTGAGGTAGAGTTTCAACTATGTGGGAGAGTGGCAGAAAAGAAGACAACTAAAAAAAAAAAAAAGAAATTTTAAAGCCTGTAGTTTCCAAAAAAGCATAAAACACCCAGATGTGATGTGGGAATGTGGTCCCATGAGAATCACCATATTTACAGCGAAGCTTAAAGGGATCCTGTCATGGGAAAAAAAATTTTTGCAAAATGCATCAGTTAATAGTGCTGTTCTAGAAGAATTCTGCATTGAAATCCATTTCTCAAAAGAGCAAACAGATTTTTTTATATTTCATTTTGAAATCTGACATGGGGCTAGACATATTGTCAATTTCCCAGCTGCCCCAAGTCATGTGACTTGTGCTCTGATAAACTTCAATCACTCTTTACTGCTGTACTGCAAGTTGGAGTGATATCACCCCCTCCCTTTCCCCCACCCAGCAGCCTAACAACAGAACAATGGGAAGGTAAACAGATAACCGCTCCCTAACACAAGATAACAGCTGCTTGGTAGATCTAAGAACAGCACTCAATAGTAAAATCCCATGTCCCACTGCGTACTATTCAGTTACATTGAGAAGGAAAAACAACAGCCTGCCAGAAAGCAATTCCCTCCTGAAGTGATGGCACAAGTCACATGACCGGGGCAGCTGGGAAATTGACAAAATGGCTTGCCCCATGTCAGATTTCAAAACTGAATATAAAAAAGTCTGTTTGCTCTTTTGAGAAATGGATTTCAGTGCAGAAGTCTACTGGAGTAGCACTAGTAACTGATGTGTTTTAAAAAAAAACATGTTTTCCCATGACAGTTTCCCTTTAAGAAAATGAGAGTATTGCTCAAGGAATATTATCATGGGATTGCTGGTTCTTCATCTTCTATATTATTCTCAGTTGACCATGCACACTCCTTTTTCTAAAGACAAAGAGTGGCCACATTAGTGCTCATAACCAAGTGCTGAGTATGAAGTGCAAAACAAAACACTTGCCCAGAAAGTTTTTTGCACACTGGCCGAGCTCTTGTCCGTCCCATGAATACACCATTGCCTGTGTCAAGGGCATCAGTAAATCACCTGTGTTGAGATTTCTGAAGTCTAGAGGTCTCTCTGTGGTCAAACAAGATACTACTACTGTCACCCAGAGCAGCTTATCAGCAATTCGTTTTGATCAGTTAATTAAATGAATCATTCATTAAAAGGTAAGGTTGTAAAGCAAGAGAGAGAGGTTATGTTTCTGTACATTGTGGACTATATTAAATTGATTTGTGTAGTATCACACTGTCACAAGAAGGAATTTATTGGTCACTTTAATGCCTTAAAGGAGAAACAAACCTGTAATACAAAAACCCTACCCCCAACCCTACATAGACCCCCCTCCCCCCCCCAGACAAATGCCCCTAAGTCTTTACTTACCCCTCCGTGCAGATTCTCTCCAGTGGAGTTCACGGCAGCCATTTTATTCTCTTTGGTAATCTTTGGAACGAGACCGACGTATCAGAGCATGCGCAGTTAGAGCAATTTTCCTTTTCGTGACAACTGTGCGTGCGCCGTAAATCATGAAAATTGGCAAAGCGCCGGTCTCATTCCAAAGATTACTGAAGCAGCTGAAGATGGCACCCATGAACTCCACTGGACAGAATCTGCACGGAGGGGTAAGTAAAAACTTAGGGGCATTTCCCAGGGGGGGCAGCTAGGCTGGGGGGAAGGGGGTCTATGTAGGGTAGAGGGGTACGTTTTTTTATTACAGGTTTGTTTCTCCTTTAAAAGGGTGGTTCCAGCTTTATAACTCTTAGAATGCTATAGAAAGGCTAATTCTAAGCAACTTTTCAATTGGTCTTCATTTTTACAGGTTTTTTACTTTCTTCTTCTTCCGGCTTTCAATTTAAAACAAATACTCTGAGAAGTTTCAAATGTATTGTTATTGCTAATTTCATTACTAATTTTGATTACTCGTCTTTCTATTCAGGCCTCTCCTGTTCATATTCCAGTCTCTTATATCCATCAGTGCATTCAGACCCTTGCAATCAGATTGCTGGGATTGCAAACTGGAGAGCTGCTGAATAAAAAGCTAAATAACTCAAAAACCGTAACAATTGAAAACCAATTGCAATTTGTCTTGGAATATCACTCTCTACATCATACCAAACTTTAATTTAAAGGTGAACAACCCCTTTTACATTATGAGGATTCACCTTACAGTCTGCTCCTTCCATGGCTCCCACCTTTCCTCTCTGCAGAGAGCTGTTGTAATACCCATTAGGCCACTGACAGTACTAGTTAGCGTTGATATTAAAGGCAAATAGCCCTTTTAATATTCCACGGTCCACAAGCTAAGCAAGGAAAAAAGAACAAAGGTGAATCCTAAAAACATACCTCCCAACCTCCCCAAGTCCCAGATTTGTACTAAAAATTCCTTTCTCTTTGATCTGCCGCACTGAACAGCCAGAAAAAGATACATAGTTTCTAACAGCCCAGAACAGCTACCAGGTGCACTTGGATACTTTTATAACAATTTAAGGTAATCAAAGAAACAATTGTAACAATTTAAGATAAGCAAGTCTCTTGGGGAAACTGTGACTTGCAGCTTAAAGGGCAATTCACTTTCATTATAAAACTGTACTAACACATAAAAACCACAGAAATTTGTTCAAACTTTCATAACCTGCCAGATTTTGTAAAATGAACATGGTAATTAGGGGGTGTGCTTAAAATGTTATGGAGGAGTAGGCTCAGCAAATAAATATAATCTAGGACATATTTATAAGGAATTATAGGGAAGCTGCAAGTGAAAAAAAAGGCAGTGAAAAATTCATATGTCCCATAAAGTTTATTTACAAGACTAGGGTTGGAAACAACAGTTTTATATGTATGTAAATATGTAATCATATGAAAGATGGATATATTTGGCAATAGGAAGCTGTCCAGCTGTTAAGAAATACTCTACTCCAGTATATTTAGTACAGATAGGTCTGTGAATTAAAGGGGAAGGCAGTGGATCAAAAAGTAATGAGAATACCAACAGAGCCACATTTATACAGATCTCGAGGCCAGGTCACCAGAAGGTTCAGTCAAGACTTGAGAAGATAGGAGAAGGAGGCAGAAGCTTGAAACAGAAGGCAGGAGTAGATAATGGATTAGACATGAGTTCATTAAGAGGAGACTCCACAGAGAAGAGGCGACTGATCATTGGTGTATAGAGGGATACATTAGAAAAATCTCCAGCATCTGTCCCTCTACAGCTGCTGAAGGGAAGGCTGATAATTATAGTTCACAGCACCTGGAGATCCAATGGGTTGACAAGTTGGATCTGTAGAATGTTTTTCTCCCAGCAGTTTGATGCTGGATCCATGATATGTAAAGATATTGCCATATAGAAGAGGAATTGGAAAATGAGGATTAAAAGTAGTTTTGGTGCTTTTAGAATTTCTAAATGTTTCCAATAAATTACAATACTGCTAAATTTAACTGCTTGCCTACTATAGACCGCTAATTATATGGGACTGACTTTTAAAGACTTTACTACCGGCGCTTTAGATTTTTTTTTTCCTGTGTTTCACTTTGATATATACTGTGTAACATGCCGACAACATGTGGTGTGGCAAGATAAACAGCGCCCAGGAGGGATAGGAACTGCCATTTATAAGAACATGTACTGAAGGCTTCAAAGGGATATAAAGGCTGTCCTAAAATGATATGCTATTTAAAAAAAATAGAGCACCTTCTGCATATCTACTTTAGTTCCCCTTTAATTTTGACAAATAAGTTTTATTTTTTCTTATATCCTTTGAGACTTGAATAGTTAATTAGTAAGTTTCTTCAACACAACATTTGTAATGCAAACCAGTGTCAATAGTGCATTGCCATTTGCTGACTTCTACTGAAATCGGCCAATCAGAGAAGGTGAAATGTGTCAGTGGTCCGAGGACATTGCTTACAGCTGAAAAAATGTTAGGAGCTCACAAATAAAGTGTTATATATAACATTTTTTATTAAAAGATGAGGAAACCCAAATTCTGTGGGGGCACCAATATGTTAGTTACTCCCAGTAAATTCAGTGGCTGGGTTTGTTGCAGGCCCAGACTGGCACTCTTGAGTTCTGGCAAATGCCTGAGGGGCTGCTGTAAGATGCCATAAACAGTCACTTTGAAGAGGGCTGGTGGAGGATTAGTTGGACCTCCATGTACTTGGAATGCCAGCAGTGTTGGACTGGTCCACACGGATACCAGGAAAACTCCAGGTGGGCCCAGGTGTCAGTGGGCCCTCTTCTAACAATTTGGCATATTTCATGTTCATTCCCTATTTTTTTATGTGGAAAAAGAGGCTTAATAATGGAAGACTAGAGTATAGTAAGTAGATCTAAAAGAATAGGAGAATAAAGAGGTTAAGTGAGGAGAGAAGGAATAATAGTTTTGAAAGTTGGGCCCCTAGTCTAAGGTTTTCTGGTGGGCCCCTGGCATCCCAGTGCGACACTGAATGCCAGGGCCTATTTTGATTCCCAGTCCAGACCTGGTTTGTTCCCCAGGTTGGTTCTGTTTGTATGACAAGGACACGCTGTCCTGGGGAGGTTTTCACTTTGCACCACCTGCTTTCCCAGTAATCTCTCGGTTGACTTGGACATTTTGGTACCCCCCAATGAATTCAGGTTTCCTTGTCCTTTAAAGGAGATATTTACTGGGAGTGTAAATGTTCTGTGCAACCTCCAGTGAATACAATCAATAATCCAATGAGCACTGCACCTCCTTCTTCATTCACTTCCCACGTGTGGCTGGGCACATGAAAAGTATAGTTTAATCATTTCTCATCTCACTATTGTCCATGTGATGATTTCTAATGGTACAATAGAGTGCATGGGAATGGTCTCAGAAAGCCACAATTGACTGGTGGGAAGTAAATTAGGATGACACCCGGGTGCTCATAGGAAAAGTATCCCAGGCTGGTACATTTTTCAGCAAACATTGCATGGGTCCAAGAAGTTTTTCTGATTTGTTTACAAAACAAATACAAAGAGGAATACAAAGTTGTTTTTTTTACAAAACCAAACAGTGACCATTGCCACATCGTGGGTCTGGTTAACTAACAGGTGCTAAGTTGTATTGTGCAGTTACCATTGCATAACGTCTTGCTTTCAGTTACTGACTTCTACTGGCTTGATCAAAACGAATTGCTCTTCTGTGCCATATGTCAGACTATATATAAAGCTTATCTTAAAGTTCTCTACCACCCTACTGTAGAAATGCGGGTGGCGGAGAGAAAGGTGACTAGGGTCATGCCTACAGTGAAAGGACTGTGACCAGATGTTGGGACCTCAAAGTGATGTAGTAGACAGGGCATAAAAAGACATTACTCCCCCTGGATACCAGTTCTGTAAATTTAATGATCATTTTTTAGAATTTAAATGTCTTAGTGTAGAAAGGTTGGCATAGAAAGGTAAAACAGTGTAGAGAACCTAAAAGCAAAATCCATAACTTAGGCCCTTGGCACAAGGGGCATACTGTTAACTGATGCCCCCCTCCCCCTCTTGTAATCTGTCCCTGTGTGTTCATAAGTGCCCAGAAGCAGATAAAATGCCCCATATATCCAGGACCTTAGAGATAACAATGGTTATACAGATATGGGACCTATTACCCAGAATGCTTGGGACCTGGGGCTTTCCAGATAATGGCTCTTTCTGTAATTTGGAGCTTCAAACCTTATGTCTACTAGGAATCATGTCAACATCAAATAAACCCAATAGGCTGGTTTTGCTTCCAATAAGGATTAATTATATCTTAGTTGGGATCAAGTATAAGACACTGTTTTATTATTACAGAGAAAAATGAAGTCATTTTAAAAATGTTGTATTGTTTCGATAAAATAGTCTATGAGAGACAGCCTTTCCATAATTCAGAGCATTCTGGATAATGGGTTTCCAGAGAATGGATCCCATATGTGTATATATAATAACA
>CM044433.1:151178673-151190397 GCA_024363595.1 Xenopus borealis
ATACTGTGCATCCATTAGAATCACTAATTACAAGTATGGAACCTGTTATCCAGAATTCTCGAGACCTGGGGTTTTCCAGCTAACAGATATTTATGTAATTTGCATCTTCATAAGTCTACTAAAAAATAATTTAAACATTAATTTAACCCAATAGGCTGGTTTAGCTTCCAATAAAGATTATTATATCTTAGTTGGGATCAAGTACAAAGTACTGTTTTATTATTGCAGAGAAAAAGGAAACCATTATAAAAAAATTATATGGATAAAATGGAGTCTACGGGTGATATCCTCTCCATAATTCAGAGCTTTCTGGATAACGGATACCTATATATAGTCATGTATATGTATATATTTTACAGGTTGTAATTATGTTATTTCTTAATTATATAGCTAGTAAACTATATATTGATCCTATTATATGTAGCAAGCGAGTAACCACCTTTTTTACGTAACTCTGCTAACCCAAGAGGGGGCAATTTCTGTGTTAGCTCTCTGTGTAATAAATGGGTAAAGTTTACATTAATCAGCAGTTAGTGTTTACTGGTCACCTGTTGAAAGGCATAGGTATGGAACCTATTATCCAGAATGCTCTGGACCTGGGGTTTTCCGAATAACAGATCTTTCCGTAATATGGATCTTCATACCTTAAGTCTACTAGAAAATCATGTTAACATTAAATAACCCCAATTGGCTGGTTTTGCTTCTAATAAGGATAATGGGTTTCCAGATAACAGATCCCATACCTGTACCATATTAATTGCTATTGGTTACTACACCTGGACATAGGTTGAACCTTTTATTATATATGGAGGTACAGTGTATATGGTGTTTATTTATGTAGCCTCTACCCAAGGAAAGAGAATTAGTAACCCAGAAATATTAGTATATGCATTGCATTTTCTATGTGTTTGTTCACTTGGACTTTATTATTATTATTTTTATTATTATTAATGACGTATTGATAGAGCGCCAAAATATTTCCTCACTTATGGGTACAAAATTAGGGTACCCATTGATTAGGCTGTACTATCCAGACTACTAAAAGTTAAACACATCAAATAAAAATTACTTATACTTTTGAATCAAGTTAATAGCTAGGAGCAGCCTAAGGAGGGAGTTATTTTAAGTTTCAGTCCACAGACCAAGGAGATGTTCTGGCACCTTACGGTCCCAATAGATGCAAAGATCTTTCTCTGCCGAACGGCCGATCTTAGGGAAGTCCGACCAATCTGTCAAATTATCGTGCAGTTAGTGGGATACCAACAATCGTACATCTTACCATTTTTTGTCCGGGTTAGAAAATCTTTATCGGTCCCCATGCAATCTACCTATGTTTTTAGGGCCAAGCAGGCTGCGATCCTTCAGTTTTGCTGGCAATATTGCCTGAAATGGTCTTTTTAGTAGATGGACACATCGGACATTTAAACAATCGTTTTGAGACGATAACCATTGGATCTTTCAAAAATCTTTACGTCTATGGCCAGCTTTAGGTTGCTGTATTAAATGTATTCTTATTTCCTTGTTGTCTTCTTAGAACTCTTCTGCAGTAATGGGGTGACCAGTAAACTCTAGTTTACCTGCAAGAGAAAAGAACAACTGAAAAAACATTGAGCACTGTTCTGTTTGGATAGCCGAGGATGAGTAGAGTTTATAATAGTGCTTTATTAGTAGGTTCATGCAGCCATTACACTTCAACAGTAACTTCAACTCCAACACTTTTAAGCAGTATAGAATACAAGCATCTCAAAATATGGTGCGAGCAACATGGTGTGAGTAAGCTCAGTAAATCTCTGAATGGCCCTCAAAGATTAGAATCACAAATAGCATTAGAGACCCAAACTAATGTCACTAGCAATAAACTCTATGCACAGAGAAGTGTGTGTCGCTGCCAGCTCTAGTCTGGTTTGACACGTAGGGCTCATCCAGACGAGCAGATTTGTGGAGATTGAGGCAACTAATCTCCACAAATGGCTTGCTCGTAGCGCGCACCCGCTAGAAGGAAAGTCGCCTGCGCCTACTCACACGTGGCGACGCGATTTTCAAAGTCGCTGAAAATTGCCTGGCATGGTTTTCGAGCAAAAACAAATCAAGCTATTCAGGAAAAAGTCCAAAAAAAATTTAGTTTTCTCTCGATTTTATCGGATGCACATATTTCAATAACTGTACTTAGAGCTGATATTTTTTCTTATGTAACTATTTTTCCTCTTTCACTGAAATTTAATAAAAACAAAAATTATAAAAAAAAAAAAAAATGAATTACAGATCAGGCATAAGGGTTGTTTTTTTTTATTTTTTATTTTTTTATAAAATATGAGGTAAATTCACCCTGAAAGTCATGGCATCAATAAGCTTATTTTTTCCTTGTATTTCTGTAGTTAAACCATTAGGGCCTAATGATTAGGCCATAAGTGAGTATAAGTGACATACAGTAAGTAGCATACAACAGACCCTGGATGTTTGTCTTTATTATGTGTCCAGGACTCTCCTGCTGCTGCCATACATGCTGTGCAATTTGATGGGGGGTGGGGGCAGTAGCTCTAAACTAAGGGAAAAAAACCTTGCAAATCAGGAATGTCCAATTATAGCCAGGCATGGATACTAGAATGGTCAATCAGTTGTTACAAAGTAAAATATGAACTATCACTTTACTGATTACATTTTATGGCCAAGGGGGGTTCTCTCTGATTTTAGTGGCCCCAATGCAAATACTCTCTCTACCCTACCAGCCATGTGCATGATCCACACATATATTTTTTTAAATAATGTTTACCTTTTGGTTCTTATTACACCTTTTTTTATTTGACCCCAGTTCCACCAGTTTGTCTAAGGACATAAGGAAAACTGTCCAGGCTCTAAAAAGCCTACCAAGCTGCAGTGGGCATTTATGCTGGCTATACAGCAGTGATCCCCAACCAGTAGCTCGTGAGCAACATGTTGCTCTCCAACCCCTTGGATGTTGCTCCCAATGGCCTCAAAGCAGGAGCTTATTTTTAAATTCCAGGCTTGGAGACAAGTTTTAGTTGTATAAAA
This sequence comes from Xenopus borealis, assembly GCA_024363595.1. Classification (NCBI taxonomy): domain Eukaryota; kingdom Metazoa; phylum Chordata; class Amphibia; order Anura; family Pipidae; genus Xenopus; species Xenopus borealis. Next base: position 151,181,704 of record CM044433.1, read on the forward strand.
ATCAGGTGTACTGCCAAACAGAGCCTCAGTGTAGGTTGGCAATGCACATAGGGGCTATCAAATGGCCAATCACAGCACTTATTTGCACCCCAAGAAAATTTTTCATTTTAGTGTTGCTCCCCAACTCCTTTTATCTCTGAATGTTGCTCTCGGGTTCAAAAGGTTGGGGATCGATGCATTATAGGATCTGCTCATTTGGTGAGGTCACTTAACCAGCAGCTGAAAGGGTTTGTATACCTTTAAAGGAGAACTAAACCCCGTTATTTGTATCCCCCTACCCTAAATACGCCCCCTCAGTGGCGCTTCAGGCGGCAGCGCCAGTGCCAGCTAGGTATCCAGGGGCGGCAAAAAGCCGCTCCTGGTGACTTTAGGAGCCAAATATCCAGTTTTTAAACTGGAAATTCAGCTTTACTAGTGCTAGAGAGCGCTATTATGCTCTACGCATTAGCGTTGCTGCCTCCAGGACCGGATTTGTGGAAAGGCCACCTAGGCCAAGGCCTAGGGCGGCAAGATTTTAGGGGGTGGCATGCTGCCCAACCACACCCACATTGTTTGAAAAAAAACTGGGGATGCGCAGGAGATACAATTGTTTTTATAAATTTCCCGTGCACCAATCCTCATTGCACTGGTCCCGACTCCTGATAATGAAAATTTGCACGAGAAAAGTGGAGAGGACAGGGCTGACAAACGGCAGTGGGTCTAGGGGCACCGGCTATATAAATGGCTGCCTCCCCCTTGGGAAAGTCATCGGGCTGGGGGGCTATTTCAGCCATCTGGTTGTCAGGGCCCAAATCACCCTAGCAACCATGCATTAATTTAAACAAGACACTAGAATGTGAATAGGAGAGGGCCTGAATAGAAAGATGAGTAATACAAAGTAGCAATAACAATACATCTGTAGCCTTACAGAGCATTTGTATTGATGATACTTACCTTTGAAAGGCAAATTGTAACCTGCAAGAATTTAAAGGAATCCTTGCAGCCAGCCTTATCTATATAGTGCAGGAGGAGAAACAAAGGGAGGGAAGGAAATGGGGCTTGATAGGGGAAGTATATGCAGAAGGCAAGCAGCAGATCTGTCAGAATTTTACAGCTATAACGCAAATGGTATAATATAACAGCAGGGCAGGAAAATAGTCACTACAGACAGCTATGTAAAAGCAATTAGCCTGGTAACATAACTTGCAACAGGTAATCTCCTAAATCATTTTATCAAATATATTTAAGCAGGCCAACTATGTCAAAATCATCCCTGGTCTGACCAGTCCTACACTCAACTTTCATCTGATTCATAAAGAATTCTACTGCTTCATTATACATTTTACTCAGGGGCGCTCCACCGATGAGGCGAGTTGAACCACTCGCCTCAGACCGCAGCGCCCCCTGGTTACCACCGCTGCTCTTGGTAACTAAGAGCCGAATTTCCGTTTTTTAACCCGGAAATTCGCCCCTTCTATTGCGCGCTCTGCACTAGCATCGAGTACCACCCCCGACCTCCTTCGGCGCTGAAAAGGGGAGTGCCGTGGAGAGGGGTGGTAGCAAAAAGAAGACCGCCTCAGGCGGCATATTGGCCCAGAGCGCCCCTGATTTTACTCAGATTAAAGTTGTGTATGACTGGCCAGACCAGGGACGATATTTGGTCAGCTTAAATTTATGAAAAAATTACTAAAATGTGGAGACCAATGGGGAGTAAAAATTATAGAAGTAGTATTTATTGTAAAGTTACAAAATATTTATTAGGACATACATAGCCTAACGCATTTCATGCCTTATGGGCTATGAATAAGTTATTTATTTATATTGGTCTCCACATTTTAGTTGTTTTTTTCTAGTCTTGGTACCCTCAGACGGAGAAGACTTCCATACACACTGTTTACTCCATTTATTCATCTTAAATATATTGCAATATATGGACAAACTATTCATGGTTCCTTCATCAATCCTTTCAATTTCTGTATTGTGTGTGTAATTTGAGTTCCTGTACATTCTAATATTGCCCTTTTTGTCAGAGACTTCCAAATCGTTGCTTGGTTCCCCCTGTTTATTTAGACTTCGGTATAATAGTGTGTTCATTGGCCACATAGAGTTAGATCAGTGTGCCTTGTTGACTATTGGCCTGGCATATCTGGAGGTAAGAACTGCTCTGGGGCGTCCAGCCAGCTTCACCACACCCATGCTTTGAGGCACCCTCTTGTATTATAAGTAAGTTGTATCAGAGGGAGTGTTATCTCTGTTAGGTTTAGCCACCCTTTGAGTTTAGGGGGCTGGGGGAACATCAGGACTTTGAGTAAAACAGTAATGTGTGGAATAGAATACTCGTCACTGCCCTTGGTGTGACCTCATCTGATACGCCTAGGAGACATACCTTAGGGGTCAGTAGTTTAGGCAAAGCTGTTTTTTCCTGAATGCAAGTAAGGACTTGTGACCAGAGGGCTTGGATTTTAGGACATGAACAAATGGGATGCTAATAATTTGCCTGGATCATTGGGATGATTCACGTCTGTTCATATAGAACCGCTAGATTGGGGTTAGATGAATAGCTTGGCTTTGGTAGACACCAGGTAGTCGTTGGTCCTGTTGGTTGCCTCTTCCCAATCATCTTCCTCCAGATCTGGGATGTCCCTAGCCCAGGTAACCCCTGCTGCATTAAATGGGGGCTGAGACCATTATTAGTAGGTAATATTTTTAAAGAGGTGACTGTTTCTTAGACATCAATAAAATGTATTCAGTGTAATTTGTCATGAAAGACTGTACTGTTATAATGAGTAACATACTAACTTTTCCCTTTTTTCCAGCTTACAGATGTTGGGTTCCTAGCAGAAATTCTGACTATTTAAAGCCAACAGCCTTTCAAAGTGTTCTGTTAAAATTATGCCCCCATGCCCACCACCTAATGGTCAATTCTGTAAAGCCCATTTGCTCACATTAATGGGAGAACGTAATCAAGGGAACATGGATGTCGCCTGGCAAGAAATCCTTTCCATTGCTGAACTACAGGTAGGGTACAAGGCTTACACAATACCAATACCAAAGGGGAAGGGACCTCTCTTTCTTTTTGACATATGGCACTTTATAGTTAAATATTGAATTGCTATTAATGTTGTGCCCCTGTTTAAATAGTAGCACTGTACCCATAAGTGAAACTTTACTAATATATTTAAGATGTTGTTTAGCACGAGCAGTTCACCCTATTACATCTCATTTATTGGGTTAATAGGCACTGATGACTTGTGCCAAGCCAAACATGCACTAATGCCATTAATGTGGTCATTTCAGACTTTGGCACAATGGAAGTAATAACATGCCCACTGTTTCATCACACGCAGTTGCATCGGCCACAACTATGGGGCAAATTTACTAAATTCACATGAAGAATTCTAAGTTCGATCGAATTTCAAAAAGATTCTAATTCAAATATTCAAATATGCAAATTAGGCAAATTCAACAATCGAATATTCTAATTTGAATAATTTGAATATTCAGAATTAAATTTTATTCAAATATGTGACTATTCAATGGTCGAAGTACTTCCCCTTTAAATTTTTATTCGACCACCTAGTTCGCCAGATCCAAGCTGCCAAATTGGGTATCCTTATTTTTGATCGAATTGCGGTAAAATCCTTCAAATTCGATGTTCGAATTCGAATTTTACTTCACATACTATTCCCATGGTCGAATTTCGAATTTTTTTAGATTCGAAATTCGACCAATAGTAAATCTGCCCCTTAGTGGTTGAAACGATACTGAAATTGTACGAAGAATGCTGCATTGTGGGGAAAAAGCTATTTTCATCTAAAAACAGCACTTTGCATTGTGCATTGCATTTTCCATGATAGTTTGCATCATCTGCATCCTTTTATGGGTTAATGTAATGAAAGTCAAAAGGTTTGCCCCAGGTGTAGTAGATCCACAGCAACCAATCAGCACAAATTGCTGTTGACCTGTTTGAAGAAAAACATTGGCTTAGACCTGGAGCAAACTTTGTAGCGTTTATTTGGTTTCTTATATGAACTTCACTTCCTAAACCTGATACTTTGTTCTACGTTTAGTATTTTTTTTCCAGAAAAAAATTTATGACAATTGTGAATATTTTATTTTAAACTCAGGGCCTTGATGCACAGAATAACTCTCCATATGATGCCATTGGTTGCGGAACATCTGCCATGCCCAGCTCTGACTATGGACCATGCCAGTACACACAAGGTGTAGCACAAAGTTTAAACCACAATATTCAGTCATATGAGCACCTTTACATGGACACAAATGCTTCGCAAGATCAGCAAGTCCACACTTTGCCCTTGGCTTCTGCATTTGGCCCTACTGCCTACACAGGCATGCTCATCTCATCAAGCATAAATCACATTGGGGTATCAGGTCATTATCCCCCTAAGACTCTACCTGTGCATGGACTCTTCCCTGTACCCACCATTCCTGATGTGGGTATACCCAGCACAAACTCTGTACGCCAAATCTGCAAGGGCCAAGAGGACTTTGAATCCGACTCAGGTCTCTCATTGAATTTTAGTGATGGGGAATCCATTGAACTGGAAAATATCGAATCCCAAAGATTGCAGGTGGAATACATGGAAATGCTTCCTGCACTGGCAGGTCAAGACCAGTTTGGCATAGTACAGTCTCTAATGCATAGTATAACAGATGCCCATCAGTATAGTGCATTGCAAAGTGAAGAACTGGTATGCAGCCGAGATGAAAGACGGGCAGCTGCCATGAATATTCCTTTTCCCACTGAAAGGATTGTTAATTTGCCGGTAGAAGATTTCAATGAACTTCTCTCCAGATACACACTGACCGATACCCAGCTGGCTTTGGTCAGAGATATCCGGAGAAGAGGCAAAAATAAAGTAGCTGCTCAAAACTGCAGAAAACGCAAGATGGAAAACATAACCAGTCTAGAAAGGGAGATAGGGCAGCTACAGACAGAACGAGAAAGCCTCAGAAAGGAACAAGAAGAAGTGGGAAGGGTGATGGAAGACCTGAAAAGGAAACTCGAAAATCTCCAACAAGAGGTTCTGATTGTCTTAAGTGAGAAAGGCAGTCCTCATTATCATCTGGAAGACTTCATGTCCAGCTAGACTATACACTGTAGAATTAAAATTAAATTCCAGGACTGGGAATTAAAATCAAAATGACATTTCAAGTACACAGAGGCCCAAACAGACCCCCTCAGGCCCAATAAATAGTGATTGTCTATGGCAACTTACTGCAGCCCCTCTGGCATTTGCCAGAACCCACAATTGCCAGTCCTGAGTAGGACTCTCTTTCCCCAAAATAAGAGATATTTAACTGACAGATCTTGTTGATATGGCAGGATAGTCATATCTGGCTAATGAGTAGTCTACGCCTTGTACCATAAAGAATGGCCTGTTAAAGAAATTCAATACAAGCAGCCACAGTGGCCGACACTATACAGAGGGGCCACCAAAAAAATTTAAAATCTTAATTGGAGTAACTTTTTGCTGCAACAGCAGGCAGACTTATGTCTTTGGATACTTTTATATGAACTGTAGGAAAGAGAAAATCTGCATAGTAATTTTAATCCATATAATTCACAGCACACTATACACCTGTATTTTGTTTGTTTTTTAGCTTTAATTCTGTTCAGCTCTAATGGAGTGTAATGTGTCCTATTTATAAATGATGCTTAATTGCATCTATTTCCCTTAAATAGAGGTAGGAAGGCACAGATATTTGCACGCTCAGAGAACCTGTCTTCTTCTTCGCATTTATACGTGAGTGGGTTTTTGTCTTCGTCTGAAGCCTTGCTTTCATAAGGAACCAATTATATCTTTGCTATAATTTGCTAACTTCAAAACCTACTACTGTCCAGTAGCTATGGGTAACTTCCCTGGTGCAATTTAGTACTTGTGCTAGTGAATTGGCCATGCTAGGGTACATTATTAACAAGCACAAGCATGTGCATTTAGTGAGTCAAAGCCAACATTAAGACTTCTTCTTCTATGAACCTGTTGGACAGTAGGTATGAAGACATGGAATGACATGCAGAAAGCTATGTTCTCGTATAGATGGAAGGTATTTTAAGGAATGGAACATCAACCTAAATGCCAGTTACAGATGTCTTCCTTTCAGTCTGGCTGAAAAATTCAAGGACTCATTGGCTTCACCCAAGGCTAATTCACAACGTTAGATACAATATGAGCAGATTTACTGAAGCTTGAACGCTATGCCACATTTTCTATTTGAAACTCTAGCGAGAATTAAATTATGTTTTGCATTACAGTATTGTTGCTAATTTCTAATTAGTTTAACTAGATAAATACCTGGTTCATTTCCTCTCGAAAACCTAATTGATCATATTAAATGGGGAGAGTTTTTGCCTTAATTACGTAAAACATTCATAGAAAATTATAATACTACCTGAATAATGACACTTTGGTAATTTCTGAGTTTTATGTCTTGGTGGGATTTCCTAATTTCCACCTGAAATTGGGTTTGAGGCAACAATAACTTACATGTGCATATGAATGCAAAATAAATGCACTTTTTTGAGACAACCTTGTTTTTAGAGTCAAGAGTCTGCATTACAGGGTCTCCCCCAATGAGCATTACAAGTACAGTAAAGTGATAGGTTTGGTTTGTGAAGGTCATGATCAGGCCTTTTATTGAAGCTACAACTATGTTAGCAACTTCTCTTGACCACAGAAATATATTTAGAGGGGCACCACCTACTGTTAAAAATAATGATGGTAGAACTTCTGCAAGATAAGTTTGGGTGTGTAATTAAAATAAAATTTTTACAACATACAAGTGATAAGTAGGTTTGGCTAATGCCTGAAATGCCCACTGCGACCATCATGGTCAGACATTGTTTTGTGAACTGCAAATATATTGGCAACTTCCCTTATAGATAGAAACATCTTTAAAGGACAGCCTCTGCTGGTAAAAATGAGGATGGTAAAAAAATTTTAAGATATGTTTGGGTCTGGAAAAAAAAAGTTCATCATCAATGAAGCTCTTCAACGAGGGGGGGGGGTATGCCTCATGCATCATGTGCATTTATAAAGCAGTGTATATAACAGAGTCTGGTGTGTAAAGGTATATATTTACAGCAAAATATTGAAACTGGCACGCACACAGCACCCAAGTGTAAAACTAATGGTGGAGAAGGTATCCAGCCTGGGCACCACCCTATCACACAAGGGTAAGATACAGATATATATTAAAGCAGTTTCTTTGAAGTATTCCATGTTTGTGTAGATGCTCATGGGCTTCTTAGACAGTATAAAAGATATTTCAGATAACCTAGAGCAGTGATCCCCAACCAGTACCTCATGAGCAACATGTTGCTCTCCAACCCCATGGATGTTACTCCCATTGGCTTCAAAGCAAGTGTTTATTTTTGAATTCCAGGCTTGAAGGCAAGTTTTTGTTGCATAAAAACTAGATCTAATGCTAAACAGAACCTCCTGCCAACCCATATAAGGGCTACCCAAAAGCAAAGTGGGAGTAAGGAATAACCCTTACCCAAAAAATTGTATCTAAAAAGTTAATGGTCCGTGTCTATGTAATAAGAGATTTTAAATGGGAACTAACTCATTTTTGCTCTCCTATATACTCCTGGAAGCCCAGATTTATGGGCAATTCAAATAAGATTGAAGGTCCACCCTTATTTGCTCTCCTAATTACAATTGATACTGTTGTTGAATGACCAACACCATATTTTAGAAATGATTTAGGCTCTTCATTTACTTGTTCCATGGATGCCCAATAGTTCATAGGTTCTTGGAGGTATGAAGTTATGCAGAAGAAGGCCTTGTCTTCCCTAAGAGCCAAACACCTAGTGTGGTTCTCTAAGAGTTTGATCATATATATTTCAGGCTAAGTTATTCTATTATGCAAAAAAGCCACACTAAATGCAAAACTATTAACACCCCACTACCATAACCTACTGGGAAAAACCTATAAATGATGCCCTACATATTGACATACATAGCAAGGTGATATATGGTGCACGTGAAATGTAATTATTGCCACTGTAAACTTATCCTGAATAGAGAAGAACCCAGATTTTAGGTTTCCCAGGGGACAGGGTCAAAACAATATAAATATGAAAACATATAATCTGGGGGAGAAAAAAAAAGATGATGCAGCTGTCTAGTATGGAATTGTGAAAGAATTGAGTAAGTACCAGGAAAAAGTACAATCCTAGTTTTTAAAATCAGGGTTATGCTGTATCTGAATACTCTTGTGTTTTTCCATCTATTCTTTTCTATATTTTTTTTTTTATTCTTTTACTGTTAAAACGAAAAAAATAATAAGCTGTAAAGTGCTACCTTAGTTTATCACCATAGCAATGGTCACAGGCGCCACACTGAAATTGAGAGGGACGTCTCCATAGAAACTGGGCCACTTGACTTCCCAATGGCAGTGGGTAATGACATACAAGCTCACAATGTGGAGATATGGAGAAACTGTCAGGCAGGAGTTGCAGGTAAGTGGTGATGATGCTACCTTGCCAGGAGGATAAATACATTTTCACTAAATAAGGCACAGTTTACAAGCAGAGCTGGGACTAGCATTTAATCATGATCAGGCTGCGATGGCTAATCAGTAGGTTCTCCCCATGTTGGAAAGGGTTCTCCCACATTCCAAGACTATATAGGAAGGTTTAAAGGAGAACCAAACCTGAAAAAAAAAAAACCCTCCCCCCCTGGG
>CM044433.1:151207148-151229020 GCA_024363595.1 Xenopus borealis
TACCGAGGGAATAATGGGGCGCTTTGGCTTTACCGAGGGAATAATGGGGCGCTTTGGCTTCACTGAGGGAATACTGGGGAACTTTGGCTTCACCGAGGGAATAATGGGGAGCTTTGGTTTCCCTGAGGGAATAATGGGGAGCTTTTGTTTCCCTGAGGGAATAATGGGGAACTTTGGCTTCACTGAGGGAATAATGGGGAGCCTTGGCTTTACTGTGGGGATGATGGGGAGCCTTGGCTTTACTGAAGGAGAAAGTGGGACTGCCAGAGCCATGATTGGCAGAGGATTGAGTCCACACACAACTTTGGGGGGTCGTTTCCTGTTATTCCATTATGTAGAAAAATTAGTGTGAACGATAGTTCAAGGCAGACGGGACAAGATTGGCCAAACTTCAGTAGTTACCTGGAAGCGCTGGGCAGTAGACATTGCGTTGTACCATTGGCCGCTCCTTTAGGGCACTTATAAAGTGCTTGTCATTCAGTTGTATATTACCAACATACATAACAGGCATTGCCTAGCCTCCAGATGTTCGGTTACTGGAGAGGATTGTGGGAAGTGTAGTACAAACAGCTGGACTGTGATTGATGTGAATCCTCCATTCACTGGATCATGGTTTGGTCTCAGCCACAGATGGAATGTGTCAGTTCTGCCCCTTCCAGTTGCTGCTGCTGAGCTGTGGATGGTGTAGTTCAGCAGGAATGGTCTGCCACAGGTTGGGTATCCATAACCCAAGCAAAACCATGGTCTCTGGCTCTTCTGTCTACTGAATAGAAGTACATGCAACAGACAGCCTGCTGTACTAATTGGCATGACTTTCAGCAGAACAGCAGCAGTTTATGTGCAGTTGTCTTTTAACAGGCAAAATCCACCCTTGGGGGGAGTTTGCAGTCCTAATAACTGCTTCTATAATCTTTGGAAAATGCCTGCTGCAAAGGATCTAGACATCCCTCAAACCATCTAGTCATTCCCATCACCCCACCCCCTGTAGATAAATACAATACCTTGGAGTAGATTGGCTTGCATTCACTGCTTGCATGAGACTTGAAGCATTGTATGGCTGGAGTATGACTGCTGAGCTTACAACTAGGCTGCTGCCTAGGAATTTCTCTAGGCAAATGAAAGGGAGCATGTAAGTGTATAAATGTATACAAGGATGCACTCAATAGACTATTTTGGGATTGGGCCGAAACCTTTGTGAAAGGTTCTACTGAATACCAAACTGTATCTGAAACCCTAATTTACATACGCAAAGCAAGGAAGGGTGAAAGAGAACCACACTCCATGATTCTTTTTTTTTTTTTTATTTCATTGTTTGTATGACAGTCATGTCATTTTAAGGATTCTGATTTGGTTTGGCAAATCACGTGGATTCGGCCAAACCCGAATCCAGCTGAAAAATTCATACCCTAGTATATAACTCTTAAAGCAACAGCATTTCTTTAAATCAGTGTTGTCCAACTTATCACATAGTTGGCCAGTTGTTTCTCATAGAACATGTTCAAGCGCCAGATGGAAATTGTGCCATACAGTAAAGACTTTGAGCAGACTGGGGCCATAAACATTACTTGGAGTGTGAAATCCACCCCACGGGCCTCCAAGTTGGGGCAGCCTTGCTTTAAATAATCTCTTTACATTGGTTCCAATTAAACAAACTTTGAAGGTGTTATCTCAGAGTTTTCTGTTTTATATTAGCAATGGTTAGGTTTTGGTTAGGGCCCATCAGTGACCAGGTAAAGTGGTATGCACCTTTGGTGCTCACACATTGTGCTGGAACGTATTGAACTGAGAGTTCTAGTATTTCATTAAATGTTGACTGCTCTAATAAGGCAATGGCTAACACTGCTAACTAACCAGGCCCAGACTGTAGATTCTGGCAAATGGCAGAGGGGCTACTGGAAAAATCCATAGACAGTAAAAACGTAAAATGGGGGCCCTGATGTAGTTGAAAAGGAGGCTCACAGGCTGGACATTTTTGTTTGAATTTGCCTTTGTATACTATGTTCTTTGATTGTAAGCATCCTTTATGTTTTTGTAAAGCCAACTGGAGCCAAGTATTAACCCTGGGCAGATTTCAGCATGGACAGCAACCCATGACGACCAATCCAAGATTGCCTTTTTTTTTTTTCTTTTTTTTTTTAAAGCCAGCTGCAGGGTGAACAATGATAGCAAAATTGTGGTTGTTTGCCACAGGTAATTGGCCAGTGTTCATAAATTAACCCCTGTACCCAGTCTACTTTCAGTGGGAGGTTTGCCCCTACAGTTTTAACGCTTGACCACAAAAGGGTTGAGCAAACTTGTGAAGTGAAACTTTATCAAAAGACTATTTCAGAATGCTTAGTTAAGATATATATTTTTTCTCCCATATGTATTTAAAAGGGGTTGTTCACCTTCCAAACACTTTTTTTTCTGTTCAGTTGTTTTCAAATTGTTCCCCAGAAATAAAGACTTTTTTCAATTACTTTCAATTATTTATCTTTTACTGTTTTTCCATAATCTAAGTTTAAAACTGAATTTTGGTGTCTCTGGTGTTTGACATTATCGGTAGTAGAAAAAAGGAGTAAAAATCGCTATAGAGAAGATCTGCGGCCCGATCCTCAACCCGCAGAACCACCGACCCGCTTCTCTACCCGCACCTGGAACTTGTACATGCAACCCGCAGGGTACCGCAAGATTTTGTGGGTACCAGACCTGCTGCAGGACCCAGAGCTGCTTTAAAAGGTGAAAAAATTACACTTTACACTTCAATATTAGCAAAACGGTTATTTCTGGTGATCTATCTGAATACAACTAGCTGTTTGAAGGTGAACAACCCCTTTAAAGGACCAGTTACAATTTTTAAAAAATAAAATAATTAGTCTAAAATGAAAAAAAAAAAAACAAATTAAAATTTTAAATCACCAAGTCTTTAAGAAATAACTTGCCAAAACTACTCGCTTCTGCTCCCCTTCAGAAAAGATGACGGGGTGAAGATCTATTGTGCGGCGCACAGTTTCTCCTCCCTGGCCATCTCCTATAAGGAACCAGGAGAAATAGAGTGCCGCATGATGTTCCTTTTTCTGAAGAGGAGCAGATGTGGAGTTTCAGTAAGTTATTTCTTAATAAAGACTTGGCGATTTCAAAGTTTAATTTGTCTTTTTTTTCTCGTTGTAGACTAACATTTAAAAAAAATATATATTTTACTGGTTCTTTAAAGCTTTGTGATTTGCTTTTTTCTCAATAGCATTAATGGTTTAGCCTGCATTTTCTGCCCAAGCAGCTATTGTCTGGCTGCTTCTGACCTCTCACAGATTTCCCATTGTGTTTATAATCCCTTTACAAGAAGTGAGGAGGGGTCATGACCTTACAGGCAAGGGGACATGGCACAATGTCATTAGAGGCGAACCTACTGAAATGCACCAAGGGCAATTAACTGGGTTTTTTTTTTTTTGTTTTGTTTTATACGCTACATATATAGGTTTCATAAATCTATATTATTCATTTTTCCTTATATCAAGCACAATATATACTATACACTATACAGGCCCTTAAAGGGATTCTGTCATGTTTTTATGATGTAGTTTTTTCTAAGGCAGATTCAGGGAGATTTAGTCGCCTGGTGACTAATCGCCTCTTCTGCGCAGTGACAATCTCCCCAAACTGCCTTCCATCTGCTTGAATGAAGAATCGCCTGTGCTAATGCATAAGTGGTGCTTCGATTTCCGAAGTTGCCTCACTAGGAAACTTTAGAAGACTTTGGGAAATCAAAGCGCTGCGAGTGCATTAACACAGGCAATTCTTCATTCAAGCAGACGGAAGAAGGCAGTTCAGCGTGATTGTCGCAGCGCAGAAGAGGCAATTAGTTGCCAGACGACTAAATCTCCACGAATCTGCCCCAACCCTAAATTACACTGCAAATAATTCACTCTGCAGTATAAATTTTAAACTTGCAGTAAAGAGTGACTGAAATTTATTAGAGCACAAGTCACATGACTGGGGGCACCAGGGAAACTGACAATATGTCTAGCCCCATGTCAGATTTCAAAAGTAAATATAAAATAAATCCATTTGCGCTTTTAAGAAATGGATTTCAGTGCAGAATTCTGTTGGAGCAGCTCTATTAACTGATGTGTTTTGAAAAAAAATCCCTGTAGCATACCTGCAGTCTGTTGCAGGAAAAAAATGTACTTTTACTTGACTTCTATGAACATCACTTTTGCACCCAAATGTGATTTGTACTCTTCAGAGCATAATTACACAACCTGATCCACTACCTTCACTGAATAATAGAAGTACCATTGTCAAGATGAAAAGCAAAGCAGGGCATGTAGAATCCAAGAATCAGCCCCACTGCTGACATCAGCCCACTCATTTGTATGCACACAGAGTTGACATGATTTTTTAGTAGACTTAAAGGGGTTGTCCACCTTCAAAAAACTAGTTGTATTCAGATAGATCACCAGAAAAACAACTTTTTCTATTTGTAACCGATTTTCTAATATTGAAGTGTAAAGTGCAGGACTGGACTGAGAATTAAAATAGGCCCTGGCATTTCAGGTACACAGAGGCCCAATCAGCCCCCACCAGCCCACTAAACACTGACTTTCTATGGGACCTTATAGCAGCCCCTCTGGCATTTGCCCTAACCCACAATTGGCCAGTCCGGGCCTGGTAAAGTGTCATTTTTTTCACCTTCTAAAGCAGCTCTGTGGGGGGGGGGTCGCCGACTGTTCTAAACTGATACATTTAATGGATACATTTCTTATCTTTGTCCCTGCTGAGCAGAATCTTTAGGTTTCATTACAGGCAGCTGTTAGAATTGATACAATAGTTGCTAATACTCCAGAGATGTTGCTGAGAAATTTATCAATTAAATGTTGCAAAATTGTAACAGTTTAGAGTCTGCACCTGAATTACTGAGCTGCCAGACTCAAACACCAGAGACACCAACATTCAACTTTAAACTTAGATTTTGGGAAAACTGTAAAAAATAAATAATGGAAAGTGATTGAAAAAAGTCTCTCTTTATGGAGAACTATCTGAAAACCACTGAACAAAAAAAAAGTGTTTGGAAGGTGAACAACCCCTTTAAGTTATGAAGATCCAAATTACAGAAAGATTGCTTATTCAGAAAAATGACCCAAGCATTATGGGTAACCAGTAACATACCTGTATATGAAATCTCTTCAATATATAACTTTAATAATAGTAAAATGTTCACTAAATGCACTTAGGGGGGAATTCACAAAAGTGTCGGTAAAATAAGTAACCCAGAAGTGAAATATGTAAAATGTCGTCGTACAAATTCACAAAGGCAGATGATACCAAATCTGAATGTCTCGTAAGTCCAACAATTTTCTAAAATGTCGTATATCTTTTCATCGTACAGACGACATTTTATACGAAATTTTACCAGACATTTTAAAATACAATTTGACCGACATTTTCATATATATTTTTCATATATATATATATATATATATATAGATAGATAGATAGATAGATAGATAGATAGATATAGATAGATATTTTCATGTTGGAGAGCCTAATGTGTCGGAAAAATTGTCGGCAAAAAAAAAATGAGTTTACGAGTAATTCATAAAAATGTCGGGGAAGTGGTGCCGAAAAAAACACGCCCACTTTTCACTATACTATTTCAAAAGTGTCATATATGTCGGAAAATTGGCGGGGAAATGCTCTGTGAATTTGTCATCTGTTGCTACGACATTTTAAAGACATTTTTTCCTTCCCGACTCTTTTGCGAATTCCCCCCATAGTGTTGCCAAATCTCTGATTTTATTTATTCAAAGAATACATACAATTGATATTCAATCAAAGCTTTTGCTACTTTTTTTTTTTACAAATAAATGCCTTGTATCCTTTGCTTACATACACTTCACACTTGCATGATAAACAAGATGAAGCAATATTGGCACAACTGGAGACAGGATAAAGAAAGTGTTTTATAAAGATTCTTTTTAAACGGTTTCGTTCTTCCTTTCTGTTGCCCACATGAATGGGAGGTGAGTAAGCGCCACCCTGTTAACTAGTGATATGTTAATGTAGTGTCAACAAGGCATGGTGACATTGTTACTACATTGTGGGAGAAAAAAAGGAAACCATATGTCTGATGCCCAAATACACCTTCAGACAAAGCAAGACAATGCTTAATTTGTTTAAACCGTATCGTATATCTCTACCACAATTTGGTGATCATACATTTTGCAGCATGGGGGACATGGGAGCTCCTGTTGATTAAGGGAATTTATTTTTGTACTGGTTCAACATTGAGGCTAAGGCCAGACGGGGAGATTCGGGGGCATCCGCGACTTGTAGCCCCCGAACCTCCCTGAATAGCCACTTACCTAAGCGCACCGGCGTTGCTTGAAAACGCCGGCGCATATCCACACGGAGAGCCGCGCTTTTTGAAATTGCTCCAAATCGCCAGGCGACAAAATGCCCCCGAATCTCCCCGTCTGGCCTAGCCCTGAGAATCAATGAATGAATTGGTCAAAATGCAGAAGAATTGAGGCTAGATTTGATTTTTATCGTGATACTTTTATTTAATTACCCCCTCCTTTTTTTTTTTTTTTTTTTTGTTCAATTTGCAGTTCCAGTTATGGTAACTTTTAGTATGTTCTAGAATGGCTTTTATTCTTAACAACTTTTCAGGCAGTCTTTTGTTTTATAATTTCTGAATTATTTGCATTGTTCTGCCACTTTCGAACTTTCAAATGGGGCGTCAACAAACAACTGCTCTGTGTATTACTTATCTTTCCATTCAATCCTCCTACTAATCAAACAACTGACTCCCATTCACATTGCTAGGGTAATTTGACCCATGGCAACTAGCTAGCCATTGCAATTGCAAACTGCAAAGCTTACAAACAGTATAATTACATCATATGAAAAGTCAATTTTAAGGTCAACAACCCCTTTAAAGCTGGCCATAGATGTAAAGATTTTTGAAAGATCCAATAGTTATCATGAGACCATGATTGTCTCAAAACAATTGTTTAAATGTCCAATGTGTCCATCAACTTAAAAGACCATTTCAGGAGATATTGCCAGCAAAACTGAATGGTCGCTGCCTGCTTGGCCCTGAAAACATAGGTAGATTGTATGGGGACTGATCAATCTTCAGACTGATGTCGGACAAAAAATCATAAGATGTATGATCGTTCAAATCCCACTAACTACACGATTATTTGACCTCGATGAGATCGGTCGTTCGGCAGAGAAAGATCTTTGCGTCTATAGGGTAGGGGCAGACGAGCAGATTCGGGGAGGTTTAGTCACTAGGTGACTTATTGCCTCTTCTGCCCGGCGACTATCTCCCTAAACTGCCTTCCGTGGGCTTCAATGAGGAATCGCCTGCACTAATTTACTCATGGCGCTTCAATTTCCGAGGTTGCCTCATGAGGAAACTTCGGGCGACTTCGGAAATCGAAGGGTCGCGAATGAATTGGCGCAGGCGATTCCTCATTGAAGCACAAAGAAGGCAGTTAAGGGAGATTGTCCCGGGGCAGAAGAGGCGATTAGTTGCCAGGCTACTAAATCGAATCTGCTTGTCTGCCCCTACCCTAAGGGCAGCACTGGCAATCTACCAACTTCCCACTGATTAATTGCGCTGCCTCGAACTTGTGCTGCATCATGATACCAAAGGAATGCAATCCTAAATATATCATTTTGCCTAGTAAAAGAAAATATAATTGTAAGCACCCTTCCAATATACATTCATTAAAAAATGTCTGGTTTTAAAGTTATCTGTAATTGCAATTGAAAGCAGTATCTGAGCCTGCAGCCTTAATATTCACAGATCCCTTAAAGGAATTGTTCAGTATAAAAAAAAAACTAAAAATAGGCTGTGTAAAATAAATGTTTCTAATATAGCTAAAAATTTAATCTATAAAGGCTGGAGTAAGTGGATGCCTAAAGCTGGCCATACACAGGGAAAGCTGCTACTCGTGATGTTGTCAATTCTCTCCCCAATATGCCCATCAAATCAGAGTGGAGGCGATACCGGCTGCAATCCAACAGGATTTTAACCAGCCCGATCCATCTTCATTGGGAAAGCCCGTTGGATGGACCAATAAGCTGCTGACTTGTTCTGGGGCCTTAACATAATATCCAGAACAGTTCTGTCCCATGTGGCCCCCCTTTAAGTCGCTGACTAAAGGTGGCTATACACGGGCCGATAAAAGCTGTCGGCAGAGTGTATGGGGCCCTCCGTCAGGCTTCCCCGGTCGATAGCTGGCTGAAAGTCGGCCAGGACTAAAATCCCAAATCTGTTCTTAGATGCGGTCCCATGATCTGACCACCTGCATCTCCTCTGTTCTGATCCGATCGTTTGGTCCTAGGGATACAGAAACAGCTTGTCTAAATCACCCTCCTAATCGTGCTTTTCATTCAGATATTTATTACGTTATGGCTACACAAGTAACAGTTATTAAATATAGCAATATAAATTCTCTCATAAATCAATATAACATTTAAGTAATAATTTCCATGGAACAGAATGCTAACTGCTTTTATGGATGTAGATCATAATGGGACAACATCACTAAAGTAGACCTTGTGCTGGTAAAGTATGGCCACTCCTGCTTTATACTGTATATACTGGAGTATAAGCCAAGGTACCTAATTGTACCTACAAAAACTGGGAAAACTTATTGACGAGTATAAGCCTAGGGTTAGAAATGCAGCAGCTACTGGTAAGTTTCAATAATCAAAAATTGTGTGGGTTAAATGTTTTTGAATATGGTATTTATTTCAAATAATAGCCCCCTACCTGGCCCAGACCTGCTCTGATGCAGGTCAGAAGCGCAGCCATCTTCAAGGAACAGTGTCGGACTGGAGACCTGAGGCTTCCGCCATAGGACCCCTGCACCCTCATTTCTAGCCCCCTATCTGGCCCAGACAGGTGCAGGTCAGAAGTGCAGGTGCTCACTTCTAGCCCCCTACCTGACCCAATCCTGCTCAGGTGCAGGTCAGAAGCGTTGGTGCATTTGCATCGCATCTTCTGAGCATGGCTTGTTCGTGGAGCCTGGCAGGGGGCCTCGGGGAGTGCTGGGAGGAGGGTCCTCTGAAATTCCAAACCTGCACCACCCCCTAGAAGCCCCCCTACCCCAGCCACAGTGCACTTGAGTATAAGCCAAGGTAGACTTTTTCAGCATATTTTGGGTGCTGAAAAACTCAGCTTATACTCGAGTATATATGGGACATTAAATTTTTGGCTAACTATATTACCAACATTTTCTATGTTGCACATCTATTTACCCAGCTATCGAATAGCCCAAAATTAATTTCGAATTGAAAAAATTTGAATTTCGAAGTACTGTCTCTAAAAATTTTTTTAGAATTTGACACCTTAAAGCTGCTGAATTGCCATAGAAGCCTATGGGGGACCTCCTGGAAGCTTTACTGAAAATTTTTCTAAGTCCTGGAAAATTTAAATTTTTGTTAAAATAAAGAAATCGAATTCGAAAAAACTTTGACGGTCGAATGTTTTTTCTATTCGAAATAGATCTGCCCATTACAACTGCAATTACATTTATCAATACATTTAAAACCATTGCACGTTTGGAATGAAATGAAAATGTCTTCCATTTGTGAAAATGTAAAAGTTCCATTTAAGTATGTTCTAGAATGGTCAATTCTAAGCAGCTTTTCAACTGGTCTTCATTATTTATTTATTTATTTTTTTATCATTTATTTGCCTTCTTCTCCTTTCACTTTCCAGCTTTCAAATGGGGTTCACTGACCCCATCTAAACAAAAAGGCTATGAAAAGCAACAAATCTGTTTGTTACTTTCGATTACTCATCTTTCTATTTAGGCCTCTCCCATTCATTTTACCGACTCTCGTTCAAGTATATGCAAGGTTGCTAGGGTAATTTGGCCCCTATCAACAGATAAATAACTCAAAAGCCACAAATAATAAAAAATGAAAACCTATTTATTTCAGAATATCACTCTCCTTCTCATAATGTAGTGTGTATTTTTATGCTAAATTCAGCTCTATGGGGCCCATTTACTAAATTCATGTGAAGGATTCGAAGTTCGATCGAATTCCGATCATACAATTTTATCAAATATGCAAATTTGGCCACTTTGAACATCAAATATGCAAAATTTGATCGCATCGAATGATTGAAGTACTTCGATCATCAAATGGTGAATGATCGAATATTTGACTTTAGAATTTTATTCGACTGCCTACTTCGCCAGATTGAACCTATAGAAGCCTATGGGAATCCCCCCATAGGCTTTTTTTTCTATTACCTGGTCGAATAGCTTTCCTACGATCGAACGCCTCAATCGTTCCAATCGTACAAATTTTTCTATGATCTAACGAAATTTCACAATTTTTTCGTGAAATTGTTCGATCATACGAATTTCTCGAGAATAGCGCTCGAAAAATAGCCTAAAACTATTCGATTTTATCAAATTCTAATCCGACAATCGAATTTCTGCCGAATTCGAGGGCTTAAAGCCTTCAAATTCGTGAATAATGATAAATTTGCCCCTACGTGTCTGTACTTTGGCTTACACAGTGTCTGTTTGTACAGGCAGAGGCCATGGGATCTGCTGGTTGGGAATCCGCGCCCTCCATGGCACTAGCCTTAAGAAAGAATTGAGTCACAGCATTTCCAAGACAAAGGAGGAAAAATTGCAACCTAAATGCAGCGCTTCCCAGATAAGAAAAAAAGCTGTGCAGAATGTGAGAAAATGTGTCCATATGCGTGCGTCATAATGGCTATATTTTGCCAACAACAGTTTTATAGCAACGTGACAAGCTGGTGTTTTTCAACATGAACACCATGTATAGGGCTTGTACGTAATATATCTCTGCCTGTTGTTTTTATTAAAGGGCCAATATACAGCTATATGTACACACCTGTGCTCAATATGAACACAATATATAGGGCGTGCTTAAATGTGTTCTGCATATTCAATATAGAAAAAAATCTATATTTTCTTTATTGCACCTGTGGGTTGGTTTCCCTGAGCTACACACCCTTCCCTCCCCCCTGTAAACCGAATAAGTTGTTTGAATGGGAATATCCAATTTGTTCTTTGGCTGCTAGACCGGTTTTGAAGTGCAGAATAGGAAGGCAAATAATAAAACTCTTAAAAATTTCTAGACAAGTTTCTTTCTGAAATGTAATTTTAAGACCTGAACTTCCCTATTATGTTTCTATTAAAGAATTTTAAAAAGGAATAGACATTACTTGCTTACAATACATATATCTCAGTTGCATTAAAAACAGCTCCTTGTATTGGAACCATCATTTCTGGCTTGTTGCGTCTCCCAAAGAGATGCACATAGCCTAGCGATGTTTCCAGCCACACACTGTGGCATTCATATGCTAAGCTCAACATGGTATCACATTAAGCACTGAGGCCTGCTTTGTTACCCTCCTCCATCCCCACATACAGCTTGCACACAGGACTGCAAGATCATAATCTGATCGGATGCATTTCATTCTCATCAGTATATATATATATATATGCTCTATAACTTCAGCTCAAATTAAGAAAAACATAAAACAGCCACAGACATTTTTGGGTACTAGACCAGTGGGTGTGTTCTCCTGTCATGACTGTAATCAATTCCCGTTAGTAATGAAAGGTAAAGATTTTGTACATCCTACTAAAGGCTACACTGTACAATTACTTAATCATTTTACGTGTAATTCCAAATATGCCATATACGTGTTGGTTTGTCCGTGTGGTATCATCACAAGGCAATTTTTAGTGACTTTGAAAAACGCAGCGCCGCGTCTGAATAGACTTTACAGTTTAGCGGGCGCAAGACACGGGCAAGCAATTCAGGGGGATTAGTTGCCCCAAAGAAGTGGCGATTAGTCGCCAGGCGACTAATCTCCTTGAATCTTCCCGTGTGGACTAGCCCTTACTGCAAGTTTGAGTGATATCGCCCCCCCCATCAGCCTAACAAAAGAACAAGGGGAAAGTAACTAGATAGCAGCTCCCTAAAAAAGATAACCACTCCCTGGTTGATCTAAGAACTGCCCTTAATTGTAACAGCCAAGTCCCACTGAGACTAATTCAGTGACATTAAACAGCAGCCTGCCAGAAAGTAGTTCCATCCTAAAGTGCAGGCACAAGTCACATGACTGGGGGCTGCTGGGAAGCTGACAATATGTCTAGCCCCATGTCAGATTTCAATCTTGAATATAAAAAATGGATTTCAGTGCTGGAGCAGCACTATTAACTGATGCGTTTTGAAAAAAAAAAACAAGTTTTCCCAAGACAGTAGCCCTTTAATAAGTAGCCTTTAAAGAAAAATGTTCCTGTGTGTATTTGCATTCCTACATAGCGCATGGACCTGCCATATTTCTTGCTTTATCTGAGGCAAATCACAAAAGGAAGCAGCACAATAATGGCAATTAAAATCTCTAGAAAGTGTAAAAACACTGATACAGATCTGGGCCCTGTTATCCAGAATGCTCAGGACCTGGGGTTTTCAGGATAAGGGATCTTTCCGTAATTTGGATCTTAAGTCCACTAGAAAGTCATGTAAACATTTAATCTTAGCTGGGATCAAGTACAAGGTACTGTGTTAATATTACAGAGAAAAAGGAAATCATTTTTAAATATTTGGATAAAATAGAGTCTACGGGAGATGGCCTTTCCATAATTTGGGGCTTTCTGGATAACAGGTTTCCGGGTAACGGATCCAATACCTGTGCAGCATTCTAGATGTTCGCCTCCTGACTATTAAGGAACATGCAGAGTAATTGTCTTTCCTTTGGTTTATGTCAAACACCGAGGAGCTGCGGCAAGATGTGAAATAGTTTCAAGGAAAATGTATGGCAAAACAGAATGTACTGTATAGTGATGGCTGCCTAAAACTGCACACGTTAAGCGGTGTAAGGACAATGGCAGACATTGGTGAAAAGCACCGGTGCAGTTGCCCATTTCTTATTCTAGTTAAGAGCAGCATTGGTGGATTCTGATGCTTCTCTACCAGCAGAAATACATCATGACATCATCAGCCCAATATGTATTTTTCCCATGAACATAGTTTGCAAACAGATCCTAGTGTTGCACTACTGTGACTGTAACGTCTGGGGGGGGGGGGGGGGGGGGGAATAGCAGCAAGACATTTGCATACGTAAGATAACTGGACAAACAATATGAAAACTTCCATTAATCTGCAACACAAATGTATTTTCTGAAATGTGTATCTATTTATTTGTCTCCCTTAGGAGAAGGAAAGGCTTGCAGCACTGGCCTGGGGTTATACTAGTGAGCACTACGGAGCAATCTTCTTCCTCCTTCCTCGAGGTTGCACAAGTGCAGTAGAGCAGAAAGCCAAACTTTACCTTAAAAGATGGCTGTTTTGTTATACTACGCATGCGATTTCCCCAGGAAATTCGAAGAAAGAAAAAGAAGTTGATTGCTCCGTGGTGCTCACTGGTATAACCCAAGGCCGGTGCAGTTTTCTGCTGATACGAGCTCCGGCCCGGGGTTTCAGGTAAGTCGATACAATCACTTTGGGGTACATAACATTTGGCACCCCCAGTGCTGCAAACCTTTCCTTCTCATTTAAAGGAATTGTTCAGCATAAAAACTAGCTAAATAGGCTGTGCAAAATAAAGAATGTTTTCAATATAGCTAGTCAAAAATGCATTGTATAAAGTTTGGAGTAATTGGATGATTAAAATAACAGCCAGAACACTTCTTCCTGCTTTGCAGTTCTCTTGGTTTTCACTGATCTGTTACCAGGCAGTAACCAGGGGGGACTCACGGGTCATAACTGTTGCTTTTGAATCTGAGCTGAATGCTGAGGATCAAGTGCAAACTCACTGAACAGTTATGTCCCATGTGGCCCCCCTTCAAGTCACTGACTAGAGGTGGCCATACACGGGCCAATAAAAGCTGCCAACAGCTTATTGGCCCGTGTATGGGGCCCTCCGACGGGCTGCTCCAATCGATATCTGGCCAAAGGTCGGCCAGATGTCAATCAGGCAGGATTTAAAATGTTGTTGGATCGCTGCTGCCTCTGTTTGTTGATTTAATCCCGCGATCTGACCGCCCACTTACCTTTGTTATGATCTGATCGGGGGCCCCAGGATGTGGGCATATTGGCCAGAGATACACTCGTTTGGTGCATTCGCCAAACAAGCAGATCTCTCGGTGTACGGCCACCTTAACTCAGAGTTGGAGAGCTGAAAAGCAGGAAGTAGTTCTGGCTATTATATTAGATATACAATCACTCCAGCCTTTATAGAGTTAGATAGATTTTTGTCTAACTATATTAGAAGCCGAGTTGGAGCTGGAGTGCATGGACCTGGGAATTCCAGATGAAAACAGCGCTACTTGTATTTGGTGTGGAAAACGGGGAAGCATGTAGGCATCCCCCACCAACCCCATGCGCTATTCAGGTGCCTAGGTTAGGGGCGCTGGTGGCACACATTGCAAAGCATTCTTGTCCTCATTGCCTGTCCTATGGTAAGCATTGGGCTGGTTTGCATCTCCCAGCACTGTGCTAAATATTTCACCCAGGATTTTTTTCTGGGACAGGTATATCCCGGATGTAATGGATTGTTGAATGAACACTTCAGTGTGGGCTTCTGTAAATGGCCAGTCTGGTTGCATTTTATATCTATGACCATTCTGCTTTTAGTTGTACAGAAATAAGTGATATTCATGCTGCTTGTTCGCTGTCTGAGTAAAGCAATTTTCCGTAATTTCACATATGTTGCCATAGTATTAGTACGTCTCATAATCTGCTAAATGATATAGCAAATGTAACATATAAATGTATAGATATGTATGCAATATCTTTAATGCTGCTCTATAAAAATTCAGTAAATGCACACAGTAGGGGGGAATGTTTTCCTGGTACAATTCACATGTCTTTTTCCGTTTAAAAAAAAAAAAAATCTCTCTCTTTCTTTTATATCGTATGTTTTCCGGCTGGTCCCCTTTGAGAAGTAGATAATGGACATCACTGACACTTCTACAGGTATAAGACACGAGTGGAAATATTTACCAAATGTTTTGTGAAATAATGTGTTTTCTAGGTCCATAAATGGACGCAAAAATGTTTAACCTCACGTTCCTGAGTTTTTTTTGTATATAATTGCATGAGGAAACCAGTTGTGTATTAATGAGATTTTATTTGAGATCAGGGACTCAAGGTCCACACTGAGCATGTGTTGATGTGAGTTCTAGGCTGTCGTTCAACACGATGCCTTAGTATTACGAGACAAATATATAATCCACTATTGATATGCTATAGAAATGTTTAGATACAAATTTGCTATGTGGGGCAGATGTATAAGATGCATTCTTTATCCGACAATGCCACTAACCTCTCTAGTGCAATAGCAGGTTTTTATCACTCACAACATGGCACAGAGTATTTTTGAGTAATAATCACTGTGCCTGGAATTAAACTGGCAGAATCCACACAAATCAAACTTTAGCAGGGGTATTATTGGTGTTTCGCCACCTGCCTGCAAACTAGCAATAACGCAAATAAAACACCATGTCTGCTGTTATCTGTAAAGAGGTGGTTCACCTTTAAAGGGATACTGTCCTGGGAAAACATTTTTTTTTCAAAACGCATCATTGCTGCTCCAGTAGACTTCTACATTGAAATCCATTTCTGAAAAAGAACAAACAGGTTTTTTTTTTTCAATTTTCAAATCTGACATATTGTCAGTTTCCCAGCTGCCTCAGTCATGTGACTTGTGCCTGCACTTTAGGATGGAACTACTTTCTGGCAGGCTGTTATTTCTCCTACTTAATGTAAGTGAATCTGTCTCAGTGGGACTTGGCTTTTACTATTGAGTGCTGTTCTTATATCTATCAGGGAGCTGTGATCTTGTGTTAGGGAGCTGTTACCTTCCCATTGTTCTTTTGTAAGGCTGCTGGGAGGGGAAACAGAGGGGGGTGATATCACTCCAACTTGCAAGTAAGGACAGGGGCACCCGGGCAGATTTGGGGAGATTTAGTTGCCTGGCGAGGAAACTTCAGGTGACTTCGGAAATCGAAGTGCATTGTCACAGGCGATTTTTCATTATAGCAGGGGAAGGCAGTTTGGGGAAATTGTTGCCCAGAAGAAGAGGCAATTAGTTGAAAGCCGACTAAATCTCCCCGATTCTGCCCTAAAGAGTGACTGAAGTTTATCAGAGCACATGTCACATGACTGGGGGCAGCTGCAAATCTGACATTATGTCTTGCCCCATGTTAATTTTAAAACTGAATATAAAAAAATCGGTTTGCTCTTCTGAAAAATGGATTTCAGTGCAGAATCTGACTATTTCCAGCTTTTAAATGGGGGTCACTGACCATCTAAAAAACAAATGCTCAGGCTACACGTTAAAGGGGTTATTTATCGAAATCCGAATTTATCTAAGGATCGAATTTGAATGTTAAAATCCTTCAGATATCAAATTTGAAGGATTTTACCGCAATTCGATTGGTTGAATGATCGAAAAGAAAATATTTGATCCATAAAATTGTTCGAAACGAACGATTTTAACTATTTTTTATTCGATCAAAATAATGAAACCCAATTCGGTAGCATTGATCTGCTGAACTAGGCAGTCGAATAAAAAGGTGAAGAATATTCGAATAGATTTTTATTCGAATCATCGATTCGATCGAATTTTCAAAATTCAACGGTCGAAGTGGTCTTCAAAAACATTAGAGAATTCTAATCTTTTTGAAAATTCGATTGAACTTCGAATCCTTCATGTGAATTTAGTAAATCTGCCCCCTAATGTTTTTCTGATATACAGTATATACCAAATCCGCATGGGTTATTTCCTTTTTTTTTTATCAATATATTTTCTAGAAAAATTTGAGTGCGGGGAAAAAAACTTGAAAAAAATAGCGAAAATCTTATGAAAATTCTAATCATACCAGTTTTTCAGATTTGACTCTGATTTTAGCCTGAAAATGTCAAAATTTTTGCACAAAACACAGCACAGATCAGGTTTTCTTCTGGACTTCTCCCATTGACTTATATACAACCTCGGCAGGTCTGGGATGCCGGATTTTCCTATTCGGACTTTTTCCAAAATATTTTTTTTTAATATTTTGCATTTTGGGCATTCGAACTTTAATAAATAACCCCAAATTGGCTACTTTTTATTACTCCTTTTTCTAACAAGCCCTCTCCTGTTCATATACTAGTGGCTCATTTAAATCAATGCATGGTTGCTAGGGTAATTTGGACCCTAGCAACCAGATTGCTGAAATTGTAAACTGGAGAGCTGCTCAATGAAAAGCTATGTATCGCAAAAAGCACAAACAAAATGAAAACAAATTGCAAGTTGTCGCAGAATATCGCTCTCTACTAAAAGTTCAATTAAAGGTCAACAACCCCTTTAAAGGCTGGAGCTAGGATATAATGTTTGCCAGGGCTAGCAGACAATTTCATCAACATTCATTTATATAGAGCTGTATAATAATTTTATAACAGACAGGATAGAAATCTAATTAACAGGGTGGCAGAATAATACAGGACGTGGGCCCTGCTTGTTTTCAATGCATTTCCCGAGCTCTGGCTTGTTCCAACGTGCTCTTCCATTTATTAATACACATATTAATTGCTTCTACTCCACCACAATGCTCTTGGGAACTGAGACCAATGTAGAGAACCTTCGATCAGCACGCTCATAAGTGATCTATGCAAATGTGTCATGCCTTTAGAATAGTTGGAGGCAGTGGACATGATCTCTAGGATATTTCCATAATCACAAAGAATGCTGATGAAACAACATTGAGAAAAGCAATAGCTAAACTGACCACACCAGCCTGGAGGATGCTGAGCAAAGTGAACGGCTTCTAACACTCTCTACAGATTTACGGGAGAAAGTCATTCATATGCAGACATTCATTTTGTAAGGAGTTTCCAGCTGATTCTAATACATATACCTCCATACATTTTTTTTTTTCTATCAAATATTATGTGGATGTTGAAAAGCAATGTCTTGCATTACCTCACAGGTGATGTTATTAGAAGCACCTTACACGGGATTTATTCCTATGCCAGTAAGCAATAGCTCATCTTTTCATATCTTTTTATAGTGCAAGAAAGGGTATGTCTGATGAACAGGTTGCTTTACTGAAGCAAAATGCAGTAATGTGGCATATGCAATATTACCCATGTTCCGCTAACCTATAGATCCATTTATATATATATATATATATATATATTTATTATACAGCATGCCATCACATTCACAAAACAATGTCATCTGATGACCCCCCATCTACACACGTCTGTTGTTACTGGCTAACCTGGCACTGCATGGACCCTAACTTATGCTTAAACTTTAGGTCATTTACAGAAATTACATATACAGAATTACGGATATTTAACAGAGAGAAAATACAGTGTATTCTATACTAAGCAGAATACCATCCATCCCCCATGCTTCAGTATATATTTAAAGGAGAAGGAAAGGTTAAAACTAAGTAAGCTTTATCATAAAGGTCCACTAAATATACCAGTAAACCCTCAAAGTGCTGCTCTGAGTCCTCTGTCAAAAGAAACACAACTTCTATTGTGTAAACATGGACTTCTCTATCAGACTTCCTGCCTTCAGCTTAAACCTCCTTGCCCTGGGCGTTTGCTCCTCCCCCCACACCCCTTCTCTGCTGGAATCTGAGCCCAGAGCTATAAGTGAGCAGGGAGAGACTCAGAGAGGAAGTGATGTTACACCAAGCCTATACTGCAGCTGCTATCCTAAACAACCAGCTTTTAGAGCTTTTTACTCCGGTATGGTAAAACATTCTACAGAATAAAGATAGCATTCTAGCTTGCACTATTGCAGCTAATCTATTTGCAATAAAATGCCTTTGTAGCTTTCCTTCTCCTTTAAATAATAGATTATCTAATGGAGTTTGTCTGGTCACCAGCCCAAGATCTACGTGATTTTGGGACCCTTTAAAGCAGTGGTGTCCAACTTTTTGGCTTCCCAGGGCCACCTGGATATTAAATAGATTTATTAAATTATTATTACTACTAACTGGGCAATGGGCAGAGTCCCCCCCTACTGCCTACTCCTATATCCTTTGCGACATGACGCTTCCTCGGGAACCAAGGGTTTCAAGCTGGGCTGCAGGTTGGACATCCCTGCTTTAAAGGAACAGCAATAAATGTATAGGATCCATTATCCAGAAAGCTCCGAATTACGGAAAGGCTGTCTCTCATAGACTCCATTTTATCCAAAATCTCTGTAGTGATAAAACAGGACCTTGTACTAGATCCAAATTAGGATTTAATTCATTTTTACTGGAAGCAAAACCAGCCTATTGGGTTGATTTAATGTTTACATGATTTCTAGTAGACTTAAGGTATGAAGATCCAAATTACAGGAAGATCCATTATCTGGAAAGCCCCTGGTCCACAGCATTCTGGATAACCAGTCCCATACCAAAAAATAATTTTTAATGATGTTTTAAAGTAATCTGTTATCCAGAAAGTTCTGAATTATGGAAAGGCCGTCTTCCATAGACTCAATTTTATTAAATTGATCCAAATATTAAAAAAATATTTCAACCAGCATATTGAGTTCATTTAATGTTTACATTATTTTCTACTAAACTTAAAGGGATTATGTCATGATTTTGATGATTTGGTTTTTATTTCTAAATGACACTGTTTACACTGCAAATAATTCACTCTCCAATATAAAGTTTAATTCCGGGACCAGCAAGTTTATTTTTTTAGGTGTAATATTGATGTGTAGGCAACCATCTCAGGTCATTTAGGATGGAACTGCTCTCTGGCAGGCTGTTGTTTCTCCTACTCAATGTAACTGAATGAGTCTCACTGGGACCTGGATTTTACCATTGAGTGTTATTAGATTTACCAGGCAGCTGGTTTCTTGTGTTAGGGCAGAACTGCATGGATGTTTTCTGTTAGTTTTGGGTGCATGCAACGCTGGGCGACAAGTCTCATGCAACAAAAACAAGACAAATAGAATGTTGGATGGTCAGCCAATGTGACAAGACTGTCAGATGCAGATGCTGCATCTGACAGTTGTGTCGCGTTGGATCAACGCTGCAACACCATGCAACTTTCTATTACTTCCCTTGTATTTGTCGCATGTATTTTGTCGCCCAGCGTCTGATGCGCTGTTATCACTCCAACTTGCAGTAAAGAGTGACTGAAGTTTATCAGAGCACAAAGTCACATAACTGGGGGCAGCTGGGAAACTGACAATTTGTCTAACCACAGGTCAGATTTTAAAGTTAAAAAAAAATCTGTTTTGAGAAACTTTCAGTGCAGAATTCTGCTGGAGCAGCACTATTAACCTTTTTGAAAATTATTCCCATGACCGTATCCCTTTAAGGCACGAAGATCCAGATTACAGAATGATCCGTTATCAGGAATACCCCAAATTCTGGAATCGATGGGACTTAAGATATTTGAAGAGCTATAGATATATAGCACCCCTGCTAGCAGTAAATGGAACAAGTGGAAAAGCTATCACATGTAGTTAATGTCACATGCAGTGGGTTTTTTCCGCCAGAGGAGAAACCTCTGATTTGACCCCTTAAAGGTAGTGCTCATGTGGGTGCAAATAATTATCAGTGACAGTAAAGGAGGAGGAAGTGTGATTGTGAGCACATAGTCGCCTGCTGAGCTGGAAATTGCTTGGACATCAAAACAAACTGGGTCGTCATGTTTACCATTGCCTGAGTGTGCTGAGGTTTCCTTTGACTGTAGCAAGAGACCAGCCTCACATAATACTGCTACTGCCAGATGCCCATGCATTGCCTGGCTAATATGCATTTTCACATAACATTCACACATTCATATAACTTGCACAAAAACACTTGCCCCCATATGCAATTAAAGGCACTAAGTTTGCCCAGGGACAGTAACCCATAGCAACCAATAAGATGCTTGCTTTTAAACAGGTGACCAGTAAATGCTACCTGCTGATTGTTACGGGTTATTGCCCCTGGACAAACTTAGTGCCTTTTATTACATTACCCAGAAAGTCTTCTTTTCCAGTGCTGCTAGTTTACAGATTGCCCGCAGCTCTAGTGCTATGAGTATGAAGACATACCCCTATATGTAATATTAGGCACTACGTTTGCCCAGGAGCAGTAACTCATTGCAACCAATAAGATGCTTGCATTTAAACAGGTGACTAGTGAATTGTACTTGCTGATTGGTTGCTATAAGTTACTGCCCCAGGGCAAACTTAGTGCCTTTTATTACATTACCCCAAAAATATTATTTGTTCCTTCATATGAAGTGGTATGCTGGCACATAATTATGTGGAATCTACTTGTTACATTTACTAGAAACATCTTGTACCTTTACCTGTACAATTGTCACTCCTGCGGAATTCTAGATGCACTTATCTGCCCTGCTATTGCTCCGTAGGTGCATCCCCACTGTTTGGGAGCAAAGCATTTGACACATGACCTATTTCTTCACTGCAATCTTTTTTTTTTTTTGGAAAACATAAAAAAATGCAAACAAAAAGATTAGTGAGATTATGTAATGGAATTGCAGGTGGATTATGTTTAATGCACACATACAGTTGTGCTCATAAGTTTACACACCCTGGCAGAATTTATGATTTCTTAACCATTTTTCAGAGAATATGAAGGATAACACAAAAACTTTTCTTTCACTCATGGTTAGTGGTTGCCTGAAGCCATTTATTGTCAGACAACTGTGTTTTACTCTTTATAAATCATAATCACTACACAAACTACTGAAATTACCCTGATCAAAAGTTTACACACCCCAGTTCTTAATACCATGTATTGACCCCTTTAACATCAATGACAGCTTGAAGTCTTTTGTGGTAGTTGGGGATGGCAAATACAAGAGGTCCTCTGCACTCAACCCATTATCAATATATTTGAGACATTTTGTGC
>CM044433.1:151236567-151248603 GCA_024363595.1 Xenopus borealis
CTGGGAAATTGACAAAATGTCTAGCAAAATGTCAGATTTCAAAATTGAATATAAAAAATCTGTTTGCTCTTTGAGAACTGGATTTCAGTGCGGAAGTCTGCTGGAGTTTCACTATTAACTGATGAAAAAACATGTTTTCCTGTGACAGTATCCCTTTAACTTAAAGAAGGAAAGCTACAGGTGCCTGAGTAAACACCTCTTGAAGCTCTGCTTGTTTAGGATAGCAGCTGCAGTATTAGCTTGGTGTGACATCACTTCCTGTCCTAGTCTCTCCCTGCTCACTCATAGCTCTGGGCTCAGATTACAGCAGAGAAGGGGAGGGGGGAGAGGAGCAAACTGAGCATGCTCACGCCCAGGGCAAAGAGGTTTAAGCTGAAGTCAGGAAGTCTGATACAGAAGCCCATGTCTACACAATAGAAGGAATGAAATGCAGTGTTTCTTTTGACAGAGGAATCAGAGCAGCATTACTTTGAGGATTTACTGGAATATTTAGTCAGACCTTTCTGATAAAGCTTGCATAATAATAACCTAGCCTTCTCCTTTAATGTTTAACCATATTTATTTTTAGTGTTTAGTTCTCCTTTAAAACCTTTTCACTTTATGATGTTACTAGTCCTTTAATTAGTCACTGAGTACCACAAGGCTTGCATCATTTTAACCTTTCCTTCTCCTTTAATTTTTAACCATATTAATTTTTAGGGTTTAGTTCTCCTTTAAAATCTTTTCACTTTGTGATGTTACTAGTCCTTTAATTAGTCGCTGAGTACCTCAAGGTTCGGGCCAGAGGGATACTGCTGGGATGTGGCAGTTTGTCAAGTGGCATTACTAACTGTCAGCCGAGTGGTTTCTGTTGAAGCTCCATCCCAGGGACACCCCCAAGGCCACTGGAGAGATGACAAGGGCTTGCTGTGTTTGGGCAGCTATTGGCCGCAGCTTCACACTGGCATTCCGGCATCACAATGGGGCCTGCCCAGGCAATTCTAGTGTGTAACTTGTGTTGCGACATTTCATCAGTAGGGTCAGCTTCAATGAATTAAACTTCTAGTGATTTTCCCCTTTTATATACTTATGCATTTATATTGATTTAAATTGTTATAGTGAATCAAATCCACCAACCCCCCTTCTCTGAATATACTATACAGTATACAAAGCCCATTCCCCAGACTAAACCCATGCAGCTCCGTGTCCTCTCTTATTTCCTTTCCCTTCTCAT
Source organism: Xenopus borealis (assembly GCA_024363595.1). NCBI lineage: Eukaryota > Metazoa > Chordata > Amphibia > Anura > Pipidae > Xenopus > Xenopus borealis. The sequence goes on from CM044433.1 coordinate 151,237,781, forward strand.
CCCATCCCCCCAAGATATGGGGGAAGGGAGGCGGCCTCCTCTGCAGAGCTACTTTTTTTTCTGTGCAGATGGGGGTGGGGGGAGCACCAGCCAAGGCTGTGGAGACAGTTTAACCCTTTGGTGAATGTGATTCACTGAGCTTGTATAAACCACTGATGTATATGATGCTCAGTCCAGCTGAGTGAATTAATGGGCCCCCAACAACTAATAATGAACATTTCATAGAAAACCCCCATTGGATACAATATTCCAGTTCTACATTTAGTGCCAGCAGGCTTGTGCTTTAGTGATCACTGTAAGTGGCACTTGTACAGTAGGGCTGTGTATGAGTGAGTAGCTTTCATCGCACAGTCCTTTGTGCATCCACAGTCCAGACTACCTGCTGCCTACATGCTTTACAGCAGTGCTGCAAAAGTCTGTGCCTTTTAGCATAGGATCAACATAGAAATCCACTAAATAATAGTTGAGGCCAATAAATGTAAAAATGACCATGATATCCTGAGGAGAATATATTTGATGACCAAGAATAACAATCCAGCTGAACTTTATCCGATTCGGCAACCAAAACACTGGGCCTAATTGGAATTCTAGTGGGTCCCTAGGGATATCTGTTGATTACAATCAGTCCTCCCTCGAAAGGAATTCTGAACCTGCCCAATCAGCCAGATTTCTGCAAGGCACGGCCAAACACCTCTGTATATGTCAAGTCAAAAACAGTGTGCATGGATTTAGCATTAAAGAGCAGCCACCTTTAAAATATGTGCCTTTTTTTTAAAGGGAAACTGTCATGGGAAAACATGTTTTTTTTAAAAACGCATCACTTAAAAGTGCTGCTCCAGTAGACTTCTGCGCTGAAATCCATTTCTCAAAAGAGCAAACAGATTTTTTTATATTCAGTTTTGAAATCTGACATGGGGCTAGACATTTTGTCAATTTCCCAGCTGCCCCTGGTCATGTGACTTGTGCCAGCACAAGGAGGGAACTGCTTTCTGGCAGGCTGTTGTTTTTCCTTCTCAATGTAACTGAATAGTACACAGTGGGACATGGGTTTTACTATTGAGTGCTGTTCTTCGATCTACCAGGCAGCTGTTATCTTGTGTTAGGGAGCTGTTATCTGGTTACCTTCCCATTGTTCTTTTGTTAGGCTGCTGGGTGGGGGAAAGGGAGGGGGTGATATCACTCCAACTTGCAGTACAGCAGTAAAGAGTGATTGAAGTTTATCAGAGCACAAGTCACATGACTTGGGGCAGCTGGGAAATTGACAAAATGTCTAGCCCCATGTCAGATTTCAAAATGAAATATAAAAAAATCTGTTTGATCTTTTGAGAAATGGATTTCAGTGCAGAATTCTTCTGAAGCAGCACTATTAACTGTGTTTTTTCCCATGACAGGTTCCCTTTAAGCAGGTGGTTTCCTAACTGACCCATGACTCTCTGCTAGGGTTGCAACCCGCTGTTATTTCTCCAGCCTAGCCAGTAAAATTCCAGCCATGACCTGGATTACAAATATAGCGGCTATGAATTTATTGGTAAATTTTAAAACCTATTTGTTTAGCCACTGGCCCACCCCAGTTTCCTCTCACTTCGTCCCACCAATTATGCCCCTTTTTCAATCCATTTTTTCCAGGTTCTACCTCCCTTTTGGCCCCTGCACTCCAGCTCCACCCTCATTTACATCATAGTCCTGCCCCTTCTCTATCCTGCTCCCACCTCCAAGGCATATGCCGTAAGGTGCTAACAAAACAGTGGCAACCCTACACTCAGTATGAGCTGCCCAGAGCCTGCCTTGAACTTGCAGCTCAGGTGGATGTATTGACTCTTTGATGTGTTAAGCCGGTCATAGATGAAAAACATCTTTATGTTATCATAAGACCAAGCTTATCTTATCTTTAAATGTATGATTTGTCCATCAACTAAAAAGACCATTTCAAGTAATAATGTCTAGTTGAAGCCAGGAAAACTATGAGGAGCTGCCTGCTTGGCCCTGCATACGATTGGACAATAGATTTCACTGTGACAGATGAAAATGTTCTAACCTGGCGGATCAATTGTGTAACTAATGTTGGATGAAAAATCTTTAGATGAACGATCATACGATTCCCACTAACCTCACGATAATTTGCCGGATTGGCTGGATAGCACTGAAATTGGTCATTCACCAGAGACAAATCTTTGCGTCTATGGCCTTTAATGATGGGCAAATCAGAGACAAAGAGTTTCCTCTCAAAGTTACCTTCTTTTATGTCTAGAGAAGTGACCCCCAACCAGTAGCTTGTGAGTAACATGTTGCTCTCTGTGTCCCAAAGCAGGTGCTCGTTTTTGAATTCCAGGCTTGGAGGAAAGTTTTAATTGCATAAAAACTAAGTATAGTACCAAGTAGAGTCTGTAGGCTGCCAGACCACATAGGGGCTACAAATAGCCAATCACAGGCCTTATTTTGCACCCCAAGAGACTTTTTCATGCTTGTGTTGCTCCCCAACTCTTTTTACATTTGAATGTGACTGACGGGTAAAAAATGTTGGGGACCCCTGGTCAAGATATTGAATCACCTCAAATTGCTGTTGTTGGAAGTGTCCATAGAAGTTGTGTGTAAAATTGCATTTTGTGGGAATACACTTTGTATAGGGTTTACGTTAACCGCTAGTTATAGCTCCTGTTGGGTTTGTGAATATTCCCATTCATCCAGGTCATGGTTTATCTGTAGAAATAAGTCAACTCAACTGGACTTGGCGCATTTTTTCCTTGAAGTTGTTTCAGCAGTCATCCAACTGGCTTTCTCAGTTCTCTAGGCATAATCATGGCTACTTCTGATGATGAAACCTCTAGCTTACAAGGGCAGCACCTCGGGTCCAGGCTGGGTACTGGTTCCGAAAAATGGACTTTACCGCAAGTCCAGTTGTTTTGACTTATTTCTACATATGCTCCTGTTGTGATTGTTTGCTATACGGCATGTTCAGCACGTGGTCTCATTATATGTTCAATGTTTATCCAATAGTTTTCTCTACTATTTACATCTCTGCCGTTATAGTTTTCTGAAGTCGGCCGAAGATGCCTCACAAGGAAACTTCGGGAGCGACTTCAGAAAACGAATCGCCACGTGTGATTAGTGCCGGCAATGTTCCATCTAAACCAGGTGCAGAGTGAGGGAAGGCGTTCAGGGAGATTGGTCGCCGCAAAGTCGAGGCGATTTAGTCTCCGGGCGACTCAATCTCCCCAAAATGCCCAGTGTGCCCTAAGCCTTACAGAGCTGATTTAGTTGAAGTACATATGAGCACTGCCAAGTGTAACTGGATGCAACTGTCACATAGTATCGTTTCTTCATTTCTTTCCACATTTCACAGCAGGGTCAATGTAAACCTGTTTTGGCCATTGTTTGAAAATGATGATCCCCTTGTAACAGTATAGATGAACCTTTGTTACATTTCAGCTTGTATAATGCAGGTGCAAACATCATGGTTCAATATTAGGACGAACAGCTAAAAAGCAACTGTGTATATACGTATTTTGGTGAATCAACTTAACATTTCATTTCATTTTTTTTTTTTATAATTGTTTTCTTTCTTGTAGAGTGTAAGTTCTGCAGGGCAGGGACCACCTTCTTCTTGTCTCTTTTACAATGTAGTTTTATGTTTATTATTTATGTATTATTTACTGTTTTAGTGTACCATCTGCTTTACAGAGTTGCTTGTAAAAATAGCACCATGTAAATAAAATATACATACATCTCTGTCGAAGTTCTGTTGCTTTTATAATATCTGTTTTGCAGGTCCCAGGCCCAATAGGGAGAGCACAATGGGAAAAAAGAGCAAAAGAGCATCGGATGCCTCCTCCTCTGAGGAAGAAGAATATGTTGTGGAAAAGGTTCTTGATCGAAGAGTGGTAAAGGGACAAGTAGAATACCTTCTTAAGTGGAAAGGATTCTCAGAGTAAGTATGCCACCTTTTATTCTCCGGACTTAGGAAATACAGTGGTGCTGGGTGTGCAGTGCTGATATAAATACAGTGGGCACTGGGATTCGGAAACTGGGCACAATAGGTTCTTAAAACTATTGTTTGGCCTCTCAAGCAAACATATGAGCCAGACTTTAAAGGACAAGTAGACTACTCTTATGCCGTAGTGCAAATGCACAGGTCTAGCTTGACACAAGAGCTCACTAGGAAATAGCACGTAGACCGGGACATCATCAGGCAGTGCATTATTTTCCCCAAAGAGGAGCACTGGCCCTGGGAAAAACTTCACTTGTTGGGGAGGGGGCTAACAGATTGGCATCCCCTGGTACAAACTCATGCTCTAAAGTCACCCAGGTTCAGCTGTTGTTCACAATAATTTCACACAGTTACTCCCATTGCCAAATGGCTAGTTTATGGTATTTTCATCGTCTGTGAAATAACCATTCTATTATTATTATTATTATTCTATTATATTACACCGACAGTTTTTGCTGCTATATGGCAAAATCTGTGCATAATTTCTTAATGCTATTGGGAATTAATGGAGACTATCAGCAGTGTTAACCTTTCCGATTCTGTCCTCCCAGAGAACACAACACGTGGGAGCCAGAAAAAAACCTGGATTGTCCAGAACTCATCTCTGAGTTTATGAAGAAGTACAAGAAAGTTAAGGAGGCTGAACCAAAACCCAAGACCGAAAGCACCAAAAGGAAAGCTGGAAGTGAGGAAATTAGGGCGAAGAGGAGGAGAGAGGTTTGTTGCTAGATGGATATGTGTCAGTGACATCTTTATGAACATGACAAAGCACTTCTTTAACAGCCACAGATGGGTGGAAGGGTCATGATTTTTATGGTGTAGTTTTTATTTTTAAATTATATTGTTTACACTACATATAATTCCCTCTACCATATATAATTTCATTCTGAACCAGCAAGAGTATTTTTTTTTAGTAGTATTGGTGTGTAGGCAGCTCAGGTGATTTTGCCTGGTCATGTGCTTTCAGAAAGAGCCAGTGCTGCACTATGGAACTGCTTTCTGGCAGGCTATTGTTTCTTATACTTATATAAATGAAGCTACTCAGTGGGACATGGATTTTTAATATTGAGTGCTGTTCTTATAGCTACAATAGAGCTGTTACGTTGTGTTAGGGAGCTGTTATCTGGTTACCTTCCCATTGTTAGGCTGCTGGGGATGGGGGTGAGACCACTCCAACTTACAGTACAGCAGTAAAAGTCACATGACTAGGGGCAGCTGGGAAACTGACAATATGTCTAGCCCCATGTCTGATTTCAAAATTAAATATAAAAGAAAATCTGTTTGCTCTTTTGAGAAACGGATTTCAGTGCAGAACTATTAACTGGTGTGTTTTGAGAAAAACATGTTTTCCCATGACAGTATCCCTTTAACTAAGGATGTCATGTCCCCTGAAACAAGTGTCCCATTCTCTGGCTGTTTGTACCCCTTCATGTTCTACCATATTATTCATGCCTCCCCCACCACTGATAATGCTTTTCCTAAAGTGTACCCAGTCTTTACTTTCACATTTTGTTCGATCCCACCTACCCGTTAATTTTTCTTAGTACTTCTGGGAATCGGAGGGAGCTGAACATTTTTGTGATATTTGTAATGACACAAAGCATAATAACTTCATTCCAATCTTCTTGCAGAGCAATGACATTGCACGGGGCTTCGAAAGAGGTTTGGAGCCAGAAAAGATCATTGGCGCTACAGATTCCTGCGGTGAGCTGATGTTCCTCATGAAATGGTGAGTGTGATCTCTGTGCTTCCATAGTTAAAATATATTGCTGTAGGATATCGATCATAAGCTCATTGCATGTGAATATTTTTTTACAACCGAAATGCGTTTCATGAAGCTGAATTTAACAGCAAGACCATAAATTGTTGTGTTTGTGTGTTTTTATGCATCGTTATTGTGTGGATCACCTGAACAGTTGCAAAGCTTGTAGGCTGTATGGGTCGGCTCCTACTGAGCAACTTGATGCTGATTGGGCTGAGGGCCAGCGATAATACCCTTTTCTACCTGGGTGGTACAGTCCATTGTTGTTGTGCTGCAGGCAGGCTGGAGCGGGAGTAAACTTCTATGGCTTGTTTAGCTTTGCAACTGTGCAGCCAATGACATGTGTTGTATTTCACCTTGCATGAAGCTTTTAGACCAAGGGCACATTGAGCCTGGGCTCCACTATTCTTTGCAGATTAGCTCCCTGTCTCATCTCCATTTCTCTACACATTTCAAAATGCAGAATGCTCTTGCTTGCAGGCACACACAGTAAATCAGAGACCTGCCTGAAAATATGTATTTGGGCTGACCCAAAGGAACGTGTTCAAATCAATGGAGATGGGGCACGAGAGGATCTACTTCTCTCAGCCTGCAAAAAATACACAGACTTGCGCTCTGTGTGCCCACAGCCTTAGGCTAAAGGCCCACAAATGATCTTTTCTGCCTGTTTAAAAAAGCTGACCCACTGCTTTTCGCTACCTGAGCTGTGTGTGTGCTGGCTGGTTTGGAATCAGCCCGTCAACCCAAACATGGACCAGATTTCAGTTTGGAAAAGTTAAAGTGTGTATTTTCATGACTAAATCTACTTTGTGTGATGCTTTGCCTGCCTGTGCACCTATTCGAAAAGTGGAAAGCCGCTGACCAGCTTTTATATTTGCTGCGGAGCCTTAAAGGAGAACTAAACCCTAAAAATGAAACATACCATGTTTCATATACTGCACTTATTGCATCAGCCTAAATTTTCATCTTCTCAATAGCAGCAACGATCCAGGACTTAAAACTTGTCACAGGGGGTCACCATCTTGTAAAGTGTCTGCGACACTCACATGCTCAGTGGGCGCTGAGCTACGCTTAGGGGTAGTTGCAAGTTGAGAAAATGAGGTTGCCCTTTAATATAAGCTGATGCTACAAGGCTGATGATTAAATGTAGTTGTGCTGGTTTCTGTGCTGCCATGTAGTAATAATCTGTATTAATGACTAATCAGCCTTATACTGTGACATTTCTATTCTATGTGTACTGTATATTGTGAGTGGGTCCCTAAGCTCAGTAAGTGACAGCAGCACAGAGCATGTGAATCAGTGAATCAGCAGAAAAGAAGATGGGGAGCTACTGGGGCATCTACTGGGGAGACACAGATCTTTACTGCTAAAGGGCTGTGGTTGCCTTGGGCTGGTACAGAAGCACAAAACATAATGTACAACATTTCTAGTCTACTTCTTTAGTTTAACTTTAGTTCTCCTTTAAGGCCTGTACTGTGCATTGCCTTTTAAGTGTACAAGTTCAGTGTGGCACGCTGCCTACCTGTTGAATGATCGCTTTGTGTTTATCAAAGTCTAACTGGTTATTATGCTTTAGATGGCAACAATAGCATCTCACTCCTTTGACACAACCACTGCCAAACCGTGTGCACTAAATTTGAAAAACTACAGTTTTTAACTCAAATGATGGCTGCTTTGCTTCTAGGAAAGACTCTGATGAAGCTGACCTGGTTCTGGCAAAGGAAGCCAACCTGAAATGCCCACAGATCGTTATAGCATTTTATGAGGAGAGACTGACTTGGCACGCTTATCCTGAAGAGTCGGAAAGCAAAGAGAAAGAAGCTGTTAAAAGCTAAAAATCACTTTTAACACCCCATATTTACTCCCTCCTTCATTCAAACACACGTACACATTCACAGTCTACCTACTCTCCCTACCTGCCCTGGTCAAGGGCACAAACGTTTTTTTTTTGTTTTTTAATATAGAAATAAGCCTCTGAGACACCCCAGCTAGTGGCATTTGCACAATATCTTGGCAGCCATTAAAAGATTCAGTGGTGGTGTATTCCTTGTGAGGCACTACTGGGGATTCATTATCTCTTCCACAGAGGCAAAAAACCAGCAACTTTTTAAAGAAGAACATCGGCCTCTACAGTATTTCAAATGAGGTGCCGGAGGCTTTTCCAATGGTTACGTTTTTGTGTTGGGTTCTGAACAGCTTGGGCGCATTGATTGAAGAACTTCCCTCATCTCGCAGTGATGATACTGTGTTCTGTGAAGGGATCCTTGCTGCTTACTCCCGTTCTTGGACTCTTGTTCTTGGAGGGAGAAGACTTTGGTTTTTTTTTTTCTGTTTTAAATATTGTTTTAATATATATCATCTGTATTCATTGATGTTGGGTGGCTTTGCCTTTACTCGTTATATACCTGAAGGTGTTTGGGAGGGCACAACAACAAGGATCTGAAACGTCTCACATAAAGGGAGGACGCCGCTAGAGAGGAGGCCAAGAATGAATCCCATAAAGACAATGTCAGCCATTTTTATCAAGAAGGGGACCTCAAAGCCTTGAGGAGATGTTGGTTTGTATGTGTGGTTCAGTTGATGTGCCATAAGTAGTAAAAGAATGTCATACTTTTTATTAGACATACTGAAGGCCATATGAATGCCCTTAGAATTGTTTACCAAGTGTGTTAGGTTCCTAGGCATTTTAGTAAATCTTTTTTTTTTTTTTTAGTTTTCAGTATTTCCAGTATTCAAAATATTAGCTTTTATACATTTTTTTATGATACAATAGAAATATGTTTCTGATAAATCTATTGCTCTGCCAAAGTTACCCAAGTCTATCAGACTTATTAACACTTTACAAATCCGCCAGGAAGTAATGTGGCAACCAGTCATGGTTTCATTATTTTGCAGCTGGCTGAACAAAGCTAATCACTGATTGGTTGTTGTCTGTTACTGCCTGGGTATCAATTGGTTGGTTAATAAGCCGGAGTGTATCTAGTCAGTAGCAGGCATAAGGAAGATTTACGGATACAGGTGCTAAATCGTAGTTCAGTTACCCTTAGCAACCAGTCATATCTCAAATATATTTTTATCATATATCGCTCTGAGCAAAACTAAATGCTGATAGGCTGATATTGATATCTGCACTGCTACAATTTAACACCTATATCAGTCACACAATTTAACGGATCCCAGAAATATGATCAGACGTTGGACATAATTAATGTCGAAATGTTGAGCAGCAGAGGTGTTGCCAATATAACCTTTACTGAATCCGTGCCCGGTTGAGAAACTCACTGTACATGTAAAACTCACAGCATAAAAGTGCTGGGTTTTCAGTAAAGGCATTTTGGAAAACTACCAAGGCAAGCAACAAAAGATGAAATGTCCTCCTTACAATGTGCAGTAGATAGAACTGTCATTGCAAACATAGCATAGACTCTGCTTCTGGGTTCCTCTGAGCTTTGCCATGCTACGGGCTTACTGGCAATTTAGAGATGAAAATACCCTGTCTGAAACAAATGGGGGTTGTGCCTTGCCTCAGTCTCTGCACTATAGTGATCTGGCAAATGATTATCTGACCGCTTATACTACAACCTACTTGCTCCAGGGATATTCAGTACGGACCAATGTTAGAAACTGAGGAAACAGTCACCATTCTTCATTATGGAAAGAAAGAGTAACACTAAATATTTCAGCAGATTGCTGCTAGATAAAGGTATGGAGAGCTCTCTTCATCTAAGGAGATGTTCCCTATAGTAACATATGGCACCGGATAATAACAAAAGCAAATACCTCAATATTATAAAAGGTATGTTCCACATCAGTTCATCGGTGCTGCATCACAGAGCTACTCACTTGTACAACGTTCATTGGCCAGAAAAGAACCAGTTCAGTTACACAGCCTTTCTAGAGTACCACCGTACCTCTACCAATTTGCTGCCTCCTTTTGCCTCAGCTACCTCACACCTCTCTGTGCTCACTTCTTGATCCGAAAGCTAAAGAACACAGGCTTTTGTCTACTCATTTGACCCAACAAAGCCGATCTCTGGCCAGTAGTGCCATAAAATGTACAGACGGACCCCCTGATAAGTCAATTCCAGAACATTTGTTTGGATTTTGTTTTGTTGGGCACTAACAGAAAAAGATGTAGATGACTTACCCAAAATAACCAACAAAGTAAGCCGCTATCTTTACAGGAGTATATGGGTCAGAAGTGTTGTCTTTCTACAGAAGAAGGGCACCATATTTTAGCCCTGATCTTGATGAGGTCTGGAGCTTATCTGAATGTGTCCATCTGGGATGTCCATGTAAAGCAAAGGCTCCTGGAGATGACACGCCAGGCATTGTGGACACCACTACTATTACGAGCATTCACAATGCAGTGAATTGCAGCAGTCCCTTTTCATGGATAGCAGTGGAAAATTTGTATAGTAGCCTCACATCATGCCCAGATACCTTTGATGATGGATGGCTGTCTCTAGTAAAGACAAGTCTCGCTTGCTGGTGTGCCAGTGGTGGGCATAATTTATCTACATGCAGTTGGGAGGGTTCAGCAGGGAAGTGCTGTGTGTCTGTAAAAATCTAATGCAGATTCTTTACAATGAGCCCTAAAGCTGGTCCTAGACGCAATGATCCGATTCGTACGATTTCTCAAATCCTCGATTCGTGCGATTTTCGAAACGTGCGTGGAGTGTTCAGACGTTTGTCGTACCATGCTGATCGGTCGTTCAGTCGATCGGACAGGCTAGAAGATTTCTGTCAGTTGCCGATCATATCTCTACATGTATTGCTCATCTGACTATTTTCAGTGGGACACGAGCTTTGTCGGACAGAAACTTTGGTACAATTGCTGTTGGGCTGAACATCAACTGATCTGTTCTTTTACTGCTTTATTTTATCTGAATGGTTAGTGGCAGGTCAGATCCGATCCGATCTTTGCGTCTATGGCCAGCTTTAGGAGGGTGGTTCTTTTCAATATAGTGTTGTAGCTTTTCACTTTAGGAGACTTTATCCTTGCGTGGTTAGTGCCCCTGCTTCTGGCATGTGAAGCACCTCGGTTCTCTTGTATTTCTCACAATTTGTGTGTGT
>CM044433.1:151302065-151314169 GCA_024363595.1 Xenopus borealis
TGCCGTATGCAAATTAGGCATCTCTAGCGTAAATTCGCTTTGCCTGGCAAAGTAACACTAGCGCAACTACGATACAGTTCGCCACCCTGAGCGTAACTTCGCACTTTAGCTTAGTGAATTTGCCCCAATATGTCTAGCCCCATGTCAGACCTGTTTGCTCTTTTGAAAAATGGAGAATTCTACTGGAGCAGCACTATTAACTGTTTTGAAAAAAAAAAACATGTTTTCCCATGACAGTATCCATTTAAGGACCAAATTCAAGTTTTTTAAAATCACATTCATAAATAAAGCGTGAATAAACACGAACAAGGTTTTTCCTGTTGCAATTTGTCTTCTATAGCTAGCTTCTTAATGAAAAACAAATCATAAAAATCACATTGTCCAATTCATTTTTTAAAATTCATATTTGAAAATACACCTCCAACTGACTTCTACAAGAGCTTGCCAGATTTTAATTGCTGAATATTTTTATTGAAGGTTTTACCATCGATACATCTTGAAAATGATTTTTCTCGAATTGCTGCAAAATTCAGATTTTTAAAAATAGCTTTAAAATATTGAAAATACACCTCCAACTGACTTCTACAAGAGCTTGCCAGATTTTAATTGCTGACTATTTTTATTGGGGGGTTTTCCATTGATACATTTTTTTTTTTTTTTTAAATTTCCACTTATGATCAGGTAAAGATTGTATAACTCTGAATCAGCTTAATGGGGCAAACATTGGCACGTAGAACAAAAATGCACTTTGGGATAATTCTCAGTAATAACGTCAGATAGGGATAAATATGTATATTTAAGGCAGTGCATGCGTATGTAATGACAATTAAAGTCATCAAGGCTTGAGGGAGTTGATCAAACCTCCTTATAAAATGGTAGCTTGCATAAAACACATCGGGGCAGATTTACTAAGGCTCGAATTCGAGAGTTAAAAAACCCTCAAATTCGACCATGGGAATACTTGGGAATTTTTGGGGAAGTAAAATCCTTCAAATTCTAAGGATTTTACCGCAATTCGATCAAACGATCGAATAGAAAATATTCGATCAATCGATAAAATCGTTCGAATCGAATAATTTTAACCATTCAATCAAATTTTTTTATTCGATCAAAAATAATGAAAACCAGTTCAGTAGCTTTGATCTGGCAAACTAGGCAGTCGAATAAAAATAGTAATTCGACTGTAGATTTTTATTCGAATTATTCGAATCATTCGATTCGATCGAATTTTCAAAATTCACTGGTCGAATTGGTCTTCAAAAACATTTGAATTTGACTATTTTTGAAAATTCGATCGAAGTTCAAATCCTTCATGTGAATTTAGTAAATCTGCCCCATAGGGATTGGCTGATACATGTTATTCAAGTGCCTACTGCATCTAACAAGGCTACCACACTGCTTGGGCACGTAGCCCTGCAGGTCAGGGGTCAGTAGATGCCACACTGAGGTTGGGCTAGACAGAACATTGGTCCATTATGAAAGATTCACTGCCAGGAAGGCCAAAGACCATTTCTCTGGGGGTAGTCCAAGGCTAGAAAGCAGGGGAGGGGCAGTATTTGGCTGGGAATGTTGCTGTCTGTTTGAGGAGTTATGGCTTAACATTGGTGGAATGTCTCTAATGCTGACCCTTGGCTTCTGCAATTACACCTGCAAAACTGGCTGGATTTATGGGCGTCTGAGGGCAAGGCATTGCAGAAAGCCCATATACAAATAAACAGATCCATGGAGAGAGACACAGACATGCAGACAAACAGACAGACACATGTACAGAGAAACACAGACACACACATGTCCATATATCAATCTCCCAGACTGCCAAATGCTCTGCTCTAAGCTGACCCTAAAGCAGTCGCTGGGAATATGTGTCAATGGTTAGGATGGATCTCTGCACATTGTTTACCAAAGCCCTGTCTGCTAAACTGGTCTAAATTCAGTTTATATGGCGGTGGGGGTCATGTGAAAACAACCAAGTTCTCCTTTTAAGCTCTCGGCACTAATCTCTCATTGTTTAGAAGTAGAGTGTTTGGCAAATGGCAGATTCCCTGTTGTCTGGTCATTCCCCTTTGCAGCTGCAGAGATGCTTATACAAGCAGACCCTAAGGTATTTGTACAAACCCATGCACTCTCTTTGCGCTTCCAGCCTCTCTAATAAGAAGATTTCTCTTGTGGCTGCGGCACTACATCGATTAAATCGGTTGTTCGCATTTTCTGATCACTTTTAGTATGGTGTAGGGAGTGATTGTCTGAGACAATTTGCAATTGCTTTTCATTTTTTATTATTTGTCGGTTTTGAGTTATTTCGTGTTTTTATTCAGCAGCTCTCCAGTTTGCCGTTTCAGTAATCTGGTTGCTGGGGACCAAATCACCCTAACAACCGTGCACTGATTTGGATAAGAGACTGGAATATGAACAGGAGAGGGTCTGAAAAGAAAGGGGAGTAATAAAAAGTAGCAATAACAATGAATGTGTAGCCTTACAGAGAATTTGTTTTTTACACCACAGTCAGTGATCCCCATTTGAAAGCTGGAAAGAGTCAGAAGAAGAAGGCAAATGATTAAAAAAACTATAAAAAATAAATAAATAATGAAGACCAATTGAAGGGTTGCTATGAATTGGTAATTTTATAACATACCAAAAGTTAATTTAAAGGTGAACCGCCCCTTTAAGGATACATCTGCCTGTTGTACAGCACTGCAGAATATGTTGGGGCTTTATAGATACTTGTTAATATAACACTTGTTCCCATAATTGTATTGTGTCATCACACTCCTTTATGACAAACATAAATATATATACAGTATAGCTGTATAAGCATACAGTTATGGGATCCGTTATCCAGAGAGTCCTAAATTACGGGAGGCAGCCTCCCATAGACTCTATTATAACAAAATTATCCAAATTTGTTCCCTTTTTCTTTGTACTAATAAAACAGTACCATGTACAGGTATGAGACCTGTTATCCAGAATGTTCGGGACCTGGGGTTTTCCAGATAACGGATCTTTCTGTAATTTGGATCTTCATACCTAATAGAGATACTGACACCTGATATGAAACTCTTTTTTTACATCTATTTTAATATTGGCTTTGAAAGCTACTTCTAAATTTGCCATAAAGTATTTGCATGATGCTTTTACATTACCTGTCTGATCCCCCATGTTCCTGTATGAGGGGGCTGCCATATTTGTGCAGCAGGAGTCTGTTAGCATTAGAAACTGTAACTAACAGGCTGAGATGGGACAGTCAGGTTGGCAAAGTCAGAGAGTCAGAGAGTCAGGCTTAGAAATTTCAGCTAACAATTATATACAAAAACAAACCTTTCAGCAAAAAATGATCAAAATAACCTATAGGTAACATTTAATGTACGTTCATATGTAAAAATTCTTTTTTTAGTGTCAGTATAACACATTTACTTTACAGCGCTGCACAATATGTTAGCCCTCTATAAATACATGTAAATATTATTATTATTATTATTAATAATAATAATAATAATAAAAAGAGCAAGTTTTGTATAAAACATGACCAAGGTACCAAAGTCCCTGGAAATGTAAAGCACTGAAAATATTGAAAAGATATTTCCATATAGGTTAGTGTAAGAGTATAGCTCCCAACAACCCTGCAGTATTTGGTTGTACGTATACAGTTCAGGTATGGGATCTGTTATCTGGAAGCCCGTTATCCAGAAAGCTACGAATTACATAAAGGCTGTCTGCAAATTTTAAAAAATTATTTCCTTTTTCTCTTTAATAATAAAACAGTACATTGTACTTGACCCAAACTGAGATTGGAAGCAAAACCAGCCTATTGGGTTTATTGGATGAAGACCCAAATTATGGAAACATCCATTATCTGGAAAACTCCAGGTCCCGAGCTTTCTAGAGAACAGGTCTGTATCAATATGACCCCCACAAGGCTGAGATGGTGTATTTTTTCATATTCAAGCTTTTTCCAGGGTGGCGGTATAATAAATCTTGAAAAATCGAGTTTTTCAAAAAGAAAAAAAAAATGATTTATTTTAACCCAATATCCCCCCAAAAACCCTCAAAAACTAAAATTTTCGTGGAAATCACAACCCGAACTGCAGCGACTTTGAGCATGCCCATTTTGTGGCCACACCCCCTAATTACCATATCCATTTTTCAAAATTTGCCAGGTGATGAAAGTTTGAAGACATTTCTGTGGTTTTTATTTGCTTACGAAGGTGAATTGCCCCCCCAGCGCTAACTCAAACCCTCCAGCCCCTACATAGGCCCCCTCCACCCCCTGGCCTACCTCTCCCAGGCTATTGCCCCTAAGTCCCTACTTACCCCTTCATGCAGGTCCCCTCCAATGATGTTCACAGGGGTCATCTTCTCTTCTAAGGGTCTTCTTCTGGGATGTGACGGCGCTGGGTGCACATGCGCAGTAGTACCGGCGTCCTACTGCGCATGAGCACCCATCGCTGTCAGATCCGGAAGAAGCAGTTTGAAGAGAAGATGGCCCTTGTGAACTTCGCTGGAGGGGACCTGCATTAAGGGGTAACTAGGGACTTAGGGGCAATAGCCCGAGGGGAGAGGTAGGCCGGGGGGGCTAAGGAGGGAGGGGGGTTTGTGTTTGCGCCTGGGGGTTTCATTCCCCTTTAAGCTGCAAATCAGTTTCCCCAAGAGACCTGTTTATCTTAAATTGTTGCTAAAGTCTATACTGGGCTCATCCAATCTATCTATTCTGGGCTCATCCAATTAAGTTAGAAACTTTGTATATTTTTCTGATTGTTCAGTGCAGGAGATCAAATAGAAAGTCAGGACATTTGAGTAGAAATGTGGGACTGCGGGTTGAGCTGTCAAAAGCAGGACTGTCCTGCTCAAAACGGGACAGTTGGGAGGTAAGCTAATATTCCAGATGTTGTGTAACCATTCACTGAGCTGGAATGCCTTCGGGTGTGTCTATTTACTTTGCCCCAGCTAGTCCCCTTCTCTCTATCACTTTCAGTGATGAATCAGCCCAATCAGCAGGGCAAAAATATAAATGTGCCATTCAGAGTCATTGATCCTGTTTTATCCTGAGCAACATTGGCTCTAATACTGAGTATATCTAGAACCCGTGCCATAAAGCAAGACACGGCTGTTGTAGTTTGCCAGAAAGCAAGCAGGTTCCCCCCATGGAAGCAGAGAGTTGCAATAACTTTTTTATTTTAAGGCCCCAGTAAAATAAAGCCATTTTTAGTATTCCTCCCATTATGGCTTGTATCAGTCATATTTGCATTCTTTCTTTATTCTGTTTAAAGGAAAGGGGAGAAAAACTGAATGTTATGAATAGGAATTCCCAAGCCCAGACCTCATTGTTTCCTGGAAGTGTTAACTTATATAAATAGTGGCATTCTCTTTTATGACTCTATCTCTATTCTTCTGGATATCATCAGCTACAACTCAATTTGCTGCAGTAAAGCAGTGCAAGAATTGTGCGATTGCCCATTATTCCTTGAGTGCTGTGTAAAGTGATTACATTTCTGTATATGACACTGGGCTGTTTGCAGCTCTCTGGAGAGAACTTCATTGGCACATTGATTCTCTGCCCTGGAGAAACCTGCAGTCTGAACTGAAAGGATTGCAGGCGCAGCAAATAGACTCTGATGGTTCCTTTGATACAAAGGCTGCTACCTACCATTGAGATGGGTCATTGCTGCGCTTCACTGCTGGTAACAGGGATCATTTATGGGTGTATATGCCTTGAACTGGGGAGGAGGAATTAAAATAATAATTCCTTAAAGGGGAACTTCACCTTTATAGACATTTTTTTATTTCTGTATTATTTGTCTTATCACGTATTTCTGCAGTGTGGATTTTTTTTTGTTTTACATTTTTTTATATTTATATTTGAATCCGAGGGGTTTTAACCCAATTCGATTTTTCGAACGATCGAATATTTAAAATTCGATCAGTCGATCAAATCGTTCGAATCGTTCGATTGAAAGATTTTAAGCATTCGATCGAATTTTTTTTTATTCAATCAAAAAAACTTGGAAGAATCCTATGGGAGCTTCCAATAGGGATATATAGCAATTCGGTTGGTTTAATATGCCAAATTTTACATTTTAAATTTTTTGTTAAAGGGCCAGTACTTCAACAATTGAATTTGAATTTGAATTTTCGAATTTGACCAATCGAATAGAATTCTGGGATATTCGGTAGTCGAATAAGCCCAAAATGAATTCGAATTTAGAAATATTTTAATTCGAATTTGATTCGAATTTTCACTTCGAATCAATTTGACCCTTAGTAAATGTGCCACTTTATGTGTTAAGGATGCAGCTGCTATGTTAAAGGATTTTCACAGTACAGGTTTGAGACCCATTATCCAGAAACCCATTATTGAGTGAGATCCAAATTACAGAAAGTCCATCCCCCACAGATTACATTTTTTCAAATAATCCAAATTTTTTAAAAATGATTTCCTTTTTCTCTGTAATACAGCAGAAACCCCATTTTACATCCCCTGATTTTAGTTTTCCCTCATTTGACATTGTTGTTTTGTGGTCCCACCTATATATTATGCAGAATATATTTCCCTGAGTTTGTATTTTCCTGGATTTTAGGCCATTTTTTTTCTGGTCCCCTGAAAAATGTAAAAAGGTACTGTAATATAACAGTAGCTTGTACTTTATCCCATATAATATATAATTTACCCTTATTGGAAGCAAAACCAGCCAATTGGGTATATTTAATGTTTAAATGATTTTCTAGTAGACTTAAGGTATGAAGATCCAAATTACAGAAAGATCCATTATCTGGAAAACTCCAGGTCTGAGCATTCTGGATAACAGGTCCCATACCTGTACTACCATACCCTGTGAAAGAAGCTCATGTGTATGAACTCAAATCAATGAGTGAGGGTTACCGCTATATTTAAGTGCTTTTAAACTAAAGCATAGCATAAAACTATGTCAGCATAAAGCATAGCATGCTAATTCTTATTTATTCTTAAGCAACATAACTAATTTTATGCTGCATGGTGAAAAAAACATTATAGTAAAAGACAACTTCACTCAGGGGATTCATATTAAATTTATTTTCTCTCTTTTATGACTCTATCTCTAACAAATAAGAAAGAAATCTTCCAATGAGTGGGTCATCATCAGTCTGACTCCTATTTCTTTTATTCACTGCTGTAGAATATGTGAACACTTGAAAAAATAATAATATGCAGTTTGGTCTGTACAAACACTTAAAGGATGTTATTATGCAATGACCACTTGGCGGCAGCATTCTTCCCACTGTCAAAGCTTCTATTTTTAAAGGGGTTGTTCAACTTTGAGTTAACTTTCAGTACAATGTAGTGAGTGATTTTCTCAAATAATTTGCAATTGGTTTTCATTTTTTATTATTTGTGATTTTTTTTAGTTATTTAGCTTTTTACTCAGCAGCTCTCTGGGTTGCAATTTCAGCAATCTAGTTACTAGGGCTCAAATTACAAATATAAGTATCCTTAAAGAGCATTTGTTTTTAGATGGGTCAGTGACCCTCCCATTTATAAGATGGGAATGAGCAAATAATTACAAATATATAAAATATAAATACCAACTGAAACTTTTTTTTTTTAGAACTGTTACATAACATACAAAAATTTAACTTAAAGGGATACTGTCATGGGAAAATGTTTTTCTTCAAAACAGTTTCAATCAGTTAATAGTGCTATTCCAGTAGACTTCTGCACTGACATCCAATTCTCAAAAGAGCCAACAGATTTTTTTATATTCGATTTTAAAATCTGACATGGGGCTAGACATATTGTCAGTTTCCCAGCTGCTTCCAGTCATGGAGTTTTGAAAATAAACATGT
The DNA here is from genome assembly GCA_024363595.1 of Xenopus borealis. Lineage (NCBI taxonomy): Eukaryota > Metazoa > Chordata > Amphibia > Anura > Pipidae > Xenopus > Xenopus borealis. The sequence goes on from CM044433.1 coordinate 151,309,881, forward strand.
TTTCCCTTTAATGGTGAACCACCCCTTTAAGGGTCCAAGTGCATGATGGGAGTAACTATGAAGAAGCAGACCTCCACCAATAGTGAGCTGGCCCTGAGCAATAGTAATGGCTGTTAAGGCATATATAATATAAATAGAGGTGTGAATTTGCTCTGTGCAGCTGAGACATTTGACTTTGATTTTAATGCATTTGTTGCACAGACAAAAAAAATTGGCACAAGAAAAAACTCCAGTCGACGTCATTTTTTTTGCAGTTTTACAAATTTTTAAACAGTTCTGCTAATTTTTCTGCAAAATGGGGCATATTCTCTCATCACTAATCTATACCATTACATATATATGTAACTGGATGTATAATCTTGTGTATACAGCACTGCTTGCATATACAGAGCTGAACATTTCTCACAATACAAATAAAGAAGGGATAGAATAAAGTAGAAAATAAATTAACATATATGCAATTATATGAAAAGGGCGTATTCAGTGTCGGACTGGGACACCAGGGGCCCACCCAAAAACCTTAGACCAGGGGCCCACCATAAAACCTTAGACCAGGGGCCCACCATAAAACCTTAGACCAGGGGCCCACTCTCAGTACTAATATTCTTCATCTCCTCAATCAACCTATATTCTCCTAGCAGTGGCGTAACTACCGGGGGAGCAGGGGGTGCCCCCCCCCGGCAGATTTCGCCGCCCCCGGGCCCGCCCCCACCTAGTTACGTTACTGTCTCCTAGTTTGTTTACTTTACTTTATTCCATCTATTTAGCCTCTTTGTTCTCATAGAAATAGGGAATGGCCATAAAATAGGCCAAAAGTTTAGCAGCATGAGGGCCCACTGACACCTTGGCCCACCGGGAGTTTTCCTGGTAGTCCGGTGGGCCAGTCCGACACTGGGCGTATTGTTAACATATACAAAAAGAAGTCCATAAACCACAGAGCTGACAATGTAAAAATAATAATACTGTACCTGCAAAGCTCAGCCAACAACTAGGAAAGCATTCATGGGTGCACAGTGCATCTAAAGGGGAAAGGACAGAGGTTTATTATGTGTAAAGCAATAACAGAGATTAAGACCGTTCTAAACATATTTACCCCTGCACTAAAGTGCACAATCCCCCAGTAAAGCAATAACTTTTGGATGAGGTCCATTTGCCCAAAGGAACGCTTTAAGTGATATACAGTAATTTGTGTTAAAGTGCTGTCTGTATCCACCTATAGTCAGACTGCACAAAACAATCATATGGCCGTACCATTACAAGGAATGGAAAAAAAAACAAAAATAAAAGTTCTTAGGAAAAAAAATTTCATTTAAAGCAACACATTCATTACACATTTCCAGTGTAATGAATTGGTAAATGTGATGTTTAAAGGTGGTCCTAGACGCAGAGATCGAGTGGTTCTCTACCCGATATGCCCACATTGAAGGGCCCAACAATTGGATCAGAATGGAGGAGATACGGGTGGTCGGATTGCGGGACCGCATACATGCACAGATGCCACTACGATCCTACAGGATTTTTTAACCTGCCTGATCCAGATCTGGCCAACTTTTGGATCAGGGAAGCCTGTTGGATGGCCCCACACTCTTGGTCTGTCGGCAGCTTTTATCAACCCGTGTATGGGGGCCTAAGGGTAGGGGTAGGGGCAGATTCCCTGAACTGCCTTCTGTGTGCTTCAGTGAGGAATCACCTGTGCTAATGCACTCGTGGCGCTTTGATTTGCCTCACGAGGAAACTTCAGGCGCCTTCAAAAATCGAAGCGCCGCAAGTGAATTAGTGCAGGCGATTCCTCATTGAAGCGCAGTATCTCCCCAAATCTGCCGCTACCCTTAAGAAAGTATATGAGGGTTGTTTTTCCTATTTTCTGCACTGCTGATTCTGTCTGAAACAGTGTAAACAGACCTGTGCAGAAGCATGCAAAGCATTGTGGGAATCTGATTCTTAAGCAGGAGAGCTGACTCTGTTTCAGGAGTCGGTAGACTGAGTGCCAATCAAGTGTAATAAATCATGAACTAAGTGCACACTCACCAATGAGGTGCAAAATAACCAGTGGCATAACTACTAGGGGAGCAGGGGGTGCAATTGCACCAGGGCCCACTCCCTCTCGGGGGCCCACTGGAGAGACTATTAGAACTCCAATGTGCAATTCACAGGGGGAGAGCCAGATAGGGGGGCCCATGTGCCAATCCTGCACCAGGGCCCACCAGCGAGTAGTTACGCCACTGAAAATAACAAATGGACAGAGATAGATTTTTTGTGTTCCGCTGAAGCAGGTATCAGTGTTTGTGCTGTACCATTATGTACGTGTATCTCTCTGCAAACACCTGTCTATTAGAGCCCTGATATCCAGAAAAGCGTGGTGGTTTAACACCAGTAATATAATGCAATGCTTGTTTGTTGAAGGATACTTCCATCACTCATTCCTTCTAGGCATCTGTTAATTATCCTGTGAACCTATAGGTCATTATTCTGATTATTCTGTCTGCACTGAATAGACACATGCCTAGATCTCACACCTAGACATGAGCAACACCTAATAAATGCTGAGGATTTAATCAAACTGTACTGTAAAGGGGTTCTTCTCAGCTGTGTTAGGGGCAGATTCACTAAAGGGTAAAGTGACGAATGCTAGTGAAAATTCACCAGCGTGATGTCATTTCATTACTTTGCGATTTACTGCTCCCGTTCGCTAGCGACGGAGATAGATGCTAGCGTTGCTTTGCTCTTTAATGCCAGGCAAATTTTCACTCTGGCGAATGGACATAACGCCGCAAATTCACTAAGATACGGATTTTACTGAAGGTTACCTCTTTAAAATTGTTTTCCCGCTCCAACACCTAATTTACATATGCAATTTAGGATTCAGACGAATCTTTTGCAAAGGATTTGGGGGTTCGGCCGAATCCAAGATAGTGGATTCAGTGCATCCCTATCTTATAGCCAACGAATATTAATCTTGTAGGGAATCTTGTAGCCGCAATGTATTGCCCCACATGTCAATCTTCTCTGAAATCTCTTAGCCGCAGAGTAAACAGTGATTAAAGAAATAGGATAGAAATGTTATTTATTTGGTATCCTTGAGTTTTATTTCACCTAATTGCTTTTTGATGTTCATTGTTGCAATTGTGGCTCCACTTCTCTAATCCCAGTAATAGAAATAGTGTGCATACAATTAAACAGGTTATTAGTGCCTCATGGGCATCACAAAGGGAAAAAATGATTTTATTCTAAAGACACAAATATGCATGGCTGGAGGGCAATATTATCATTTTGCTGCTGGTTAAAATAAACACCAGCAAAATGTTAATGAGCCTGGAATATGGATGCTATAATTAATCCCCTTGCTGCAGGAAAAGGCCTGGAATGTTAAAGTGGTTGTGCTGCTTTTATTTCATCATCATCATTAGGATGTGCCCGACTTATGAGTGGCAGAATAGAGGCTCTATCAATCAAATATCAGCAGCTATATTATCCATTGGGTGTTTTCCTCTGTTTATACATTAGAAGCAGAGCCAACAGAAAACAAGAAAAATATTGCTGTATAGGGTATGCAATCTGTAGTCCTTTGTTCTTGTTTGAAGAACAGTGAATTTAAATGTGTGAATACAAAAATACCCATTCGCACTATAGAATGCAGTGAGTGTGAGAGTAACAGTTTCACAATTGCCCAGCAGGGGGCATTATTCGATGGCCAATTTGGAATTCTGTAACTAATCACAAGAAGGAATCAGTGGAGGAAATGAGGAGAGAGCCACAGGAGATCTGAAACAGGTATAAAGGTGTAGGTATAAAGAAATACCTGATATTTTGCACCTCTTTTCCAGACTGTCCAGTCTGCAGGGCAGGCCGATGGAATGCTTGATTGTTGCAGCCTCACAGGCAACGTATGGAAAGAGGGTTATTCTTTTACATACATACTACATCTCAAAAATGATAGAAAAATTTATATTTTCTGCCTCTGCGCATGTACTGAATGGTGAGATTGTAGCCAAATAGAACACAAGAGTTGTATAAGGCCAATAAGCCTTGGAGTGCAATGGAGCAAATATGAAATCAGCAGTTCCACAACTGTACAGCAGGGGGCATAATGCAATGAGCAATTTGGCAACCAAGTCTTAAAGCCCCCATACACAGGCCGATATAAGCTGCCGACAGACAGAGTTGGCAGCTTATTGGCCCGTGTGTGGGGCCATCTGACGGGCTTCCTTGATTGATATCTGGCCGAAAGCCGGCCAGATCTCGATCGGGCAGGTTAAAAAAACCTAGTCGGATCGCGGGCGCATCTGTGC
>CM044433.1:151322124-151356638 GCA_024363595.1 Xenopus borealis
CTAAAGGCTTTTGCTGAGAAGAGAGATTAAAGTCGGCCATAGACACAGAGATACCATTGTAGGAAACAGAGGTTTGTATGATTTTCAACAGTGTGCGGACTAGGGTTGCCACCTTTCCCCTTTGGAAACTCCAGGCTGGGGGCGGGCCAATGATTTTGTGTTGGTGGGGCGGTGGTGTTGCGGTTAGGGTGGTGACATAGTGTGGGTGGGTCTGTGGGGCAGAGCAATGATGAGGCAATTGGTCAATCGCTGGGTCAATCTTAGGGAAGGTTTTGACCTGGACAGCCCTCCTGGTTAAAAGATTTCTATCAGCTAACAATAATATCTCTGCATGCATTGCCATATCAATGGGTGACTGTCACTACTATTTGTCAGACATAACTTTTCTACGATTGCTGTCTGTCTGTAATTTGTTCTCTTTACTACTTTTGAATGGTTAGTTGCAGGTCGGAAGATTGGCATGGACCATAGTTGAACTGGGGGGCCGGGGGCCCACCGGGGCTCCTGAACTAGGGCTCCCCTATGGACATCCCTGGCGATGTATGTATGTGCATGTGCTTGCATGCATTCAATGTCTTTGCTGCGACCGCCCAACATAGGGAAGTTGTGGCAGGAAGAACCAGGAAGAGTCGCAGATCTAGGTGCGGATCTGGCCCGGCGGATCCCACAAGAGCTGGGGGCCAACTAGGTTTTTTTCCCCGGTCTCCCGCCTGCCCAGTCCGACCCTGGCATGGATGTTCATTTGTTTGATACAGCATAATAATCGTCTATTGCCATTTTAAGGGAAGGGGAACAGTGTATAATAGCTGGGAAATAATCCCATAAGTTTGTGCTGCTAGTTCTATAGGCAGTGGGCACAGTCATTACTAGGCACTTTGCCATGTGTGGTTTTTGAAAGAAGGCATTTTGTGTCATTTGCCTTTGTTCATATAACTCTACAAACCTAAGACTTGCATTGCCTTGACAACGGGGTATTTTATGTACAAATGTGATGTCACGTAGAGGGAATTGCAAGAGAAGCTGAAATATAATGTATTTGGGTTGCCTGGAAACGCTTGCAAGAGATTTTACATCTGGTTCTGAGCTCGGCATTTTGTGCCACTGGCGATTTTCTGCAGGTGTTTGGTGTCACTGAAGAGAAATTTATGAAACATGCCATTACTAGCTGTACACATGTGGAGCCATGGTGACTAGTGTTACACACACACAAATACAAGCACGCCAATGTAGAGACACCACAAACTATGCCAGTAATGCATGTAACTATTACTGAAGCTGCTCCCAATTCAGCATGTCAAGGGCACAACAGATGAGTGAAGGGCAGAGCATCCAGTGTACTGCACAATTATACACAACCTGTATCTAAGTGGGAACACAGACAGCTTTCAGGAGATTTAGTTGCACTTCATGAACAGAGATATAATGTAGCACTTTAAAGGGCAAGTCAACCCAAAAATAAAAAATTGCCTAACAAAAAAAAAAATCATAATTCTAAGCAATGTTATTATTATTATTATTATTATTAATAATAATAATAATATTATTATTATTATTAACATGTATTTCTATAGCTTTCCAATATACATTTGTAAAAATGTTTGCTATTAGAAGCAGCATTGGCTTAACTCCCAGTTGTTACTTTCTGTTAAAGTCTTGGTTCCCCAGCAAAGTCAGATCTGTTAATCAGCTACTTTTCTTACATTGTATCAACAGTCTGAGCCACCAAGGCAGAGAAAAGACAGGGACAATATTATTATTATTATTATTATTATTATACATAAAATGTATTTCTATAGCACCAACTTATTTCGTAGCGCTGTAAAGTGAATGTGATTATACAAGTAAATCACATGAATTACATACATAGAACATATGGAGTTACATACATCACAATAAATACGGGTACAGAAGGTGAGGAAGGCTCTGTGCAGAAACAGCTTATAATCTAAAGGGAAGGGAATGATACACAAGTTGTGGGAGTGAGCAAGATCAGAGTTAAGTGGATGAGATGTGGTACTGTAAGTGGTTTTGAATTGGGTAATTAAGAGTGAGGGTAGGCTTCTCTAAAAAAGTTGGTTTTCTTGAAAGCTGAAAGGTTGGGAGAAAGTCAGACAGACCGTGGGAGAGAATTCCAGAGGAGGGGTGCAGCTCTTGCAAAGTCTTGAATGCGAGCATGTGAGGAGGTAATGAGAGAAGAGTTGAGTAGCAGGTCAGTAGAGGAGCGTAGTAAGCGGTTGGGTGAGTATATGGAGATTAGTTCAAAGATGTAGGGAGGGGCAGAGTTATGAAGTGCTTTGAATGTCAGGGTCATTTGAATTTAATTCTGAAGGGGAAGCCAGTGGGGGGATTGGCAGAATGGTATGGCAGAGGAAGAGCAGTTGCTGAGGTGTATAAGCCTAGCAGCAGTGTTCATTATGGACTGGAGAGGTGACAGTCTCTGAAGGGGAAGGCCAATAGCAATACATAGACAAATAAATTAAAAACCTTAAAAAACATTTAATTAATGTATATCGCAAAGTTGCTTAGAATAATATTTTCTTTTATTAGGCAATTTTTTATTTTGGGGTTGACTTGCCCTTTAAATAACCAACAAGAACCAAGAAGACATTTGTTTTTTTTAATAGTATCCAAGATCCATTCGTTTGGAAAGCTCACTAAACCAGATCTCCAGTTTGCAATATCAGCAATCTGGTTGCTAGGGTCCACATTACCACAATGTAGCACTTTAAAGGACAAGCCAACCCCAAAATAAAAAATTGCCAAACAAAAAAAAACCATAATTCTAAGTAACTTTCCAATATACATTTATTAAAAAAATTCAGTGCTTTTAAAGTTATTTGTAAAAATGTTTACTATTTAAAGCAGCATTGGTTTAACTCCCTTTTGTTACTTTTTAAACAATGTTGCGAAAGTCTTGGTTTCCCCAGCAAAGTCAGTTCTGTCAATCAGCAACTTTTTTTACATTGTTTACAATTTCAGCAATCTGGTTGCTAAGGTCCACATTACCCTTGCAACCGTGCACTGAATTGAATAAGAGATTGGAATATGAATAGTAGAGGGCCTGAATAGAAAGATAAGCAATAAAAAGTAGTAATAACAATAAATCTGTAGCCTTACAAAGCATTTGTTTTTTTTAAATGGGGTCAGTGACCCCCATTTGAAAGCTGGAAAGATTTAGAAGAAGGCAAATAATTCAGAAATTAGAGAGAATAAATAATGAAGACCAGTTGCTTAGAACTGACCATATAATAACATAATAAAAGTTAACTTAAAGGACCAGTAACATCAAAAAAATAAATTTTTTAAAGTAATAAAAATATAATGCAGTGTTGCCCTGCACTGGTAAAACTGCAGTGTTTGCTTCAGAAACACTACTATTGTCTATATAAGGAGAAAAGGCTCAGCAGATAGCAGATAGCTCTGTAGAACATAATGTTATCTGTTATCCATTACTTATCCTGTGCCATGTAGCCATTTTTCAATTTCCACCATTGCTACACAGCAGCTTGTTTGTTTCTGGAGCAAACAGATCAGTTTTAACAGCGCAGGGCGACACTATATGATATTTTCTTTACTTTAAAACACTTTATATTTTTTGGTGTTACTGTTCCTTTAAAGGTGAACCACCCCTTTAAGGAAGGCCTTCATTTAACAGCAGCTGTGACGTTGCCAGACAATATTGCCCTGTATATGATCATCTTAAACTAGACCAAAGTAATACATGATTTTGAAAGGCTGATGCCATATATGTTCATAAACTAATCCAGTGCCGGACTGGGACATCAGGGGCCCACCCAAAAACCTTACACTAGGGGTCCACCAAAAAATTTTAGACCAGGGGCCCACTCTCAGTACTATTATTCTTCCTCTACTCATTCAACCTCTATTCTCCTAGTGTATTTTCTTTACATACTATAATCTATTATTACATCTATTTAGCCTCTAGAAATAGGGAATGGCCATGAATTTGGCCAAATTAGCAGCATGAGGGCCCACTGACACCTGGGCCCACCCGGACTTTTCCTGGTATCCTGGTGGGCCAGTCTGACACTGAACTAATCTAATAGATTATTTGAACTGTATTATGAGCACATTCTCTTGACTCCAGTGCTATTAGAAGACGGCTCCTTCTCAGTTATTTCCTCTCCGGGGGTCGGTTCCGGCCACATACATACTAGGGGTCTTTGGTAGGCTGCATAGGTTAAATTAAACACACTAGCTTTCAATATCATATCAACCTGCAATCTGTTTTTTTTCTTTCAATTAATGTGAACAATAAATCCCCTTTGCAACATGCAAACCAATATTATGCTGAGTGGAATCTCCAGCAAATTCAGTCCCTTTTCTTTCTCTAGGAATGCAATCAGTTATCTGTGTTTCTTTCGATCACCAACAAAAAGGCACCACCAGAGCGGAATAAAATCCTACATTAAATGTCAGAAGCCCAATTCATATGCTTCTTGCATTTGACAAAGCCAAGAGCATAAAATAAAAGAAAATTATGCTAATAAGAAGTCTAGTGAACGCTGTTCAGTATCTTTTCCATTAGAGAATGGTAACAGCTATTGCCATCTAGGGAATAATCACACACCAGGTAGTGCACAGTTAACAAACCACTGAATTTTGTTCAAGGGAACAACCATTACTTTGCTGTTTAATTTATGTCTCTATACTTCTAACTGTATTGGGGCGAAAACGAATTGTACTGAATATGCTTAGCGCAGGTATGAATATATACAGCTAGGCATACCTAATGATACTTCATGCAGTAGTACAATGCATTATTGTTAAATATATATAGTATATAAAGGTTCCAACATGATCCACAGTGCTGTACAAAAGGTGAAAAAAAGAAAACGAATCACTGACATAAAGGCTGGCAGTCAAATTCAGTGAATCATTATTTGGGAATTCGGTTGAGAAATGAAGCCAGCAGATAGCTCATTTGTAGTAATGGGTGAGTTTGTCCCATTTGAGAAATGGCAAAAGATTTGCGAAACTGAACTTTTGATGCCAGCGACCATTTGACAATTTAAAGGTTTTGATTTTTCTTAAATTAATTTCAATTGGTTGTTTAATTTTTTCTTATTTTGAGTTTATGGGAGTTTTTAGAAACTCACATAAACTCGAAATTCGACCCCTGATAAATCTGCCTCTATGTGCATGGCCACCTTTACATAACCTAATGCAGACAAGCAAAGTCAGGCACGCAAGCAATACATATCAGCTTCAATGGAGGTGAATGGATACAAGTGATGAAGAAAAAACGAAGTCTTGCAAAAACTAATATGCACATAGTACAGTTCAAATGATCTACATTGAATTTCAGGTTAGTTCACTAAGATAGATAATATGTTGACCAGTGTGGCAGCCAGTCAATCATATATTAATTTTGGTCTATTTTGAGCTGACCATATAAAAGAAAATATCACCGCCCAACTTCAAAAGACATAGATGGATAGATCGATAGATAGATTAGATAGATAGATAGATAGATAGATAGATAGATGGATGGATAGATGGATGGATAGATGGATGGATATATAGATAGATAGCTAGATTAGACAGACAGATTTTCAATTGCCCTATTAGATGGATAGATAGATTAGATAGATTAGATAGATTAGATAGATTAGATAGATAGATTAGATAGATAGATAGATAGATTAGATAGATTAGATAGATAGATAGATAGATAGATAGATAGATAGATAGATAGATAGATAGATAGATAGATAGATAGATAGATAGATAGATAGATAGATAGATGGATGGATGGATGGATGGATGGATGGATTAGACAGACAGACAGACAGATAGATGGATGGATGGATGGATTAGACAGACAGACAAACAGATAGATAGATAGATAGATAGATATGCTATCATGATGATGATGCTCTGCCAAAAAGGCAGACTATTATTATTTTTTTCAATTGCCCTATAATGCCAGACACAGTCACTTGTGTACTTGTGACTACCATGGGCTTTAATTTGAAGTAATTATACTAAGCATTACTGTATAGCTAATTGCCCGGGCAAGTGTAACACAATCTTGTGGTATGTCCAGCATAATCTAGGTGGATTTGGAAAGTCACTGGTAGTACATAGAAGTATGAACTGCTTTATACATGCATAATGTAACTTTAAATGTAGGGATATACATGCCCATGAAAGCCCATTTTCTGGAGATTTCTGGAGATTTCTGGAGAGCCACTAGTAAGACATCCCTAGTATAAACTGCTTTACATACAATATTTTTAGATTATGAAAATGACATATATATATATATATATATATATATATATATATACAATGATATATATATATATATGTAGCCAAAACATTAGTATCCCTGTAATAAAAAGGATTTGGTTTGTTATTAAGTCCTGTGAGTGTGGCTCTCTTCAACAATGATACTATATATATAAATTGACATCTAATATGTGTTTTATAATGTTTAAATATTCTATATAGGTTAACTGTACATTAGTGCAAATATTGTTTATCCACCAGAGGGCAGCAAGTACTTTGTTTGCCAAGAAAAAGTTCACGTTTTAAGAAATTAATTTCCAAAGATATAGATTTGAATGCCTACATCTTTTATTAAAATGTGGGAATTGTATATATTTCTTGCTAATTACATATTAGAGCCTAATATCTATATTTACACTCAGGGCACTGACTAAGAACCAGTGTGTCATATTAATTGGTTATTCAGTGCACTACTTTTTGTTTTTAACCAAAAGGGATAAGCTGAGAAAGGAATTTTCCTGTGCTGTTGTATGAAGGCACCAGGGCTGGCCGGGTGCCCTAGGAAACCTGGCCGGCCCCAACTCCCACCTCCGCAGCCTGCACATATATGAGTGCAAGCATGTGTGCTGACCGGCTGGACCCTCACTCAACAGCAGGCGTGCAAAAGAGTGAGACAAGACAGGTTTTGTAGACCAGACTGGAGTAGGCAGCGGTGAAAAGTATGTACCTGATGCCCACTAAGTTTTGCGGCCTAGGCATGTGCCTGCTCTGCTACTGAAGCAGAGTAATGTTTTGATAGCATAACTTCCAACTTCCGCATATGACAATGAGATGCTTGTGCAGAAATAGGAGTAGAGCCTTGGCAGACTAAATTGCATCAATCAAAAATGCATTTTGGCTGTGCACCTATCCTTGCTAGCAGTTAGTCTACTGCTTCTATAGCAGCTGATGTTGTGGGTCTCCCCCTTTGTCTTTAGCAGTTGATATGGTGGGACTCTGTCTCTGTAACATCTAATTCAATGGCCCCCCTTTGTCTGTGTAGCATTTGATGTTGTGTCTGGTTCCTGTCTCTGTTTAACAGCTATGTTGTGCCTCCTCTGCCTCTGTTGCAGTTGATATGGTGTGCCTCTGCCTCTGTTGCAGTTGATATGGTGTGTCTCTGCCTCTGTTGCAGTTGATACAGTGTGCCTCCTTTATCTGTCGCAGTTCATATGATGTGCCTCCTCTTCTTCATATATTGAAGTTGATATGATATGCCTCCTTTATCTGTTGTAGTTGATATGGTGTGGCTCCTCTGCCTCTGTTGCATTTGATTTGATGTGCCTTCTCTGTCTCGGTTGCATTTGATACAATGCACCTTCTCTGCCTCTGTTGCAGTCAGTTGATATGGCCTGCCTCCTCCTCTGTTGCAGTTGACATGGTGTGCCTCCTCCTCTGTTGCAGTTGATTTGCTGTGCCTCCTTTGCTTCTGTTTCATTTGATATGGTGTGCCTCCTATGTCTCTTTAGCAGTACTATTGTGACAACTGTTTCAGTTTCAGTTCAATATGCAACTGTCTTAAATTGAGCTGAAATAATCTCAGACCAAATGAACTGATACAGAAACAGTGGAGGGTCTCCACATCACTGCTCCTGGTGTCTGGGTAGTAGCTCTACCCATCTTTGTTTGCCATTTGAAAGCAATTTCGCCCTATAGTTAATTAGTCTATCTACTATGCAGAAAGATATTTTTCTCAGAGTTATATTTATGCCCTGCAGCACTGCGTGATTACACACTCAAATGTGAACTTGAACACTGCTGTGCCATTTTTTTATTTGTTGCATAACCAGTGAGCAATTAAGATGCAATTACATTGACAAGTCAAAGGCAAAAAGATGATAATGAGTAATTACCAGCTATGTTTTGTAACCCTCCAAGCTCGATGAAGCTTAAGTGATGATGAGATCAAATAAGTGCTATTGACATAAATGAATAGTAGTTTCCCCACTAATAAGAATGCCAAGGCAGCCTCCTCTCTTGTCTGAGAAGATTTCAACTCAATTTAAGACGGTTCATAGCATACTGAAAGCATGAAGATTACTCAGAGCTGGACTAATCTAGGCTTGTTCTATTAGAGGTTTCACCCCCAGATGAGGTCTCTTCCTTGTGCTTCCCAGATGGGCAACCTCCCCAGTTATCTACCAGGGTCCTGTCTCTGATGCTGGAAGAGAAGATCAAGCCGCACATTCTCCTCATCCATCTGGACTACCAAGTCTTGTGCTGACTTTGGTACATTTGTTTGATCACTGACTTTGTGATCCACTAACACAGAGGTTACTTTAACTAATAGAAATAGAAGGATGTCTGCAGCTGTTACAGGGCTGGGAGATGGTCCAGGCTGTGCTTGCCGCTGTCTTGCGTGACTTTTTTTGGAATTTGTAAATTAAAACCAATAAACTCACACTAAGGGAAAATGGAAAACTGGAAGATGATTTCTAGCAATAATCGCATCGTTCAAATCAGTTACATGCATTCTTCAACATTAAAGAGAGGAGAATAATATGATATTTCTTCCTAGACAGCTTTTCCACAAGTCGATTTTATGACCCAGTACATTTTGCTGGTTTAAAATCTTCAAAACTGATCTTTGGTGACTTTGGATTCTCACCAGTGACTGTGTAGCTATGATTTAGTAGCAGCAAGGTTTTGGAGCAGTGACAAACTACAGATGTAAACACTAGTTACACAAGATTATGTTTTCAATGCAAAGCTACAATTTCTTATGGTAATAAAATGGCTAATGCATATATCCAAACATTTCCACTGCACAAATCAGGATATTTATGTCAAAAACCCATAACCAATCAGATCAGACCAAGCCAAGTACATTGACCCTGGTCTGCAACAACTTGACCTTTTTCTGATAGTCCTTCCTCTCAGTTGGAAGGTGTAGGATGATCATTTAAATAGGTAATTCACCTTTATGTTAACTATTAGTTATAGAATGGCTAATTTTAAGCAACTTTTCTACTGGTCTTCATTTTTTCTTTTGTATATTTTGAATTACTTGCCGCCTTATGGCTTGTTTCAGCTTTCAAATGGGGGTTACTGACCCAATCTAAAAACAAATGCTCTGTAAGGCTACACATTTATTGATATTGCTACTTTTTTATCACTCATCTTTCTGTTCACTCATCTTTCCAATCATATTCAGTCTTTCATTCAAATCAGTGCATGGTTGCTAGGGGGATTTGGATCCTAGCAGCGAGATTTATGAAATTGCAAACTGAAGAACTGCAGTATAAAAAAGCAAAATAATTTAAAAAACACAATTAATAAAAAATGAAAACCAATTGCAAATAACACTCTCACAAAGGTAAACAACCCCTTTATGGGGAGCATCTATGTACAGGTATGCAGGGATCCAGTATCTTGAAACCCACTATCCAGAAAGCTCTGAATTACAGGAAGGCAATCTCCCATAGACTTATGATAGACTATGATTTTTCAAAATTATTTCTGTAATAATAAAAAAAGTACATTGTACAGTTATAGGACCCATTATTGAGAATGGGTCTGGGGCTTTCCGGATAACAGGTCTTTCCGTAATTTGGATCTACTAGAAAAGCATGTAAACATTAAATAAACCCAAAAGGCTGCTTGTGCTTCGAATTAGGATTAATTATATTTTATTTGGGATCAAGTACAAGGTCCTGTTTTATTATTACAGAGAAAAAGGAAATCACTTTTAAAAATTTTGATTATTTGATTATAATGGAGTCTATGGGAGACAGCCTTTCCGTAATTCGGAACTTTCTGGATAACGGGTTTTCAGATAACGGATCTCATACCTGTACTCTGGATAACAGGTCCCATACATTTATCAGGCAATTTCAGTAAGAGAATAACCTGGAAGAAAAGAGACAAATTGTTCACGACAATAACATAAACTGCATGTATTCACCTATATATGACCATCATACAGTTCTCTTTTATATTTACAATAACTGTTCTGCTAGACAGGGGAAAATAGAGAAAGGAAATAAAATGTAACTTTTATTGTTTGTATTTTGTAACGTAGCTTCCAAATAGGCAGTTTATGTAGATTTCCCATATTTGCCATGTTTATGCTTTTTCTGCTCCAGAAATATATATATATATATATATATACATATGGCAAGATTCATCCAAAGAAGCATTTTTAAGCCTTTCAGTTCTTACTCTACAATAAAAAAAAAAAAAGAGCTAATTGAATAATGCCACATTCCTTGAAATCCAGTTACATGATCTCACAGTAGCAGCACAGCGTGCATTTAGCAACAGACATGCTCAAAAACTCCATTGTATACACTGCTTAAATAATGTTTATCACAGGGAAAGAACTTCTTAAATAATATTAATCAAGTAGGACACTTTCTCTGGCACAGCAGCAACAGTCTGTACATCGATGTGCTAGGTATATTTAGGCAGATCTGCATATTTCTAACATAGAAATACATTTGCCTGTATAAGGAACCATAAAAATTACTACATATTTGTAATATTGTGTAAAGTGCGTTATCATTGAAGATAATAAAACTTAATTTAATATGAAAAGTAATGAAAAATCTCAATTATATTCCTAGCAATGTTGTTTCTCCCTGTCATATTGCACATGCAGTTTTGGATTTTTATTTCCAAGCATATATGAATTGTTATGGGCATGCTAAATATTTAAGTTCTCTAGCTGTGAATTCCTTTCCTTGTGATGATTATGTTCCTGTCCATTCCTGCTGCTGAGCATCACCCTTACTTTTTATTCCCTAGGCTACCTAGGCTGATTATTCACCTGGATCTTTAACTTTCAGTTCCTGTTAACTTTCTACTCAAATCTGCTTCCCATGGCCCCAGCCACAAGCCTGCCTCCTATAATGTACTTATTGTATTGAATGCACTGATATCTTTTTCTACTCAACTTTAGTTCTTCTACATTGCTTTCTGCCGTTTTCATCCTTATTATCTATATTAAACTTGCCAGCTATTGTAAGGGTTAGGGATTATCAAGCATCTGCGTAGCTGGGGGCTTCTGCTAAAGGGCAGCTGTTACAGGCTGGAAGCCTTGATGCTTCCAGTGGTTTTATGTTAGGGATTCACTGAATCCACTATTTTGGATTTGGCCGAACCCCCGAATCCTTTGAGAAAGATTCGGCTGAATACAGAACCGAATGCGAACCCTAATTTGCATATGCAAATGGAGGGGGGGGGTTGCATATGCAAATTAGGGGTAGGAAGGATAAAGGGAAATTATATTCTATCTGGCTTAATATCTTAATATGCTATTTAAAATGCAACCCTATTTTGGGGCTTTTTTTTGTATGTAAAACTTTATTTGTAAAGTGCTGTTAAAGAGTCGCAGCGCTGTACAGTGCATAAAAGTACAATATATGCACATAAAAGTATACAAGGGGAAAATAAATCAAATAAATATATACAGAATCATATCAGGACAAAGAACTTAAAGGAAAAACTAAACCCCCCGAACAATGTAGGTCTCTATAAAAAGATATTGCATAAAACAGCTCATATGTAAAACCCTGTTTCATAATAATATACATTTTTAGTAGCATGAGCCATTGGGTAATCATAAATAGAAAATTGCCATTTAAAAAAAATAAGGACAGCCTCCTGGGATCGTAGGATTCAACAGTGCATACAAACATGAGCCAATTAACAGACAAAAGTTGTGTCTTTTGCTTCCACACTTCTTCCTGTTACAGTCTGCTGATTGGTTGCTATAGTTTACTGCCCCAGGGCAACTTAGTGCCTTTTATTACATAACCCCAATAGTGGGAAGGAGGTCCATGCCCGTACAGCTTACAGTCTAAGGGGCAGATTTACTATTTGAATTTCGAATAGAAAAAAATTCAAAATTCGACCATCAGATTTTTTTAAGGTCTTTTTCGATCGAAAATTGACCTTTTTCTTTTGTATAGGTCCATTTTCGATCGAATAAAAACAATACGATTCGAATGATTTTGGCAAAAATTCTTAATATTTCGTTTTATTTTCCCCCATAGACTAAAACAGCAATTCAGCAGGTTTAAGGTGGACGAAGTGTCGAATTTTAATTTTTTAAAAGAGACAGTACTTCGAAATTAGAATTTTTTCAATTTGACTCAAATTTTGGCCTATTCTATTCGAAGTAGCCAAAAATTACTTTGAAATTTGAATTTTTTTTAATTTGAATTTTCACTTCGACCCTTAATAAATGTGCCCTTAAGTGAATGGGAGGCTAACATACAGGTACAAATTGTAGATGAAAAAGTCTACAAGGTAATGCATAGTCCATAGGCACAGAACTAAAGCAATTGAGAGATGATTCCTTATGGAGGAATTGAGGGATGGAATTCCAGAGGTAAGGAGCAGCAAGATAGAAGGGTCTGAGATAAGAGGTGGCAGTGGATGTGGGTGAAGAGAAGGTGGCTCTGAGAAGAGCAGAGAAGATGACCAGGATCGTATAGTGAGACAAGAGAAGAAATGTAGTGATGAGCAGGGGAGTGAAGGGCTTTGAATGTTAGCAGAATGTTTTTATATGCTATCCTTTGCTTTACAGGCAGCCACACTAAGGATTTTAGTTGGGGTTCAGCAGGCTCCCTTTTAGGAAAGAGCAGAAGGATCTTGGTAGCAGAGTTTTAGATTGATTGGAGGGCAGAACTGGTAGGAGGAGATTGCAATAGTCTAAACTTGAGCATGAGCTTTTTTTGTGACTTGAAACTTCTGGGACCCTTGTGTAGCATCAAGCATGCTAAGGTAGACTTCTAAAAGGTAACTAATATTCACTTCAATAGGGTAATTTAGACATCTGAAGGTTCCTGTATGGAAGCAAATGTTGCACATATTGATCCCATTCAGATAAGGCACAGGACCTGTTATCCAAAATTCTGGACTTGAGTTTTCCTGGATAACAGATCTTTTTGTAATTTGGATCTCCATATCTTAAAGGAGAAGGAAAGCCTTTATGTACATGGGGTGCCAAAAGTTTGGCACCCCCAAATGAGTATATATACTTACCCAGCAGAAAACTACACCAGCCCAGTGTTCTTCCAGCGAGCACCATGGAGGGATTGCTTACTTTCTCTTCTTGTTGGTGCGCAGTAGAGTGAAAAGTCAAACTTTAATGAAGTTGGCTATTTCACTCTACTGTTCATGCTTCTGCCCTGGGAAAGAAGAAGGAAGCTGATCATTCCATTGAGCTCGATGGTAGAATCTCCAGGCCGACGCAATTTTCCTCTGATGGGTGTGACGTTAGTAAATATAATTGCTTTGCGGTACCTAACTTTTGGCACCCCCAATAATATAAGCCTCCTTTAAGTCTGTGTACAAAATGATATAAACATTAAATAAACCCGCTAGGTTTGGTTTGGCTCCAATAAAGATTAATTATATCTTTGTTTGGATCAAGTACAAAGTACTGTTTTATTATTACAGAGAAAAACTAAGTCATTTAAAAAAAATCTGGATTTTATCTGAGACGTCTAGTGAAGAGCGGATTTTTCCCCCAGCCATGGATTTGCAATGAAATTCTGCATTTCGCCATCTGTAAATTCTTTCAGGAAAAATTTGCCACAACAAAAAAGTCACAGACAAAAAAGTCTCAGAGACAAAAAAAGTCACCACTAAGAAAAATGGCCATTGACTTTAATGCATTTGGCAAAAAAGTTGCAGAGACAAGAAAGTTGCCACAAGAAAAAATGGCCATTGATTTTAATGCATTTGCAGCGAGAAAAACATTTGAGCCACACTGCAAATTTTTTCTCATTTTCGCAAATTGTTTTGCCAAATGGGACAGATTCACTCATCACTAGAGACGGCCTTTTGTAATTCAGAGCTTGCTGGATAATGGGTTTCCAGATAACGGATCTCATACCTTTTACAAATGCGTTCATTTTGATGCAATTGCAATGATCCCATTAACTGCATTTATGCTGGAATTCTGGGTGAAAAAAGCTACATTGTGGGAAAAAAAGATGGCATATATCATCCAAAAAAAGGACTTTCACAGTTGCTGCTGATGATTAAATTAAATGCCCCTTCTGTTATACTGCCTTTAGATATATCATTATAAATAAACAGATTTTGAATGAGAAAAAGATCAGTAGGATTTTATCACGCATGCCCACAGCATTGCCCATTAATGATGTCTTGTGCCAGTTGTGCAGGATGTGTAAACGATCCTCATTTTTAAAATGGTGTTGAACAGTTCCAATAAATTGGATTGCAATAACATCTAGTTATTTCCCTTTAATGTAAGCATTGCAATAAAGAGTATGCTAATACCACACTGCTTCAGTGTTATAGAATATGTCCCATAGAGAGAACTGAGTGAAAACACAGTTAACAGTGACTTAATATTGCAAAAAATGGGTAACAGTTCATTAACTTCCACTCAGAGCTGCAGGCTGCAAGTTGTATGCGAAATAATGTTTTCTTTTTCCTATTTTTAAGCTGCATCTGATTTGTTACAAATGGCAAATAATCACCGGCCATCTGACTTCTAGGAACATCTACCAATTTCAGATTTTATTCATTACTCCGGTTGTGTTAATTGTCTTCTTTGTCACACTCCGTGGGTTACAAACTGGTAGGCCAGGGAAACGGGCCTGATGTGAGACTTAAATTCCGATGATATGTGTGTAATTTCCACTTGCAAATGCTGCTCTAAAGACTACAACAATGAACTGAACAGGCTTTTAGGAAGGTCTGAGGCTTTTGCACAGTAGACTCAACTTCCAACAGTTTTTCATGGGTCACCGATGCATTGAGCAGCAAATAAGGGCAACCAGAAAATGGGCAACATTAGGAATATCAGACCTGATTGAAAAACAGTTTGGCAGGGATCCAGTTTAAAGGACTTTAATTTTCCAATCTTGAGTGTATACAGTGCCAAAATGCCACATTTTTTCAAACTCTATACAGGTATGGGATCTGATATCCAGAATGCTTGGGATCAGGGACCTGGAGTTTTCTGGATAGTGGATCTTTTCGTAATTTGGATCTTCATACCAAACTTCTACTAGAAAATAATGTAAACATTAAATAAACCCAACAGGCTGGTTTTACTTCCAATAAGGATTCATTATGTCTTAGTTGGGGTCAGGGACAAGGTACTGTTTTATTGTAACAGAGAAAAAGGAAATCATTTATAAAAATTTGGATTATTTGGATAAAATGAAGTCTATGGGAGACAGCCTTTCTATAATTTGGATAATTATGGATTCGGCCTTTTTCAGCAGGATTCTGGGGCTGGGGAGGGAAGTTGCGTGACTTTTTGTCACAAAACAAGGAAGTAAAAAATGTTTCCCCTTCTCAAGACTAATTTGCATATGCAAATTAGGGTTCGTATTAAGTTTGAAATTTGGCTAAATCTTTCACGAACGATTCGGGGGTTCGGTGCATCATTATTTTGCATAACGGATCCTATACCTCTACTATGACTATATTTAAATTATTCATTGATCCATTGCATTTAGCCAACCCTAAACAGTGATCCCTTATAGGCCAAAAGTGTTGCACTCTGCCCCAGATATGAGCAGATATCACCAAATATCCTACAAGCAAATACAGAGAGAACAACATGAAATATTAACAGAGCCTCATTCCTGCATATTTATCACTCTTGCCATTTCTTGTCTGTGTAAGAGCACACACTTGCTGGACACTCTCTTCACCCTGGTCGACGGCTCTTTGATGAAGCAGCACTTGTATCCACTTCACCACTAATGAGGACATTTAATTCATCTTTTGTCTGATCAGCAGAGCAGAAAAAGAATGAGGAATGAGGCTTTTATACAAGCATTTCTCTAGTTTCCCAGTCCCCATTTGTATTCACATACTGCTGTAATCTATCTACATATGTTTGCACCTTTGCATGTGTCTAATGTCTCCTATTCAGATTCCGTGTCATGTCTGAATTTAATAGACCCTGGACCATTACTCTGTAGTTGGAGTTCATTTAATTCTAAACAACAATGATTGGGTTGGATCTGTTGTGTAGGATTCTTGGGGAACTATAACCCAGCATTTGTCACCCATTTACTCTTCACTAAAAAGACCATACAGCAGAGCACAAGAGCATGTCATGTGTTTTTCTGCTTCTTTGAATTTATAAACTAAGCTTCCACATATCTATAGAGATAAGTCAACTGGACTTGCTGTGTTTTTTCCTTGAAGACGTTTCACTAGTCATCCAGTCAGAATTCTGAATTGAGAAAGCCAGTTGGATGTCTGGTGAAACATCTTCAAGGAACAAACACAGCAAGTCCAGTTGATTTGATGTATTTCTATAGATATTCCATGACCTGGATGAATGAGAATCTTCACAAACATAAGATTCCATATTGCTGTACTTCTTAAAGGAGAACTAAACCATAAAAATGAATATGGCTAAAAATGCAATATTTTATATAATGACCTTATTGCACCAGCCTAAGGCTT
Source organism: Xenopus borealis (assembly GCA_024363595.1). Classification (NCBI taxonomy): domain Eukaryota; kingdom Metazoa; phylum Chordata; class Amphibia; order Anura; family Pipidae; genus Xenopus; species Xenopus borealis. Next base: position 151,338,832 of record CM044433.1, read on the forward strand.
GTGACATATGGTCAGATTTGGGAAATTTAATCGCCTCTTCTTCTGGGCGACAATCTCCCCGAACTGCCTTCTGCGCTAAAGCACAAGCGGTGCTTCATTTTCCAAAGTTGCTCGAAAGGAAACTTTGGGCGTCTTTGGAAAATGAAGCTGACGTGTGCTTTAGCGCAGGTGACTTTTCATTATAGCAGATGGGAAGACGCAAAGGCAGTTCAGGGAGATTGTAACCAGGCGACTAAATCTCCCCAAATCTGCTTGTGTGTCAGAAGCCTAAAGTTAGAGCTTCTCAATAGCAGCAAACATCCAGGATTTTAAACATGTCACAGGGGGGTCACCATCTTAGAAAGTGTCTGTGACACTCACATGCTCAGTGGGCTCTGAGCAGCTGTTGAAAAGCTAGACTTAGGGGTTGTCACAAGTCATCAAGCAGAGGTTTACCTGTAATATAAGCTGATGCTACAGGGCTGATTATTCAATTCTGATGCTAATTGCACTGGTTTCTGTGCTGCCATGTAGTAATTATCTGTATTAATGACTAATTAGCCTTATATTGTGACATTTCTATTCTATGTGTACTGTATATTGTGAGTGGGTCCCTAAGCTCAGTAAGTGACAGCAGCACAGAGCGTGTGAATCAGTGAATCAGCAGAAAAGAAGATGGGGAGCTACTGGGGCATCTACTGGGGAGACACAGATCTTTACTGCTAAAGGGCTGTGGTTGCCTTGGGATGGTACAGAAACCCAAAACATAATGTACAACATTTCTAGCTACTTCTTTAGTTAAGCTTTAGTTTTAAGCATAATCATTCTCAACAACATCCATTAAGGGTCTGAAAAGAACACAAGATAAGCAAGATAAACATTTCTCATTTCACAAACCCTGAGTCCATGCATGCATCAAAACACAATTTCCAAAATTCATGAGTCTAAAAATATTAATATTTTATGTAATGCATTCTCAGCCAGAAAGAGATATTGTTATAAGGTGCTCTTTGAGGGGCCCAGACGAATTGGTGGCTTGGGGTTACACAAGTCGGAGGATTACCACCACCCCCCCCTTGCTGCAATCTGCCCCTTACCTTGCGTCAGTCAGGTGCAGACACACGCAACGTATTTCAAAATTTTTGTCATGCCGAAATTCGCAGGCTGTGTTTTCATGTTAATGGGAACACCAATAAAACTTTGTAGTGCTTAGGTTCTAGAAAATGTGGCAATAATTATGAGCTCCTCCAAAAACAGTCAGGCACAAAACGTGTTAGCCTGTTGCTTTACTATGTCTGAAATAAGCAATTTCTGTATTTTTGATCATTTTTGGAGGGGCTCATGATTACTGCTGCATTTTCTTGAATATGAACTGTGAGCATATCCCACCTATACGAATGATTTCTGCTTCTTAGCATAATTTATTGCAACTTTTTTGACCTTGGTAGTACATATACATTTTTTCTGGCACCTTTTCTTTTTGTTTGGTGCTTAGGTTCTGCCAGATACAGAGATAAGAGAATAGACTGCCCAAAGAGCAGAATACAGAATTCTGTAATGCATTGTACTATAGAGCTTAGTTTGTGTTAATGGACGTATTCAACTAATTCTGTGCATGAATAAGTGCATATTCCAGGAGCACATCAACCTCAACATTAAAGTACTAAAGTACTAACACCTGCAACTGAAAACATTTTTATCTGCAGACGCTTAGAGATAATATATGTACAGTTAATAGAATGCCGGGGGTGTATAGTTATAATTACATTAATAGTTGAATTACAAGTTATTAAGATGTGTCAGAGCATGGTTGAATGGATTCTAGGGAACCTGGGAGTGTTCAGTGGCAATGATATTTTGGCAGATATGGAGAGCAGGGCAGTCGTGGGTGTGGCAAGATGATCAAATGTCCTTGCTCTGTACCAAATCACTCCATTGCAGCACCTGTTTCAATGAGATCTGTAATCATGAAGTGCCAAAAACCAACACAAATCACCATGTTTTTTTGTCTACATAACGTTTTTAGCCCCACTATGCACAGGGCAGATGTTTAGTATGGGGTTACTTGCATCATGAATGGTGCAATCTGCACTAATTTTTTCATCTGGTGCAGATTGGAAACATATGGAATCAGTGCATCCCTACCTGTCACAAACTATTCTTAGTAACATGTACAGGTATATGCCCATGTTTCATTCTCTTTGCCCCTCTCTGCCCGCAGTTCTTTATTTAGTTCATTTGCTCAATCTCCTCTACTGCAAAAGTGGTGCAGGGATATTTTCAGTCAATTATCTTATCTATACCTGCAAAAATACATTTCTAACTCTGTAGTAAATGGACAAGGAAACCAAAATTCACTGTGAGGTGTCCATTAACTAATTCACCAGCTAGGGACTGTATTACAAATGTACCAGCAATGAGTTTAAAATACCCTGTGCATTGTTGACCTGCACATTCCCCATACCTAATCGGCCTATTCCCTGCCCCTGTGACATCAAAACCTCGCAACTATGACATCAATACCCCAGTCCCTCCTTTAAGCTGGTATTACTTCCAGGTTTCCCAACACAGATATACATTAATGCATGCACAGTAAAATTCCAAAATGTTACATATATGAAAATTTCAGTCACAGGATGCACAAATCAAGAGGTAGAGTATACAACACATTACAAGACCCTGAAAAGCATGGTTATGCCTCTAAATCAAATTACAAGGTGCTAGCAAACCTTTAAATATACACACTCATTCTGTAGCTTTTTCTGTGGAATGCATCCTCCAAAAATATCAGTAGTGTTTTAGCAACAGACTGCTCGGCAAATGCTTTATTTATTTTGCTTCATTGTGCTTATAATGTGCAAATCACCATGTCAAAACTCTCTGGAAGCAGCATAAACATAGAGAAGAAAAGTTACACAATTGTGGGTCTTGATTGCTTGGAATCCTTCAACATTTGGGGGTCATTTATTTGGTGCAAATTGCTATCCCTCCATATTGTGGTGGATGCAACTTGGCACTTGAGACTGGAATTCTGGGGGGGGGGATCATGCATTGTAGTTTGGCATCAGAAAACTGCACTTTGCAAACTGCAATACAGTTGTTAATGAGGTTTATAACTAATTCTGCACACAATGATTTTTAACTCATGTAACCACCAAGCATGAGGCCAGATAATATTAGAGATATGAAACAATGACAATATAATCACAGCCTGAACTTATTCTTACAGTATTTCTACTGCATTTATTGATGTGTTTTATTTACACTGCCAAGTTCTTTCATATTTGACAAGTGACAAAACAGTATGCTTATATTTAAATTAGATTAGAATCATCACACTGGAAAGCAGTTTAAACATCACTGTTTTATTTGTGCTTCTTAGAAAACTGATAGCCTGAATTATTAGTCATCTGAATTTATAAACTGTGCTCATGTAGACTGGCGGCGGATATATTTAAAAAAAATGATTTTAAAATGCTCATATTACTTACACCAGGCAACATAGTCTTTTATTTGCTTCTATTAAGGATCCAAAATATTCATTAAACTGTCTCTATGTCTTTGTCTTTGATTGATATGTTTTTTCGTTCCTTCACATAAGTTATAAAAAAAATAGTTGTGGTATTCAAACTAACCAAACAACAATTTTAACAGTTATAGTTTGCTATTGGTCCACACAGCTAATCCCATTGTCAGAACAAAAGTGCATTGGGTGTAATCTGCCAATCATCTGACACATCCAAAATCTTAGCCTGGTGACACACAGGCAGGTCTGGTCCTTTATTGTCCTAAAACAAAATAACTTTGTGGTGCCAAATCATTCATTCCTTGCCCTTTTGCAGATGTCCACTGCCATCACTGGAGCAATAGATTCCTCAATATGACAGAAATCACATTGCATCTGAGCAATGTTGGGCCTTTAGCACACAGACAAATATTGAGCCAAAAATACCTTTCCTGGTCAAAACAATAGGTGAAAAGCTATGTTGAGTGCTATTTGCTGATCTCAAGTTTTACAAAGGGGTAAAGTGCTCTTTAAACCAGTTTCCTAACTATGACTTTGTCCAAGCTGGTTTGTTATTACCACTGATGATTATTCTGTTTGTGTGGTACTTTGACCCTTGCCAGGTTTTGGATTTTGATACTAGCCTCTTGCCCTTTCTCTTGACCTGCTGCTCCCTGGCCTGAGCTTTGGCCTAGATACCTAATACACCTCCTGCTGTCTACTGGCCCCTTACATGTCTGGTTTCCTGGTCCAACACTGTTTTGCCTGTCTGGTCTCCTGAAGTGAGTGGTATCTGAGAAGGGATCATTTCAGCAAGCCTGGGGATCCAAAGGAGCATTGACCAACAGCACTGATGGAGCTCTCTAAAGCTTTCAGACAATAGCCACAATAGTCTCTATCCTGTGTCAAACCCAGGGGTGTTGTGCCAATGACAGAGTTCAGAAACTCCCTTCAGCAGCCTGCAGGATACCAGTGGCGGTAGACTTAGAGATGTAATTCTGATTTTTAAATTGGAATTTTGTCTCTTCTAGTGCAGAGAGGGCGCAATTGCGATGTGGTTCACCCTTTACCTGCCCCGAAGTGAAAAGTTTAAGCGAGAGAGGAAACATCGATTTGGCACCTCATGCTGCCAAAGGAGACAAACACGCCTGGTCAAACCATACTTCTATGTTATTAGTTACTAGATCTAAAATTCAACTCTCCTAAATTATATTGCCTACAATACACAGCCTCCTAGCAATTTTCAATCCAAACAATAGGGTATATATTTAATGAAATAATTACCAGAGTACAATAAGGTATTGCTAGAAGCCTTGCAATCACCGAGTTTCAATCTAAACATAAGCATGTCAAGTATTCTGATCCTATGTATTCTCCTGCATGAACAGTAGAGGGGGGTATCAGAATTGAAAAAGCACATTAACCCTTTTCATACTAGCCAAATAAAAAGAACACATAATGCAAGGGTCACGGCATCACCAGATGTGCTACTTTTGCTATTAGAGATTGAGGATAGTATAACATACAACTGACAGTATGTGTATATTTATACAAACCCATTTACAGGTGCCAAGACAAACATAACCAACAATTATTTTACTTTATAAAGCATCATCACGTTGGATTTATGCGAGAGAAATTACATTTGCTTTGCAGTCTCAATAAGCTCTTTCAGTAGCAGGGAACTCTGCACATCTTGATAAACTTTGCGAGAACAATATGTCAGCTCTAGTCTGATATGAGTTTGTTCTAGTTTAGACTGTCAATACAAATACCAGATTTATAATTTCCCTAAATTCCTGCAAAGAGAAATAATCTTCCAATACCATGGGCATATAATCCAAATGTGTAGTGGGATGCATATTAGCATGTACATGGACTGGGCCTTCTTCACTATTTCTGTGGAATTATATTTTTTGAATGCCCCTACAATACAACCCCCAAAAAATGTTTTGCCTAATAAAAGAAAACATGATTCTAAGCAGCTTTGCAATATACATTCATTACATATTCTCTATGTAAAATATGTATATATGTTATATGTATTGCTATTGAAAGCAGTGTTTGTCTGTCCTTTTCTATTCTCTGTACTGGTGGCTCTGGCTTTTGAAATAATGTAACATAAGCCAACGATTAACAGACCTGTCTTGCTGGAGGAGACTGGCATTGTTTAAAATGCAAAAACCAGGAATTATGCAAATACTGCTTTCAATAGCCATTACATTTACAAATAACTTTTAAAGCACCAACAATTTTTAATACATTAATTTTGGAAAGTTTCTTATAATTGTGTTTATTTTTAATAGGCAAAAAGTAATTTTTTGGGTTGACATGTCCTTTAAACAATTACACCAAACTGGTTTTGGCAGCTGCATGTTTCCCTGTCTCTACCTTTTTTGTGGACCACAGACACTTTTAATTACACATGACCCCTAATGATTTATACTGTTCTGTCTCAAATATTTTTTGTTATTTTTTCTTTCATTCTTTAAAGCTCAGAAATATTGTTGGGGTTATTCATATAAATTTAGTTCATAATCAACTCAAGAAAAAAGTACAGAATTATATTTATCCCCTTTTATACTATAGTGTTTTTTTCCGCTCTGTTTGCAGCTGTTCCTTGGAAAGCAGTGTCCCTTATCCACTCAGTCTAACATGCCTACAGAGCAAGAGAATATGTTGGTACTTAATAAATGCTTAACAATAATGGCGACAATAAAATGCAGACACATGTAGGAAGCGTCATGCCCACTCCATAGGACATGATCTGGGCACAGAACTGCATAGGGGAGATGTATATTTAGTCTACTTCCATGGGGCACCATGGCTGACATGCTGAGCGGGAAGCACATATCGAGACAAAGCATTCTTTAAATAATATAATGAAATACAAATGGTAAAACTGAAGTCTCTTCTGATTTGAATTTTTACATTTATGGATTACTCGCATATATTCTTATTGAAATCACAACGCAATGCACAACCGCAAGCTACAGTGGGAGGATGCCACATATGATATCAAACCCATAATGATATAAAACAATATTATTCTATGATTATACAACTTCCAGATGGAAACCTGGTAGCTGATTACAATGTCTTCTTATCTATCTGTAGGAATTATTAAGAAAAAGGTTGCAGATAAAATAATGAAAATATACCAAAATCATAGACAGACTGGAGTTGACTTTTTATTCAGTCGACACATTTCTGTTCGAAATGACTTGAGGTAACCAGAAAATAGAAGCAAAACATTTAGTATCATGGCGTAACAATGAAATAATTTTGCACCTGCCATTAGATCTCTTCTTTATATGAAGCCAAAATATCATAACGCTTATTACAAATCAACCAATTATGAGACCTATTCAGTAGTCAGTAGTGATTATACCAGACAAAAAACATATGATTGCTTAGTCCAGGTGGATTACATAGACCAAGAATGATCTAGATACAGGTGTACAAAAGTAACTGTTGGACAGTTTGGACAGACAGTTGGTATTTCAACATTATAGTCAAGGGCTACCAAAAACCAGTCAGAGCCAATACCAATACAATCCTTCACTCTGTTCTTTGACGGGTTACAGTAGCTGTTTGCCACAGTGATATTAGTCTTTTTCCATTATGGATCTAATTAACTACATGCTAATCGTCAATGTTGATCGTTAAATGTGATTTTAGTGGGATAGCCATTTAAAAACTGCTATCTGTTACCTAGTATTTACTTCAATATCCTTGTATTCATCTGCCTGAACTCACCATAATTCAAGTTCTCTGTTTCTCTCCCTTTAAGAAATTTGTTCTCATTGTCCTTAATCTGTTTGCTTGTTTTTCACTCAGTTTATTGGGAACTCTTCCATCTCTTGTCTATTAGGTCTCGATAATTCCTTCTGACCTCCAGATGAACCTGTGGCCAGGGTCAGAGGTCAGCCCTGGGGAAGGATTCATGGGAGAGGTTCAGAGACCTGACACGCACCGCCATTCGCTCTCCCTTTGCAGAATGAAGTCCCAGGCAAGGCAAGGGTTAAGGAAATCACGAAGAGCACATTTATAGGAAAGATGCTAATGCTTCCACTGGTTTCCCCCTCCCTTTTTTTTTACAGCTGCAATTCTTGATAATAAAAGGGGTTAATAAAGTGCAAGAAAGTGCTCCCGTCTCTATTTCTACTTACTACAATAGCCCTTAAGCAACGCAACAGTTAATAATGCAATGATACGTAGTTCTAAAAACAGGTCAGCTGTGTACAACATGCTTTCGAGTAACAATTCGATTATCTCAAAGCAAACTTGCCACACTGGATTTTCTGGTCATTCTAAGGCTATGATGCAAAAAAACCCAAAAAATTATCAGAAAAATGGTCACAAATTGTTAACAAAAATGCTTGACAACCTGTTAGTTGAAACGTAACAGCTTTGTGTAGGTGCTGGGAGCTGTAGATCACAATAGCTAAAAGGGCTACAAGTTTAACATCCCTGATTAAGTTTAAAAGAAAAAAAAAAGGGGGGGGGTTGGAATCTGAGAAATTCAGTTGCAATATCTGTGTAGTTGAACTCCTTCTACTGACAAGGATCATGCACAACTTCAATAGAACTTTAATCCTACAGGTCAAAAAGTGCAGAATCTCACTGGGAGCTTGACAGCTTGTAAGTGGCAAATCTCCTAACATCCCTAATTGGCCCGGTGTCTGTAGCAAGGCGGCAGAGGATTTTCATTTTCTGCTTGTGACTGCAACACTTACAAGCTTCACGTTAATTGGATTTCTTATGCTGAACGCTGGGCACTGCCTTATCATACTCTGTTAGTCCCTTGGAGTAGTCAGGTGTAGAAAAATATATCAAAACCATCATCAAAACAACACAAATTAATATCTTACCTAACTGAACAAAATACTGCCAATGCCAATTCCCTTTAACTGCTGCTTAAAAATTACCAGTGCTTAATGTTAAATTGCTTTAATACCTTGATGCTTTAAAACCAACCTATTGGTTTTTAAGCATCAAGGAATTGATATAATTTACCATCAAAATATTCTGACAAAAACTCTAACATTCTTAGTTAAGTTAAATGTAAAAAAATACACTTTTTTTGGAAAAGGAAATGTTTGCTTGTTATGCAAACCTGTAAGACAAATGGTTCCTAAGACATATAATACTTGGAAAATGAAAATCAAACAACAGATTCTTAGAAGGACCGGATATAAATAGCTTACGTAAAACTATAACATGAGACTGTTTAAAAGCTTGCAAAAATAGACGTATATGGCAAAGGCATGCAAATGCCATTTCACAGGGGAAAACTGGCATTAGGTAATGACAAAGATATTGGGTCTGTTTCTGCTGAAATCTCACGCGTGCTCAAAGCATACGGCACATCACTCTGTCTGGGAAAACACTGCAGCACTAGTGGTTCATTCTATTAATAGTGGATTCATTTCATTTTCAATTTATTGTTATGTAAAAAATGTTATATTCAAGTTTTAATAATAGTACATAAAATTGTATGAAACATTAAATGTGCTTTTCATGTATTTTCATTCTTGCTTTTTACAACCAGTCCAAGTTTTTTTAGTTCATTTTAGTTAATGAATTTTAGATTTTTTATTGATTTTATTTTTAATTGAACTTACCTATTTATTATTTAGTGAGAGGACACAAATACATATAGAGGGGCAGGGAGTCTGAATTTATAGGAAAAAGGAAAATAGACTTTAAAAAAAGGAATGAATATGACAGATGAATAAAGCTGGCAATTCTACCCTGTTCATAGCTGATTGTGGCATAACTGAATAGAAACTGTTAAACAATAGTAGGTAGCAAGGGATAATGAAGTAGATTAATAACAAAATACCTTGAAGGCAACTTTATTAAAGGTTGAGTTTGTGAGGTTTGTGAGTTTTTTCTAACTTGAATAAATTCACAATTTAAACAAACTCAAATGTTTGCTTATTTAAAAAAAAAATCTGAATGTAAGCAACTTGAATGCAACTCGAATTTATCGAGTTTATAGGCTAAAAATCCTAGAATACCTCAAATTTATTGAGTTTTTGAAATAAAACCAGTTTAAAACCCAGGAAAATCATGAAGGCAAAAACATCTTCAAATGGTAAAAGAGACCTCTGCCATTGACTTTCACATGAATTTGACAGGTTTTAGCTGGAGTATTTTCAGATTCTAACTTTTAGCAGCTTCAGCACATAAATCTCAAAAAATTTCTAGTTTTTTTTAGTGAAACTAACCTCAGAACACTTTTGAGAAAACACAACTTGATCTTTAATAAAATAACCCAGTAAATTTATAGCATTAATGGACACATTTTTAAAATGTTATAACTGTAAAAAAATGCTTGCCATTTTAGGAAATTGATGTGTTTCTTACATTCTGTTGAATAGTTTTTTACTGTTACCTGTAATAACAACATATTCTTCAAGGGAGAACAAATGAAATAAAAATGGATCACGGAACACTAAAACCAGTACTCACTTTTGTTTATTGTAAGTCTTTTCTGTGTTCAGAATGTTTAGTTCACTAACTTCAGGAATCAGTGAGACGCAACAATATAAAACAAGGAAATATTTATAGCAGAATCAAAAGAACACACGTCGAATCAGGAGAATGTTTGGAAAATCACAGGAAACAGAACCAAACAGTCAGAAATAAAACAGAGACCATTTTTGCCATATATTCACCATTATAATTTGGCTCTAAATTGGGGCACTGGGGGGCTGAATGCACAGAGTTCAAACTGCTAACGTACTAATAGTAAAATATATTAATAATTTGGTTACAAAAAATATTTAAAACAATGCCACAGCCGTAAAATAAATCAACTTCAACGTGTGACAGTTTTAAAACTGTCATATTTAAATGGTTTCAACTTGTAAAAGAAAATGGGAAGGAGATTTGCTTGGAAAATTACTATCAAGAAGTGTTTTATGAGAAACCCCACCACAAAATCGTTAAGCATCCGATGTATGCGATCCAGATGACTGCTGCAATGTATAAGCATGTAATTCATCTCATACTTCCAGAACAGAGTATATCCACAGTGTCTTTTGTCTGTTTTATACCTGCAGTAGGAACGTTCATTTCTTTCTGTCTAAGGGGATGAGTACATGCATACAGTATGATCATATATGGAAAGCATGCACTAATGGAAGCGAGCATGTCCTAAAATAAAGTTACACCACAAAGAAAAAAAGCAGGGATTTCTTTTAAAAAATGTTTTTTATTTTAAATTCTGCAGTTCCAAAATCTCTTGCTAAATTCCACAGTATTCTTACTACTATCTTTTTATTATGAAATATATATCAAAAAGTATCAGTGCTATCATTATATTAGAAAACACACTGTAAAAATTATGACAAATAATTGTTTATACTCAACAAATAATATTTCATTATATTGGGTAACAATTTCTAAACTCTATTTTGCCAGTATATGAAGATATATATATATATATATATATATATACAGATTTAGAAAGATCCCAGGGTAATCCCAAGTAATATTAGTGATTAGTAATATTAGTAATGTTCAACATTCTGGCACAGCTAAAATTATTCTAGGGTTTCTGGGAGTTGCAGTTTGCCAAAAATATATTTATAATAGCAAATAAAATACAGTATCAGGGTAGTTAATAAATCTATCAGTTTCACTGAAATCCAAGTAGTTGCAGAGATTCTACCATCAATGTAATGTCACAAAATGGCCATCAGCAAGGGGTCTTCAGAATGTATATTGTTACAGTAGATATACAGAGGTTGTTTTATTGGGTCACAATCACTAGAAGAAATATTTTCATAAGGTCAATGAAGGGATTTTTTTTTTTTTGCTTACATTGTGCTATGTAGAAGTGTATGGCTAAAGCTGAATGATCATAATATCTGGCTGCCTGCATATCGCAGCTTAGGTGTTATAACTAACTTCAGTTGTAAGCTCTGCAGGGGAGAGAGCTGGTATTTTTGTTTGCATATCGGAGCTACGCCTTTTCCGACCATCAAGGATAACCGAACTTGGATCATTTACACCATCACAGCCACACAAGGGGATATGTTTATATGAAAGTTAAAATAAACAAAGCAACAAAAAGCTTAAACAAACAATGGCATAAGTCACACCAAATTTTTTCATTTGTATTCCAGAATGTACTGTATATAATATGAACAATGTAGTTTGTCAACATATGTTAAAAGCAAACTAGTCCACAGGAAAATACATTTTAGCCATATAACTGTACGGGTCCACCCTGATATGAAGAGTTAAATGAAGAGTTAAATTAATATAAACATACCCCTCTGTTAAAATGTAATATTAAGATGCAGAAGTAAAACAAGGCAACAAAGCAAAGCCATTTCCTTTTAATTTAAGTATCCTAACCAATGTCAACATTGCAGAAAAGCTTTGACATGCAGTAGGCTATTTGTACCATTAGATATACCATATTCCGTGATGATGAGCACTGAAACTTGGTGCTACTTAATACCTCAAATGCATTGTACCCCCACCTACTACTGCTGTTACCAGTGCAAAATAATCATATGAAAGTAAGTAAAAAGAGCATTTTAGAGAGAAGACGGGAGAAATGGGACTCAAAGAAAGAAGCATAGGTAGCCCTTGTCTTTCAGGGTACATAATTATATCTCTAATTAACCCCTGCAGGTGAAGCTTCATCACAGATGCTCACAGCATTGTATGAAAACCGCAACACTTGTTCCTTACTCCTTCCCCCTCCCTTCTCATCCTCACTGCAGGAATAAACCCCTCCAGGGGCAAAGAAGAAGACAAATGAGGAGAAGATAGAAGTAGGAGTGATGGGTCCCTTTCCCCCTCACTTATCTTCCGTCGGTTCAAGAGTTCAGTCATGGCCTCAACGCAGAGAGACCTGTTCCTCTCCACTGAGGAAAATCATGGTCGCGTACAGCAAGAGGGGACACCAGGGCAAGGGGAGCAGAGAATCTAAGCAAATGGAATCTGGGGAGCACAAGAAAGAACTGGGAAAACATCAGAAAAAGGAGAAAGAAGATGAAGAGGAAGCACAAATAAAGTAATTTGGAGAATAGGAAACCAACTTACAGGAGGAGCAGAGAGAAAGACCAGCAACAAGAAGGGAGGGTGTCCTCAGGCCAATAAATAGACAATAATAATGCAGAGAGGTACGCTCACAATGCCACATTAGAAAGCAAAGGGATATCAACATTCTCTGAAGGATAAATGTAAGAGAATAATTAGTACTGCAAATAGATTTCTATGAGGACAGGTAGCCAAGTCAAGTGCATTTTACAAAAACGTGGATGTCTAGGGTTCGGCTTCACCCCAATAACAGCAATAGAAAGTCTCATGGGAATCTCCTGCAGCTAAGTACCGCTTTTCCTAAGAAGACAGAGAGATACCGGCGCTGAGACACAGCAGAAATCTCAACGGGGGGTGATCCAAGTTTTATTTATATTAATGCTACTGAGGAAAAAGAAAGAGAGTAAATAATTGCATTATGACAGTTATTTTAGGGCTCATTGATAATATGATGTCTAAAATAAAAAAATGTATCCTGTTCATTTCTTCTTGCTTTTTTCTTCTTCTATTTAACTTTTACATTTCCAATTCCAGTGTGATATTTTACTGAGTAGGCTTACATGAAAATACACTCTTGAATAAAAAAAACAAAAAACATTCATTTGTTCCTAATCGTTAATTCTATGAATATTTGGGCTCAATCTACATACCTTGCTTCGTTCCCTAAGACTGCGTTCAGACTTCCTAGCCATTTAAGACTATTGGAGTATACTGCCCCCCAAAGCACAATAGGGACTAGAAATGATATTATTGGCAAGTAACCACAGAGACATCCAAAGGCCACAAAGCATCCCAATAAGTTAATTAAAAGATTGCGCCATCACTCGGTCAATGTTATAAAATCAAAAGTCAGTTTGCAATCCTCAACCTTTCGCCCCCAAAACTGCACTTACACAAATACATTTTCCATGCCTTTAGGTGTTATTGAGGTAGACTGTAAGCGCTCTATGAATCAAGATGAATAACTAACAAATATAAAAGGTACATCTGCTTCTTTTTTAGGGAGCAAGTGCATCTCACTGTTTGCATTTCTGGCAAACATATTTTTTATTAATTTCATGTTTGTGTTTAATATATCATAATAAATCGTTTCCACTGTACAAAAAGGCAAAGCTTGGAATACAAGCTGCTCAAATAGGCAAAGAAATAAGTCAATTATTTCATCCATGGTCTTAAAAGCATAGAAACCTTAAGGATGAAGGTGAATAAAGGGTACAGTGTGCCCCTAAACTTGTGACAGTGTCCAGGGGTAGACTAAGCAGCGGATCTGTTCCCTCCACCCTCTGCGATATAAATGAGATTTGGAGGTAGGGGAGCAGCACCTCAGGGAAGCACAGGGACGTGTGTTGACTGATGAATCCTTCATAACTTCCTCCGTGTTGCCGGGCGGGTTCATCTGCAGGACAAAGCTATCCATCTCTTCTCCGCTCTCCCTGCAGCACTTGCCCCCCTCCTCTGCTTTCCTCCTCACATCTCTTCTATTTTCCTCCTTTTTCTGATTGCACTCATCTCTCCCTCTGTATCTTTCTATCTACTGTCTCCATTTCCTCAATTCTTCCCCAATTTTCTACACTTAAACCCAATCCATCATTTGGTGAGGGTTTCTCTAAGTTACAGTCAATGAGGGACAGAATGACTAAAGATTAACAGAGCAACCGCTCTCCAATTTAATGCCTGGAAATTGGTTATCAGTGTGGTGCACTGTGTTTTACCTTTTAGAGGTTAGGGGGACATGTGTAGTCTGGAATATCCATTAAATACATTTATTTCATTCTATATATAAGACATGAAACACTATCTGACCCACTATAAAGAAAGTCAGAGATAGGCAATTTTTATAGGCCCCAATTCCCAATTGTACTCAAAGAGACAAACACTAATTATACACAGCTTACCTGAGTTACACTAAAATACTTTAAAATCCACTTATTTGGCAAGGTCGGCAAACAAGTGCATTTTCCCCAATATGCCTACCTTGAAGTTGGCGACACCGGGCTGGTCAGATCGTTGAGCCCTAGGGCCCAACAATCCGATCGCAACAAAGGAGATAAAGGTGGTCAGATCGAGGACTGCATCGAAAAAGCCAAAACGGTCAGTGATCCAACTGGATTTTAAAGCTGTCTTATCAATTTGGCCAGATATCAGTCGGATAAGCTTCAAGGAAAGCTCCATATACAGGCCAATAAGCTGCCATCAGAAGCTTTTATCGACCCATGAATGGTCACATCAAGCCATCCGCTTTTCAGTAATTTTACATTTAAAGGGGTTGTTCACCTTCCAAACACTTTTTTCTGTTCAGTGGTTTTCAGATTGTTCTCCATAAATAAAGACTTTTTTCAATTACTTTCCATTATTTATTTTTTTACTGTTTTTCCAAAATCTAAGTTTAAAGTTGAATGTTGGTGTCTGTGGTGTTTGAGTCTGGCAGATCAGTAATTCAGGCGCAGACTCTAAACTGTTACAATTTTGCAACATTTAATTGATACATTTCACAGCAACATCTCTGGAGTATTAGCATCTATTGTATCAATTCAAACAGCTGCCTGTAATGAAACCCAGGGATTCGGCTCAGCAGGGACAAAGATAAGAAATGTATCCATTAAATGTATCAGTTTAGAACAGTTGGGGGGTCGGCGACCCCCCCTCCCAGAGCTGCTTTAGAAGGTGAAAAATGACACTTTACACTTCAATATTAGAAAAACGGTTACAAATAGAAAATAGACAGTAATTTGAAAAAGTCGTTATTTCTGGTGATCTGTCTGAAAACAACTAGTTGTTTGAAGGTGGACAACCCCTTTAAGTCCACTGTCAAAGTATACATGCCTCTCATAAGAACAATATAAGCCATAGAGCAGGGTTCTCCAACCTTTTTCACCAATCAGCAACATTCAGATGCAACACAAGCATGCAAAAAGTACCTGGGGTGTCAAATACAGGCAATTGGTAATTTCTATGTGGACTGGCAGTCTACTAAAGGCTTGGTTTCACAGTACACATGGTTTTTATGCAACATTTGCATTTCAGGCAGGAAGTCAAAGATAAGGACCTGCTTTGTGGCCACCCTAAGGGTTGGTGAGCAACATGTTGCTCACAAGCCACTGCTTGGGGACCACTGCCCTAGAGGTAACTATATAAGGCTTCTTACCTAAATGCATTTTAGTCAGGATGATATCAGCTTACTATCCCTGGGACTGAGTAAAGAAACAACTTTCCAATCAGTGCTTAAAGGGTCACTAGAAGCAGATGTTTCACCCGTGCAAATGCTCTATGGGACTAATGGCACATGAAGTGTATTTACCAACAGATTGATGCCCCTATCTGGCTGTCACCACAGAGCACTGCCTCAGCAGTGTTGATAGGTGAACACTAGAGGAAGCAGTTCTGATGGAGTGTACTACGGTCACCTCTATTTTTGCCTTGAGCAGTGCATTTCCTATTGGTTACTATGAGAAGAAGTGACAGGTGGATAACAGAATCTTGGCTGACATGTTTTTGGCCTGATTTCGGAATGCACCAAATCCACTTTTTGTGATTCGGCCAAATCCCTGAATCCTTTGTGAAAGATTCGGCCGAATACTGAACTAAATCCTAATTTACATTAGCAAATTAGGCATGGTAAAAGAAAAGGTGGAGAAAAATGTTTTTACTTTCTTGTTTTGTGACAAAAAGTCACACGATTTCCCTTCCCACACCTAATTTACATATGCAAATTAGGCATGGTAAAAGAAAAGGTGGAGAAAAATGTTTTTACTTTCTTGTTGTGACAAAAAGTCACATGATTTCCCTTCCCACACCTAATTTACATATGCAAATTAGGATTTGGATTGGGTTTGGCCATGCACAAGAATTCAGCTGAATCCGAATCCTGCTGAAAAAGGCCAAATCCTGAACCGCATCCTGGATTCGGTGCATCCCTAGCCTGATTACAGTTGTGGTTATGATGATTGTAGTTCCATTAGCCTTAAAACAAAGCAAGCAACAAAGTTCAAGAGCATACAAAATGTGTATAGAATTTACTGTGGGATTCCAAGATGTTTAAACATAAATATCTTGTTTACACAAACTTTTTGGTTGATCAGGTTTTGCTTAGTGAAAAAATGGATAAAGGTAAGAAAATATAATAACATTGCAAATTAGTAGGTATAATACATTTATATACAGTAATGTGGAGGAGCCCTTATATAAAAGCTTTCCATCTATTGACATGCATGCTGAATGCATTTTATTTAAATGCTGAAAAGTGCACCATGAACAAAATAAAGTTGCACAAAAATGTAGTCTGCTTCACTTAAAATAAAGTCTGCATTCTAAAACACTCAAGCTCACCTTGTCTCTAAAATGTACAGCATATTATGAGGTATTATAACAAACTGAAGATTTTTTTGTTGGCCACCAGAGGGCTCTGTTTTATTAGAGCCATTGGACTAGATGTACTCTTAGCAGCAACCATTGCTTATCTCGCTTACATGAATAATAACGGATATGCATAATAAACCATTAAGTGAATATAAAGCTAGCAGAGAATTGCTGCCTTGCACCACTGGGGTTTTTGGTTCTATTTGCATGGACCTTTTATGTGCTCCCTGTGTGTCTGTGGTCTTCACCTGACTACTCTGAATTGCTCCTCCACTCCCACAAGCAGGAGGGCTAGTCAACTACTGATGAAACTGACCCTAGTATGTGTTCAACAGCAAGGACCTTGGACTGTAAGCCCCACAGGGGCAGAGGCAGTCTCTGTAAAGTATTGAAGTTGATGTTATGAAAATACATCTTAAGTTTATAGGTGGCGTAATTTCCTTTCAAGATCTAGAGGTACATTAAGTAGACAATGGAATATGTAGGGCTGCTATCAGTCTCCAGGACTCAAGCTACTTTCCAGATAAGTTTTATAGTTATTTGTAAATATAGTTCCCAGTTGAAACCATTGATTATTAAACCCATTTCTGTTCATGGGATGTCATTTTTTAAACAATGTAGCAGGTGTCAGCTCTTCTGTTTATCAGCTATGTTTTGTTATTTCAAGGTGTCAGAGCCAGGAATGCCAATAATAAAGACATTATTTAAAAAAGAATTGTGGCTGAAGATCATCTCTGTCAAACCTTCTAAAACCAAAATGGTCATTTATGAATGCACTCACAAGTGAAGGTACTCCATAATGGATCCCACTGAGATCTCACATTGGATTTGGCAGTAGTTGCAGGGTTCCCACTGAATCAGATTCCCAGTGAATCCGATGTAATTGTCATTTTGAACA
>CM044433.1:151392766-151403027 GCA_024363595.1 Xenopus borealis
GATGCATTTTGAAAAAATAAAATTTTCCCATGACAGTATCCCTTTAATATTTGGTAACACAACTTTTGGAAAAAATAACTGAAAGCAAGCACTTCCTATAGCCACCTCCTCGGTAAGGATGATTTTTTTTCTTGAGGACTTTTTAATTGTTAAGCTTCTCTGTCAGCAGAGGGTTCTCCTGCCATAGAGCCCCCTTTTCACTGAGTTGGTGACTTGAGCCTTGTGTGTCTTGCATTTACTCATGGTTCTTTCACTACAATGCTCTGATATCTTTCATAATTATTTATCTTGTGTCCATATCCAAGGAGGTTGACAACCTTTCCACTTCCTTTAAACTTCTTGTTAACGTGCATTAAGGTCGCTGGAGATGGCCATTGTCCATGAATGTGTGCTTCTTATGTTGCTGACACCTGTGACTCATTACAGGTAAATTTACTTTTAAAGTAAAGCTTCTTACTTCTAAAAGGTGCCATTAATTTTTTATAGTGCATTTAGGATCTCTGTGGAATTAGATAAGATTTAATATTTTTTGTGTGGGATTTTACTGAAAACAATAGAAACACATATGTAAATACCATAGCATTGCTATTTTCAACGATTCTCTGGCAAAGGTGAATACAGGGCAAAGGTGGCAATATCTGTGGTCATGACTACTTCCTGGTACTTTCATTAGCAGTGACCATGGCAACCAGCTGGCAGTTTAAAAGCAAAGCTTGAGACCGCAAAGAAGGGATATAAATCTATCACAAAAAACATCAAACAAAAGAATTGTTTTATTTGCTATTGTCCATTATTTGTGAGTCTTGTGACTAATTTTCTAACAGGTTTTTTAAGGGTAAAAACAAGCAATAATTACAGATGGGCTGAGGCTGATAGTTACAAGGCGGCGTGGAGTTCAAGGACTGTAAGTATGATACCTCCAACTCTGACAGGACTGAAGGGCAGCTATGATGCAGAGCCTGTGTGAATAATGGTTGCTGGAGGAAGACATACACCATTCCGGCCCACACTATTAAATGTCTCTTTATTAATGAAAGACTTGGCAGAGCAATACATGTTTGGAGAGGTGCGATATGGGAGTTTAATGTGCAGCTACTCTCTGTGTAAACAAAGACCCTAAATAAATGTAATTCAGCTTGCATTCCAAGTACTTGATATGAAAATAAAAGAGAATTCTGGGATGTGCCAGTAACGCCAAGCGCAGAGTGTCTGGCAGCTGCTTTCAGAGGTCTTGCTTAGCATGCATCTCACCTCCTCTCTGACTCGTTTGGAAGCAATGTCTCTACAGAAGGAGTGTGCACTGAATTTCATAGGTACGGGGTGAAACGCAGGTCACAAGCAGCTATTCCCCTTCCTTGCCAGAGGAGACTCTAATGCTCTGTTCTTTGATATTTTGCAAGAATACTCTGAAGTTGCTAACCCTTTCACTACTAGAGAGGAACACATATGTCGTATGCTCAGCCCTAATTTAATTCATCAAGACTGAACTTGGGCAAAGGACCAAATGCAATTACATCCAGCAGGTTTTTGAAGTGGAATAGAATTCCTTTTCTGCTCTTATTTAGATATATTCATGTCAATGTCACATAAATGACACCAAAAGGGTTAATAATCCTAATGTATTGACTGCCTGCACATACATCCCTTTATGTGTGATGCCAGTATGCATGTGTATGCCATGGTTATAGAATATTGATACATTTTTTATTGGAAATGAGACATCACAGAACCTTGTCACGTTATCCCAGCTATCTCATAGACTTCAATGAATCCTCATTCTTTGAAGTCAGAATGCTTCCATTAAAATGTCATTTTATTAGCGGGACTTCAAAATCTCATTCATTTGGCCACTGGATCTTGTCAGCCCTGTCTAAGAATAAAATCAGTATAATTAATGAAGCAGTGCTCTGCGGATGCCTCTTTAGCAGGTGAAACCATTAATGCTCCGCTCTTCTTTTACATGAACGGGTTTAACTAGGGCATCTGTGCTGCTAGGCAAGCGCTTTGCCAGGGAAGGGTTAATGTGGAGCTAAAATAAAACCTGATCACAGATGAAAGCGCAGAGCTGGCAATGGCGGGTCGGTCTGCAATCTGCAACGTGGCTCGTTACATGTTTACAATTAACATCCAAGCTGTCTCTGTAAATGAATATGCAAATTTAAGAACTACGGTTTTTAACACTTGACAGCTAAAGCGTTCTTAGAACAGATGAGTGCTGCCTCAAAACCAAAAATCAAAGACTAGTCATCACTTAAGGAACTGTGGACAAAGACATGCAAATTGCTCCTCACATGTCTCTTCAGCTATCTATGCATCCAGAGCTGCCTGTATAATATTTCATAAAGACATCCATTCATAGCCATGTATCCCATGTTTTAGTCTTATGATGTCACCAGTGTAACATACAAGAATATGGCTAATTGATATGACTTGGTGAGTAACCAAACAGAATGGTCATCAAGTACATTCATGTCAGGCTTGATAAAGGCCCCGGGTGGCCCAAAACTTTGCCTTTTTTCTGGATGTTTTGGGCCTAAATAAACCTTACACTACTGTACTTCAAAAAAATTGGTGTGCTGCTGGCATTTTTACATCAAGTACCTTCATATCTTATGAGATTAGTTTTATATCTTTTGCAAATTACTTTTTTGAATAACTCACTGCCACATCCGTTTGTAGTTCTGTTTAACCTTCTCTATTTGTGTTGAGTGGTGCTACCTAATGTTACCTTATAGTTTTTCTCATTCAAACATTGTTGTATCCACCAATTCTACCCATATTCTTCTCTGAAGGACTCTCTCATTCTGAACGTTATACATTTCTGGATAAAATTGAATATTTTCACATTTGCTTAGGCCTTTTACACCATACTGCGCAAATTCTACACCCTACAGAGCCTTCAAAGAGATACTGACACCTGAAATTGTTTACCCCATCATAATAGTCTGTGCATGCTATTTATAGTTTGCCCCAAAAGTATTTTCCTGGTACATTACCTATCTTATCCCAATGTTCCACCATGAGGGGCCTGCCATAGTGCAGCAGTAGTCCATTAGTATTAAGACAAGTTGAGAAGTGATAGTCAGTTTGGCAAAACAATCAGGTTTAGTATCAATTACTTATAAAAACATTGAACAATTATCAACATGACCTATAGGTAACTTGTTATGTACATTAATATTTGAGTAGATTTAAAAGTGTCAGTATTACATTAGTTAAATGAAAGAAGTCTAGAAATGTTGTACATTATGTTTTGTGCTTCTGTACCATTGCCAGACAACCAAAGACTATTAGCAGCAAAGATCTGAGTCTCCAAAGTTGCCCCAATAGCTCCCCATTTTCTTTTCTGCTGATTCACTGATCCACATGCTCTGTGCTGATCAGTTACTGAGCTTAGGGATCGACTCAAAATATACAGAAAGCATAGAATATAAATGTCACAGTATAAGACTGATTAGTAATTAATACAGATACTTACTACATAGCAGCACTGAAACCAGTTCAACTAGCATCAGAATTTAATAATCAGTCTTGTAGCATCAGCTTATATGCCAATCTCATTTTTTTCTTGGTAATTTGGAGCGACCCCTAAACTTAGCCTTTCAACAGCTGCTCAGAGCCCACTGAGCATGTGAATGTCGCAGACACTTTCCAAGATGTTGACTCCTTGTGCCAGGTATGAAATTTTAGGCTGGTGCAATAGGTTCAGTATATAAAACATGCAATTTTTAGCCCTATTCATTTTTAGGGTTTAGTTATCCTTTAAGCCGTCAGTACTCAAGTCAGGTAATCTACAGTTACAGTTGAGGGATCACACCAATTGCTACTGAGATGGTTGAGATTAACGCAAGCAAATAATAAGAAAAAAGAGTGAAGTCATTTTTTTGGTTTAAAAACTAGTCAACCACAAACTAGTCAAATTAAACCCCATATGGTGATCCTCATTGTTACCTCTGGATATATTTTGTATAGGATGTAACCTCTATGTTTTACAAAAGGTCCTGAGTCCTGTAAAACATGGAGCCAAGGAATGTGCATTGTAGAGATGCACCAAATCCACTATTTTGGATTTGGCAAACCCCCGAATCCTTTGCAAAGTTTTGGCCGAATACCGAACCGAATCCTAATTTGCAAATACATTTTCGGTTCAGCCAGGAAGAGGGATTCGGCCGAATCCGAATCCTGTAGAAAAAGGCAGAATCCCGAACCGAATCCTGGATTCGGTGCATCCCTAGTACATTGTATGTGTATTATTCATCTTTGTGATTAAACTGTTCATCTTCTAATAGGGAATGTAATATGCGTGTGGTTAGAAAAAAATTGTAGGTCAACTTGGGCCTGAGCTTTGGGAAACCATAAAACCTATTAATCTTAAAATAACAAAAAAAGAGCCTATTAATCTGACCCCTACAAGTCCATTGTGCAACAAACACTTCAAGTGACATAACTCTGCATAACAGTCTCTAAATATGATCTATGCATTTATACAGTCAATACTGTTAAGCAATTTGGGGGTGCCAGCAGTCCCAGTGAATTACCATGGCTCCAAGCCATGTGTTTGTTCAGTGCCATAATTTCACAGCACTAAAAATGTGGCGTCTACGTTGAACCTTGAACCCTTTTATAGGTCTAGCCCTTTGCATGAACTGTGACTCCAACCATTGGATTAAGGATGGGCCACTGTGTAATTTGCACCAGAGAACAGATTTTATTGAAATTATAAATAATATGTCTGAGGAAGCCAAGAATAAGCAAAATGAACAGTATAGAGGTTTTCTTTCAACAAGTGTTATGTTTACTAGTGTAATTAATGTTACATTAAAGACTTCACAGCATTGTGAGGGATAACTGTAAGAAGCTAATGAGAGAAAGGGGGCTGTAACTAGGGCTAGGCAGAAGAGGCATGTGCCTAGGGTTTAAAGCTGGGGGTTTACCAGGCATGTAACTCTTCTGTCACCTACTCTTAGTCCAGTCCCATATCCTCTCAATTACTGCTGGTGTTTTGATATGAACCCTTGGACTCAAATTTGTTTGGTTTTTTTTGCGTGCACATCAGGGAGAGGGGGTGACTTGCCCAGCCTGTTTGGCTAGGGCGTTCAGGTGGCCTGGTCCGGAAATGGAGAGAACAATGGAATGCACCTGAAAATATTCTACTGTATTGACTGAGTTCAAAGTCTCTTTGAATTGGACTTTAATGCTATAAAAGACTGGGGAAATGTTCAGATGCTTTAGACTTATATCTACTTGGATGAATTAAAGTCTTATCTTAAGGCATATCTTCCCATCTAAATATTGTTTTCTTATACAAGAAACTATAAGTGGCTCCTGTATATAAATGTGGGACTGATGTGAATGATGTATAGTCACTGTGGGATATGGTGGTGGTATAATAATAAAGAATATCACACAGGCATTTGTGGTCTACTACAAGAACCACATGTAATGGGAATCCGTGTTCATCGTAGGTCTCACGCCTTAAAATACTGTACATTGATGTTGGTCTCCGCTAAGTATAAATTGTATAAATACAATAGGATGATATCTAAGTAGCTAGTAAATACATTTCTTCATCAAAGCAAAGAACTGCTTCTAATATAGTGAAATGTCGGTGGTGGTTTACAGCATCTTCTTTTGCTTTGGTGTGCTACTGGTGTTCTCCAAGGGATCATATCAATGAATGCAAGTAGTTCACTATGAATACAATTCTGTTGTATGTATCCCCCGAGTGTAGTGCTACTTGAAGTGTTGGTCTGATTAAGTGCAGATGGTGGCTCTGTACATTGACCAGAGTGCACCAGGATGTTTTCTTATATGAAGATGATTGCATTTTATTGCATAGTTTCGTCATTGCAATAAAATGCAATAACATTTCTATAAGGAAAGGAAAAAGATGAAGTGCCCTGGCTGATGTACAGTGCACAGAGGTATGTAGTTGGTATTCTGAATACTAATGTTGGCACCACAGTTGCAGGGTACAGTCTGTAGCTGTTTGAGACAAACTGGGCCTCTCCATTCCAGCTTCTGGTCTGATTCTTTGAGATTAATGCGTTCAAAATAGGCCTGTAATTTATTCCCATAAGCATTTATCTTTATCTATCCTTAGTTGAAATGAATGAGCAGCTTCTTGTTCAAAGATGCACTAGCCTTATTGTCTGGGGATTGCATTTCCATGACTCATACTTCTCGTTGTTTAAAGGGGAAGTAAAGAATCAATTTTTTGTATTTTTGTTTGGTTTAATTGAAAATTGATACTTTTCTTTGTCATTAAACCTAGCAACCTGGAAACAGATAGTTTTCTTTTATTATTCCAACCTTGAAATTGCATAACAAAAGTGTAATTGAAAAAAACGAAAAAAAAAAGACCATTTACAACAGACACTATTAAATTGTGCTTTTGCATGTCATTTAACTTCCTTTGTTTAGTAAAGCCACTAAAATTGACTTTTGGGGTCTATTTATCATGCTGTGTAAAAAGTGGAGTGAAATATTACTGATGATGTTACTCATAGCAACCAATCAGATGTTTGCTTTTGTTTTCAAACTGTTCAAATCTAATTGCTGATTGGTTGGTTTGAGCAACATCATTGGTAATGCTTCACTGCACTTTTACATAGCATGATAAATAGTCCCCATTGTCTCTTTCTACAATTAGTGGCACTTTATACCCCCTTGTTCAACATTTGTTCAAGGATAGGGCTTGCATTGAACACATTTTGTACCTATTGTTTTAATCGAGAAAATCTATTAATTCTTGCGGTAAAGAGGGCAAACATGGAAGTTGAATCTATTCCATATTTTGTTCCGGATAGATAATTAGATTACCATTGTAAAGGTAAACCCCTGCATAGTGAAGTTCTGCTTATCTGTAAGCTTAAACAGTCACGACAAAGGGTGAAAGTTAGGAGGCTGTTAACTCTAGTTAAACTAACTCAATTTTATTGTTTCAAGAGGCTCAATCCCATTCAAGGTCCTGGAGAATGTTCCCTTGTTTTTTGTTCTCCAGTGCCTGCAATCAATATTGATATTGATTGGCTGCACTTTCCTGGAAGTGCAGACGGGCATTACTATCTTATCAGTTTGAATTAGATTGATTCAGAATGAGTCGTTTTGACTTGTACTGATTCAGATCTTATTCGGTTGAATTTAATATTTTCCATAATAATTTGCAACATTGTTATGGATTAATTGGAATTGG
Source organism: Xenopus borealis (assembly GCA_024363595.1). NCBI lineage: Eukaryota > Metazoa > Chordata > Amphibia > Anura > Pipidae > Xenopus > Xenopus borealis. The sequence goes on from CM044433.1 coordinate 151,399,962, forward strand.
TTGGTCCATGATGATTAGCGATGAATTCAGGGCTGCCATCATGTCAGTACAGGGGTATGTCAGTAAGACACGCCAAGGCCATGTGGTGAAAGAGAAGCAAAAAAGCAATTTCTAGGTGGTAACTGCTGTGGGTGGGATTGACCAGGGCAAATTCAAAAAAATGTGACCATGCATGTGTGGGGATTTTTTTTTCATTGGAGGCCACTTTCTTCTGCCACTTGTTGACAGGACCCACCATCAAGGGGGCACAGGTGACTAATGAGCTAGTGAGGGCCCCTGGGGGTGATTACTGATGAGGCCCTGGATAAATCCCCTCTTGCTGAGACATTTCTAGGGGTATTTTTGGGCAAATACTCAATATTGAGCAAAAAATAAAGCTAAATACCAAATTGAATCAGAACCTTCACTGCTTAATAAACTATCAGCACTGCCAATATCTTATGACTTATTTGCACAAAACCTTATTGCTTTTTATTCAAAGTCAACAAGTGCTGGAATTCTGGTGAATCTCAAACCGAATGCTGGATTTAGTGCTCCTAATAAATTTCTATAGTTTTTTTATCCTTCATCATTTTTCTAACCTATTTCACCATTAGCAGCCTCACGTTTGGCTGGGCTAGTGTAGGCAGTATAAGAAACAAAAGACCCGGGCATCTGTTAACTAGCTATACAGGAACATTTCAATGTTACTGGAACATAGGGAATATTAAAGGAGGATTTATGTGTTTTCAGAACATTTTATGGAAGTCCATAAAAATAGTGAAGATTTGAGAGCTACAATAATAGTAACAGTTAGAATAGATGAAAGTGAAATGAGATAAATGTTTAAGTTAAACATTTGAGAACATTCCTGGATATTTTAAACTCCTGTCTTACTCCAGATGGTTTAAATATGGACTTTGATCTAGGAAGCTTTTAAATCAATAGGAATGGTAAGAGTGACTAATATACTTTCCTTAAAGTCATTTATGAAATATGAATGTCAAATGTTTACAGGTATGGGATCCCTTATGCGCAAATCTGTTTTCCCAAAAGCTCTAAATTACAGGAAGACCATCTCCCATAGAGCCATTTTAAGCAAATAATTACAATTTTTAAAATGGTTTTCCTTTTTCCTCAGTAATGATAAAATTAGGACCTTGTACTGGATGGTAACTGTGCTACATACATCAATGTTGTTGACAAAACAGCCCTGTTGGGTTTATATGATATTTAAATATTTTGAAGTAGACTTCTGGCATGGAGATCCAAATTACAGAATGGTTCATTATTCCTAAAAACTTCGGATTACAGATCCCATACTCTTATTTAATTCCCCTAAAAAACTAAAAGTTCTTCCCTTGTGATTTTTGGGAATCAGAAAGGAATATTACCTCCTCTGAGGCAAACTGAAGAGGCTGCAAAAGGGTTTTTTTTTTACCTTCCTCCAAATCAACTAGTGGGAGTAGATGTCACTTAGGCAAAAAGGTTGCTCATGATGGACATGTGTCTGTTTTCAATATCCTCTACTATGTCACTCTAAGGGTAGGTTGCTTGTACACTAAACCCTAAAGGCAGAAGAAAAGGGTGTGCTGGAGGAACCCAGGAAGTATATTTTGGCTGTGGACTCGTTTGACATAGTCTGTGGGAAAATGGTGAACATTAATGTATATATTCACACTTGACAATTTCGTTTTCCTTTTACTGAGCAATGGGAATAAGTGTACAATACATTGAGAGCTTTGGAATTTCCATTCTGCAAACAAAGTTATACAATCATAAGCATATCAAAAACTAAATTGGTGCTGCCAGATTCTTCTTAGAAGTTTACTTTAATGCAGTTTTTAATTATATGAGGCCCAATTGGTTGGTTACATGCAGTGATTAAATCCTTACTTTATTTCCCTTTATACCCTTTTTACAGTGCTAGGAAATATGGATACTGGTAAAAGAAGTAAATAGATTTATGGTTAGTGCACCCTGGGCATTCTTGTGAAATTTCAGTCTCTGCAACTAAATGCTGAACAAAATAATTCACATGGTACACGCTACGGCTTTATTTCAATGGAAATAGTCGCAGTGATTTCTTTTCTCTCCTATATAAATTCAATTATTAGTGTTGTAATGGAACTTGAATTCTTTACTTGTCCGTGATGATTTTCTTATTACTACATTGTTATTATTATTCTTTATTTATAGCGCCTACATATTCCAAAGTATATTACAGAGATTTCACAGAAATCATTGGAGTTTTCAAACCCTAAACGTGGCTTTTCCCACTGTGCTTGTACTAATGGAAGATTGAGCCATGGGAATAATAGCATCGTAGGAGCCACATGCATAAACAGAGGGTGAGGATTTTTGTGTTTTGATGCCAATTCTATGTACAATACCAAAGAACACTTGGCTTGATAAATGCAATGTCAGTTGTATAATACCCCAGAACCTATGACAATACAGATAAAGTACCTATTTCATTTAGAACACATGGTTGGATGAATAAAATTACAATTCAATCCATAATGCCCCCAGAACACATGGCAGGAAAAATACAGTGCCATTTTAATGTATAATAACCCCACGTAGTCCTACAGGATACATACAGTGTATAATACCTCCAGGATCAGATGACATGACAGGCTCAATAAAGTGCCAGTTTCATGTATAATATCTTTTCCTGGGTGTTGTAGGAAATTCATTGGTGTTGGTATGGGGAGTCCTAGCCTTCCCAAGCATTCATTAAAATCTGCCTATGGCCCCGTTACTAGGGTTGCCACCTGGCCGGTATTTTACTGGCCTGGCCAGTATTTTTGATGGTTGATCCCAATGTTATTAATAGGAAGAAAATATAAATATAAAGGAAGGACGGTATTTTTCAAGAAAAGGTGGCAACCCTACCAGTGACGGATGAGGATGAGGCGAGCCACGTTTTTAAAGGGAAACTGTCATGGGAAAACATGTTTTTTTTTTCAAATGCATCAGTTAATAGTGCTGCTCCAGTAGACTTCTCTAAAGAGCAAACAGATTTTTTTTGTATATTCAGTTTTGAAATCTGACATGGGGCTAGCCATTTTGTCAATTTCCCAG
>CM044433.1:151412703-151453006 GCA_024363595.1 Xenopus borealis
CAGGTAAGGAGTATTAATGCAAAACTACTAGTCCTGTATAGAAACACAGACAAGGCCCTGTGTACAGGTCACATCTGTACAGAGAAGGGAGACAGATGGGATAAGCTGAGCATCATCCATCATTCCCCAAGTCCCTGGAGGGAACTGAGTACAGGCAGAGTAAACCCTTCATTCAGACACTAGGCAGCTATCTGACTAGCTACACAATTAAGAGGGCAAGAAGGACAGTAATGGACAACACAAGTAATAGATACATAGATATACACTGCCACTCAAACATTTTATAAACAAGCTCAGAGTCTTAAAAAGTGACTCCATTTGCTATGCAGGATTCATGCTGATGTTTACAATTAGTTATACAGGTGCGTTTATATGTTCCTGTGGGTTACAGACCCAAGCAATGACAGTAAGCAGTGGCAGGTGTGCACATGTATTGCGCTGTTTATATACATAGTGCTGTTAGATATCAGGTAAATAAAGATGCATGTGTTTAACTTATGTATGATTGTTATCTGGAAGTTTATATTATTTTGTCCGTATTTATTGTCCACGTAAATGTATTTTTAACATGAACACAAACATATATACTCTACACTCTTTGCATTTACCTTTTATAGTTGGTGATTAGTATACATATGTTTCTGTTTTCAGATCTTAAGTTTCTCCTCCATTTTTGTTTTTGTTGTGTCCCATCATGCCCCAGATGATAAGAATGTCTTTCCACAGAAGCTTAATTGGCCTCATCTTTAATCATCACACAACATTGTACATAAATATAAGAAAACTTGCATTTTTTTATTTGCTGTAAAGGTTTCTCATTCTTGCATTCCTAAACTTTGCTTGTCTCACAGTAATGTCCCCTTTCTGATGTTTGAAATGAAATCTCCTTTCTTCTGATCACAGCAAGAGATTCCCTTTTGTCCAGCGGCACACTCAGAAATCAACTTGGCCCTTTGGTGCTTTGTAGGAGTAGAATATTTGGGCCCCTTGTGTCTTGATGAACAGTTGTAAATATTTCTTTTCAAGGTTCAAGGATTCATACGTTGTACCCTCTGATAGTTGCCCTGGTTGTGTCCTCTGGGAAGATCTATAAGTGAATGGAGCCCCAGAGAGATTTTTTTTGTATGGGTGGCTGTATATATTTATATTAATGGATTGATACATTGAATGAAGGGTCAGTGGCTGTAATATAATTAGTGTCAATCCCTTATGAGTTTGGGTAACTTGTTTTATCTTTCCCTGTTTGAAATCTGTGGCACACAGAGTCTGAAAAAGTTTGAACTGCCCTACAATATTTTAATAGATGTAGAAGCATTTAATAAAATGAAAAAATACTAGTGTTGGCTGGTCTTTTCTCATTTTATTTTGCTAAATAAATTTGGTTGGGCTCTCTGCATGGGGAGAGGTTAATGTGCTTGTATTGTTCTACCATATTAAAGTGCCTCTTGCCTTCCATAAACTAGAGATTTGGTTTAGCACAGTGGTGGTATTTAGAGAGCAGGGAAAGGATAAAGGTCATTCTCTTGAGTGCACCTTCTGTCTACTGCTCAGGTTCATGAACTCTTACCCCTTGAACTGGGACATGCAAGACCAATGGTGGGTCACAAGCACAATGAAACATATGTTAGCTGTTTGTCCAGTGACCCTGCCTAGGCCTCTTTGCCTTGGTAACCAACCTGTAAGACATTGCATGTACAAGACTTCCTTGGGATGGTGGTTTTGACTGGGCTAGACTATCTGATCTCACAGATCTAAAGGAAGTCATTTTTGTTTTAACCTCAATAGTCTTACTAGGGTCAGTCTTCAGACCAAGATTTTCATGATTATCTTCCTCTTTCTGGGTAGTAACAGCTATACAAGAGCTGTAATTTGTTTCAGAGCACATGTCATGTGTGTGGGGAAGGCTATTAATCACAGTCTGCTGGCTGTAAAATGTAAGAACACTCTGGATGGCTCAGTAGTTGTAGACACAATAAATATATATATATAAGAAATAAAAGCAAAAATGTTGAGAACAAAATCTTAATTTTAAAGTTTTGGTCACATACTGAGACATTCATCAGTAGTCCAAATTTACCTCGAAAGGTGAGTGCTGTCACTTATACTCTTTATTGATATCTTTGCACCAGCATCAAAACAGTTATGTTTGTTTAATGGAGTGCCTTTTATGTGTTTGCCTTTTTTATTTATGTATTTGCAGGTATGGATATAGCATCAACTAATTTCCACAGCACTTAACTAATATTATATAGCATTCACATCAGTCCCTGCCCCAGTGGAACCTACACCCAGTAGGACCAATTTTGCCAGGAGTCAGTTAAGTTGCATGTATGTGAGAACATACAAACTACTGTACTTGCAAATAGTACTTGGCTGGATATAAACTCAGATCCTCAGGGCTTCAAGGCAACAATGCTACCCACTGAGCCATGGCTATAGATTTAGCAACACAGCCAGGTCATGGCTAGGGAAAGATAAGCTGTAAAATGTTCCCCATGGTTATTCTTCTCTAGTGTCAATTATTTTTAGAACCTGACCCTGAACTGTTTTCAAATTACAGTTTCCAGCAACCCTTTATATCCGTTGCCAAATACAAATGAAACATTCACCTGTCCATATAAGCTGGGAGTGGTATTTCCGAATTAACTCAGCAACAGTAGGGGATGAGGAGGGGTGAATCCTAATAAAGGAGACTGGTGGGGCAGCTAGAGCAGTGGGCTATAGGATTAATCCTGCTCTAGAAGTCTGACAGAGAGGGGCAGCTATGCACTGAAGGGTCTGACAGAGAGGGGCAATTATAAATAAAGGGCTGAGGCTGCTGCAGGAGAAAATTTCAGGATTAAAATAGATATGGGCTCTGAAAATTCTTGAAAGGAAAATGACTTTCAGTCAATACAAAAGGGTAATGAACAGTTTACCCTTTTGGCCTGTCAACTATATTACACCACAGTTTGAGCTGCCAGATACATATCATTCACATTCCCTAGCATAACCTTCATTGTATAACTTTTAAGTGAAAAATTGGATTAATACCCACATAAAATCCAAAAAGACAAGCAAAGTGGTTATATTATTTATAGAAAGTGTTTCTGGTGGCATGCTCTATTAAGACACAAGAAAAAAGTGAATAGGGGATAGATAGACCATACCTGCTTTTTTTGTATTTTCCTCTTGTATGGAAAACATTTAGCTTCTGTATATAGTCAGCTGCTTGGCATTTCTTATTGGGGTGCCAGCTAGGAGAGCTAACATTTAATCTATTTTTTATATAAATATATGTATGTATATATATATATATATATATATATACTGTATATACACATACACAAAATTGAAAAGATGCTGTTGCACACAGGGACTTTTAGATGTAAAAAAATCCTTTATTTCATGATCAACGTTTTGGCCCACAGTAGGGCCTTTATCAAGACTTTTCCATTTAAAAGTCCCTGTTTGCAACAGCATCTTTTCAATTTTGTCTATATGATATTCTGTTGGCACCAGGGATTATTACAACTTTGTAGTGTGTGCACAAGGCCTTACCAAATTTTATATATATATATGTACGTCTGGGTGGCACACCATTTCCTCAAAGCTGCCCCGGTGCACGGTAAAAGTTCTCATGTTGTGTTTTAAATGACCAGCAACACAAAGGACTTAATGTATTAAGTGATTATATTAAAATAGTGCAGTTACAGCCAACGTGACGTTTCGGTCCACTCAGGGACCTTTCTCAAGGCAACTAGAGCCTACACTTCTAGAGGTATAAGTAGCCAATAGTGATTGAAAAATTAAGGAACTTACATCATCAGAACGTAATCAGTGCAATACATCTTAAAAAACTGATTCTAAAACCTTATATAAAAATTATTTCCAATCCCATTCTGAGATATAAATAACAGTATACAATACAATGTCCCAGTGCAGTGTATATGTATTATATTCCAAATAACATATAGAGTGCATAGTGCCATGTTAAAAATTAGTATAACTATAACATTTCCCACACTGTTTAACTTTTTAGGAGCACAGATCCATATCATAATTCCCTCTTTTTTCACATCCTAAGGAATTACATATTATTATAATTATGCATTCAAGACATTTAGAAAATTATATGTTCAAATATTTCCAATCCAGTCCACTCCCCCATACCCTAAGGAAAATATTCTTCCAGGTCCCATTATATATATATGGGTGATTGAGTTATTCTTCAGACTCTTCTCTCTCTCTGGGGCAAATTCACTAAGATGTGAAAAATCACTAGCGTTGGCTTCGCTAGCATTCGCCACACTTCGCCAGGTGAATTTTCGCCAGCACTACGCAAATTCACTAAGATGCAAATTTGCATTCAGGGCGGCGAACTTTAGCGAAGTAGCGCTACCGTTTGTTCGCCAGGCAAAGCACAGTTACTCTAGCGATGCCTAATTTGCATACGGCGGGAACTTAAGCGTATAATAGAAGTATATGTTACAGCCACTACATTCCACTACACAAGCCCAGGAAACCTTTAATAAATAAAATAAAGTTGTCCAATTGCCCTACATGTGCCCCCTGTATATTTGAGTTGCCATATGTTAGGAAATGTAGGGAGGGAAGGAGGGTAACCCCACCAAAAAAAATCGATCTTTTTCAGACTATCACCCTACAATGGTAAAACACGCCAGCATGTTTTTGGGACAGAAAAATTTTCCAATTTTCCAACTCCTATCTATTGTATTGAACTTCAACTGGTCTGACCAGGCGAAGTAAAGTCTAATGTAACTGGTAACGTTCAGGAAAATTTTGATCTGAGTGAATTTGCGTAAATACGATCCTTCGTCAGTGCAACGTCATTTCGCAACTTCGGAAATTCACTAATGCCACTTATGCCAGGCGAAGTTGCGCAAGTCTATCTACTTTGCTAGCGAAAATTCGCCAGAGTTGGTGTTAGCGAATTTCCGAAGTTGCGAAAGGATGTCACGCTGGCGAATTAGCACAAGCGTTAGACGCTTCGTGCTTTAGTGAATTTGGGCCTCTCTCTCTAATTTTGTATCGTTATGTATTTGACTTTATCTTCAACAAAGTTATGCTTTTTTCCATGCCAATCAATCTGCAATTTTGGATTTGTTCAAAAGTGTTGTATGCTTTATTGTAAATTTAATGGAAGCTAGACTGTCAAAGCAGTGGCATTTGTATTAGGCCTAAATTAAGTGAAAACAGTATATACTTGAGCATTATTCTACTACAGATAGCACCTGTTATCCAGAGTGCTTGGGACCTGGGGTTTTCCGTAAGGGATCTTTCTGTAATTTGGATCTCCATACCTTGTCTACTAAAAACATTAAACATTAATTAAACATTAACATTGTTTTGCATCAAAATAGGATTTATTATATTCTATGTTAGTTGGGATAAGTAAAAAGGCACTGTTTTGTTTCTGCAGAAAAAAGGAAATCATTTTTAAACATTTGATTTATTTGATTATAATGCAGTCTACAGGATACAGCCTTTCCATAATTCTGGTTTTCCAATAACAGAGATCTTATAACTGTATATAAAAAGACACACTGAAACTGAATGGATTGGTTGGAAAAATCATAAAAAAAGAGATAAGCAGGTATGAGGGGTCCTTCGTAGCCTGTGGGGGGCACAAGTGAGGGAGCACTAGCCCAGCTGCCCGTGCTCAATTGCCAAATGTTTTGCACTTTGCACACTATGCGAGGAATTCTGAAGGAATTCTTTGGTCTTTCTCCCCTCAAAGAAAATAGCATATAGAGTACCTTTTAGAGTACCCATTTTTAACATTCTCTAGTTACCACTAAATGTCTTGTATATGTAACAAGCACACAGAAAAAAACAACCTATTAACCTCCACTCTGTTTTCTTATAGTATTTAATGGACAAAACATTGATGACAAAGGCATTTTGTATGTAAAGTTTCTTATTAACAGAGCTATAGTCAGGCATTTTAGCCATTTTAAAGGAAAACTATACCCCTCAAACAATGTAGGTCTCTATAAAAATATAGAGCATAAAACAGCTCACATGTAAAACCCTGCTTCATGTAAATAAACGATTTTCATAATAATATACTTTTGTAGTAGTACGTGCCATTGGGTAATCCTAAATAGCCATTTAAAAAATAAGGGCCTCCCCCTGGGAAGGATTCATGGTGCACACAAACAAACCATACCTGTTAGGGCACATGAGCTTCCACACTTCTGCCTGTTACAGTTAGAGTTGTAGTATTTCTGGTCAGGTGATCTCTGAGGCAGCACAGAGACTAAAACAAAATGGTGGTTCAAGGCAAGAGATGTAAATGGGCAATATTGTCTTATATATATCAGTTTGGTAAGATTATTTAATATGCCACTTAATTTGATATAAACTATCTTCTGCTCAAGTATTCATTTTGGGGGTATAGTTTTCCTTTAAATGACCAGTTCATTGTAAAATAAAAACTAGGTAAATAGCCTGTGCAAAATAAAAAAATGTTTCTAACGTAGTTAGTTAGCCAAAAATGTAATGCATAAAGGCTGGAGTGACTGGATGTCTAACAGAACACTACTTCCTGCTCTCTAGCTCTGAGTTAGTCAGCGACTTGAAGGGGGGCCACATTGGACATAACTGTTCAGTGAGTTTGCAATTGATCCTTAGTATGCTGCTCAGATTAAAAAGCAACAGTTATGACCCATGTGGCCCCCCCTTTAATCACTGATTGGTTACCTCCCGGATGGAAAACCAAGAGAGCGGAAAAGCAGGAAGTAGTCTTCTGGCTATTATGTTAGACATTCAGTCACTCCAGCCTTTATACATTACATTTTTGGCTAACTAACTATATTAGAAACATTTTTTTATTTGCCACAGCTTATCTATTTACCCAGTTCTTATTTTTATACTGAACAATTCCTTAAAGGGAACTTTAAGACATATAGGAAATTAAGACATTCTATTATATTGTTCCTTCTGTCATTTCCAAAAGGGTATTGTTTAAAATGTTCACTACTGCATGAACGAATAAGGCTACATATATTTTATAAAATGCAAGAGTGTATCTAATGCGACTACCATACTTGTTCCAGTATGTGTTACAATGCTTCTGTTGTAGGAGTCACAGCTATTATCAGTGACTATGAAACTCTTGTATGTATCTCGACCAAACATCCCAATGCCATGCTTTGATAACTGACAGCAAAAACTATTTTTCACATCACAAATTGCCTTTTATGTCCTACTATGTTTCACACCCCCTTGCGTTTAACCCTTTTGGCAGTGCCAAGCACCGTAGGCCTGGAAATTCCTCCCCCTCCTTCACTCTCCTGTGTAGTGTTCTCTTTGATCGCTATTCCTGGATGGTATTAGGTTGAGAAATGGGATCTGTTATGTAAATGTTATGGAGATGAGAAATGGAAAACATCAAACAATGACAGCTCTTGTCATGCTCCAAGAGCAACAGATAGAAAAATGTGCTGTGGTGCACAGTCCATGTATAACCAAGGAAAGGTATGGTGAGATGTTTTTGCACAAACCTGTTTTGAACATCTATGAGGATTATATAGACCAGGGGTGTCCAACATGCGGCCCAGGATGTATACGAATGCAGCCCAGCTTGAAACACTCGGTTCCCAAGGAAAATCATGTCGCCAAGTATATAGGTGGAGGAGGTAGGGCTGCCACCTTTTCCAGAAAAAAATACCTATATATTTATCTTTTTTCCCTATTAATAACATTGGGATCAACCATCATTTTTACCAGCCAGGCTGGTAAAATACTGGCCAAGTGGCAACCCTAGGACATACCTCCCAGCTGTCCCTTTTTCGGAGGGACAGTCCCTCTTTTGACAGCTCAATCTGCAGTCCCTCATTTGTACTGGAAAGTCCCTCTTTTCTCTGCACTGAACAGCCAGAAAAAGAAACTAAGTTTCTAACTTAATTGGCTTTTATCAGAGAGCCCAGAACAGCTAACAGGTGCAAATAAGATACTTTGTAACAATTTTGAGATAAGAAAATAAGTAATTGTAACAGTTTAGATAAGGAGAAATATTTTCAAACTTTCATAACCTGCCAAGTTTTGTAAAATGAGCATGGTAATTAGGAGGTGTGGCCACAAAATGGGCATGGTCAAAAAAATTTGGTAGCGCTACATGTGAAAAAAATGTTGTCCCTCTTTTTACTTCCAAAATGTTGGGAGCTATGCTAGGAGTAGGGAATCTGCCTATTGCCCAGTTAGTATTAATATAATAATGTCTATATAATATCCAGGTGTGACAGTGTATATCACCATCTGGTTATCCAACTGGTATTGTAGTTTTTTTTTCTGTGTATTTTCTTTACTTTTTCAAATAAAAAGTTTTTGTATGTTTCATGTGTGGCCCCAGACAATTTTTCTTTTTCCAGTGTGGCCCAGGGAAACCAGAAGGCTTTCTAGTAATTCAGAGCTTTCTGGGTATCTGTATAATACATCTCATACCTATACTAAACAGTGAGATTGGGCTGGATATAAACAGGGCTGCCATAAGGAAGGCACAGGGGGTACTATTGTACTGGGCTCGGCCCCCAAAAATATTTTTTTTAAAAACATTGGCGCCAGGGCCCCCTCTTACAAGTTAAAAAAAATTTGGTCCCCAAAAAATATTTTTTTTAAACACATTGGCTCCAGGGCCCCCCTCATAAGTTAATGAGAAATTGGGGCCCCAAAAAAAAAAAAAAAAAAAAAAAAAATATTGGTTCAGGGGCCTATAGAGTATTAAAATAAAACATTGATGGCCAGGGGATTAGAAAAAAAAACAAAACCCACATTGGTGTCAGTAGAATTGAACTAGTGGCTTCAGGATTTCAGTTATAGTTGTTTTTGTGACTTCGGGTCTTTTCGCCGCTTCAGGACTTCAGTGTCGGCTCCTTTCGTGACATCAGGTATTTTCGCCCCTTCAGGACTGTTCTGCACTTCTGCATTCAGGACATCGCACTCGGCATCATGGTTTTGGCACTCGCAAGGGGGGCCCGGCTCTTCGAAAAGTGCAGCGCTGCCGGGCCCTCCTATAGACCCGGGACACTTGTTCCCCCTGCCCTCCCTGATGGTGGCCCTGCCTGTATACATATATATATATATTTTTTTTTTTTATCACTCAGTGGCTAAACCTTCAGTGTGTGTGACTCTCTATTCTCATGTGTTGTAACTTGTTAGCTATGGTGATGCTCTGCCAGGCATATAGGGATTATAAACTACATTTTTGTAGGGATTTGTGTGCAGGACCTTATTTCCTCTTGCTACTGGCTAAGCCTATACTTTCCACCATGTGTGCTTGACAATAGGATTTCACTGATGAAGTGGCTAGTATAGGGGAAAAATATGGAAATATAAGACATTTTGGCAACCAGTCCAAAGAGAGTAAGTAGGAAAACACCAACAACTGTAAAGAGCTTATATCTCCATGTGCATTTGCTTTTCTCTAGAGTGCAATCTTCTGTATTCCATCTTGTTGTACTTAAGCTTCTATGTGCTCACAAACTCCCTCATACAATCATTCTATTTAGTTGTAGTTATATACAAAAGTGTGCCAGGATCGTGACATAAGTACATGGTTTTTTGTTTCTGTCATTGTTTGTCTAAAATGTAATGGTAGTCTTTGTCTCAAAGGGTAGATATTGGCAGTATCTGTTCCATACCTCGGCTCCAGAATGAACTGTTAGGTCAACTGCTGCAAGGCTGCAAGGATTTAAGTACAGCTGTGTGTGCGATGTAGAATGAAACCCTAAGAACACAAGAGGCAAACTGTGAAGTACAGGGATTTAGGTGTATTACTGAAGCTATGTAGAGAATGCTGCAAGAACTGCAGGTCAGGAACCCCACGCTGTCTGTTGATAAGCTGTCATCTTTACTCATAGACAGAATATTCCCTTTCCTTATAGTAGCATAAAAGAGAGCTTGCCTTTTTTTGTGATATTAGAACAAATACATTCCCTGAAAAAAAAGCAACATCTACTCAAAGAGCATTGACATAATGTTTTGGCAAACATACATCAAAACTATTATTCTTTGACAGTATAACTTTATAATGTTGTGTCACAATTTGAAATTAAATAAACCTATTATATTAATTTACTAGTGTTATATTTCAAATAAAACAATGCTGTAGAAGATGCTTTCCTAAATGGAGGACCTTTGGAACACATAGGGGTTATCTTAGACCTGCCGAGGTTGTGCATAAGTCAATGGCAGAGTTCCCTATCCTATTTTGAAGTTCCTGGGGTCTGCACTAGAATTAGCCCAAAAATCCTACCTTTTCAGGCAAAGATCCAAAAAATTCAGGCTTTTTGGGAAAAAGCTCCACAAATGTTCACAATTTGGGAAAAAACTGTTATTTTTTATCAAGTTTTTATTAATAAATAAGGTTGTATCAGGTATTAGAGCTTGGTCGTGTTTTTTTTATTTGAAAAATTAGATAAATTTGGATTTTAGTAAATAACTCTCCACATGTAGCATACATGGTGCACATATAGCTAAATATAACTGAGGTTGAGTTTTGGTCATAGAAAAGGCCATTTGTCTTATTCTCATCAGACTTTCTGTCCCTCAGCCTAATTAAGGACACTGCAGTGGTAACAGAGCTCAATAGCTGGCACAAAGGTAGATAATAAGACAAGGTCAGACCATGTATACCCCTATTCATTGAAACATATTGGTGTAAGGGTTCTGCATAGGGACCCATATTTGTATCCATGTTTATCTGTATGCAGTCCTGTCCTTACATTTCTTCTAAAACTTAGTAATTTGAGAGCTACGATGACAACTAGGAATAAATACTGATACTGGCTTGGATTAGCCTTGCTATCACTTTTCAGCCGGTACCCTTTATATAGGGCAGGTGTCCCCAACCTTTTTTGCTCGTGAGCCACATTTAAATTTAAAAAAGAATTGGAGCAACACAAGCATGAAAAAGAGCTCTAATTGGCTTTTTGGTAACCCCTATTTGGACTAGCAGCCTACAGGAGAGAATATTTGGCAGGACATCTGTTTTTTATGCAACCAAAACTTGCCTCTAAGCCAGTAATTCAAAAATAAGCACCTGCTTTGAGGCCACTGGGAGCAACATCCAAGGGGTTGGAGAGCAACATGTTGCTCACGAGCTACTGGTTGGGGATCACTGATATAGGGTGTAGCAATACAATAATAACTTTAATTGTTTGAGGCCAAATATGGGTTTTAACCATCCTGCAGTCTAGAGGGAAAAATAGATTAGGTATAGTTTCTTCTGCCATAAAACATAGAAAAGCCCAAGCCCACACACAGAAAAACCGTAGGGGAACATTGCTTCCTGGACCAAGTCTGAAAACAGTGTTAGATCTGCTTTCTTCATCATAGTGTGTCTATTGTCATATACATACTGTATGTACCAAGCCAAATGTAAATGTAATGTGTAATGTTAGAGTAAAGAGAAAGTATTGTAATAGGCGACAAATGGGGGAAGGACTTTACTCTCCTTGCAATTTAGGATCCTGTTCCAATAGACCTTCACTTTAGGTATCACATATATTTTGCCCAGTTATGGACTTAGGAGTAACTTCATAAGAACCAAAATGTTCATTAGTCAGACCCCTTCTCTGAGCAGAGTAGTGTCCTAGGTTCCAGAACCGGTTAGGGTCAATCACCCCTGCTTAGCTAGTGTCCCAGTTCTACCCAAGAATAAATCAAATCTATAAAGCAAAATTTTAATTTCCATAATTCTATCTGAACAAAATCCAAATAACTTGCATCACCCAGAAATAAAACTTCAGGGGTTTATTTATCAAAGGTCAAATTTTAGAGTTTTTTTTTTATACCTTGAATGATCTCATAACAAAAATGGAAATAACTTGATTCAACGAGTTCAGGGTTAACAACCCAAAACTCAAATTAATCAAGTTTTTTGGCAGAACCCTCTAAAAAAAACTTGAATATCATGAAGGCTATCTCCAAGTGTTTCAAGGGACCTCTGCCACTGTCTCCTACATTACTTCAGCAGGTTTTAGGTGGTGTATTTTTGGAATCTACCTATTTCCAGGTTTGGAAATAGTTTTTAAAAAAATTTGAGTTAGAAAAAAAAACCTAAAAAAAAAATATTTTCGTGGAAAACACAACTCAATCCTAATAAATCTACCCCTTAGTCATTCAATGCTCTAGTTTAAGGGTTTGGATTTAATTCTGTTAAGCACAATGTATTTTGCTCAATAATAATCCCACAAAAAAGTACTAATATTTTTTCAAATCTGGATCAAAATCTGAATTTAGGGAATCTCTAGTCAAGACAAGATTTAAGGGAAAGTTACCCAGGCTGATAAATATTTTGTAAGTCACCCAATTTCCCCTCAGCTGTTACAAAACAAATTAACAAGGCTTTGAAACTTGCCAAAAAGGAACTATATATCCCATTATGTTTGTTTATAAAATGGGTACCATAAGTAAAGCAAAGTACAACAAACTCATATTAGTTTGAAATAATTTAATTTAGCAAAATTACTTGAAACCTACTACAGGTATGGGACTTATTATCCAGAATGCTTGGGACCTGGGGATTTCCAATAAGGTATATTTATGTATTTGGATCACCATATCTTAAATGTGCTAAAAAATTATTTAAACATCAAATTTACCAATATATTTGTTTTCAATCAATATGGCTTAATGGTCACTTAGTTGGAATCAAGCATAAGGCTCTTTTCTTTTACTAAAGAGAAAAGGCAAATCATTTTTAAAATTAGTATTATTTGCTTAAAATGGACTCTATGGTAGATGGCATTTCTGCAATTTGGAGCTTTTTTGATAATGGGTTCCTGGATGAGAGATCCTGTACCTGTTTTTAAGCCATATTATTATTATTCTGTTTAGTATAGTTATGATGTATGAATAAGTGAAGTATATCCTATTTGATATTAAATTATTATGGATTCACTAAATTTTCTAAATTAAATTTTCACAAATCTGTTGTGCAAAACAGATACATGGGGAATACAAAGTGTACGTATATATAATTTATATTTCTTTGTCAGAATTTCAATTATGAATAAATAATGATTTTGTATGCCAAATAAAATGTTTATTGTGTCACAAATGCAACGATGTAAAATTATTTGTTAGCAATTATGTTGACAGGACTATTAATTAGGTTATTCAATTTGGTGTTATTTTGACAAAGAACTGATGGCTGGCATATGCCGAATTGCCACACCCTAGTTATTAATACTCCTGATTCTAGAGCCAATTCTAGGTTTACATTGGGGCTTTTATGCTGGGATGTGAAATTTAGTTAATGTGTAGATGATTCTTAAAGCACGTGGAGGCAAGATGTTCCTCTGATATCTAGTGCGATAGGCTTGCTGTGATTTAAAGCCCTTATGACAGCTTTATGGCTTGTCCTCAGCTGAGCCAAGACAGTCACGGTAAGTTTCCTAGTGGCGTCAAGCCCTGCACATTTTGAGAAGCCCCTTTGCTTAGTCCAACAGGCCAGAGGGATTCACAGCATTTAAATCATCCTTAAGCTACAGACTGAGTAGCTTCTAATAAATAATTTCTGCAAGGAAATGCAAAGCATTTATTACAGAAGGGCTTGGAGGCCATATATATTCCTCTCTTCGTCACATCTGATGAGCTTCCCCTCTCCCTCCCTTGTTGTGAAACCCAAGTGAGCCCTTGAGAGAGCTGGAGACCTTTGGTGTGGAGAGGCAGTTAATTCATGGCAATGAAATATGATTACAAGATGCCATTTAATGTGTGTGCTGTCTTAAACTTAAAGCAGCATTGCACGTTTAGGAGGGAAATTCCGCCATTGCTTCCCCACCTCTAATGAAACCCAACCTGGATAATGAATTTGTGCAGAATGGAATCAACTCCTCTAGGGCCTTTTCAATGTAAGGTTTTTATTCTTCTATTGTCAAAGAATCAAAGAACTTGGCAAACAAGGGGAGAATGCCAATAGTCCATGCACATGGATCAGAGATGGTAGATAGGATGGAAGGGGGCAGCAGATCGAACAAAGACAGATGTTGACAGTAAGATAAGATTACAAGGCTAACACATTGGGAGTAATTTACTAAAGCTCAAGTTTATCTAATTTTTTAATAAAAGAAAGTTGACCTAATTCCCATCTACAAATTTAACTCAGTTATCATTAATTCTTCTAAAAAAAAATCAGAGCAAAAAAACATCACAAAAAAAAGTGTGTCAATTCGAATCATATGACGGATGCTCAGAAAACTTTACTTTATGGCATTGTTGCCGCAAAATTCTTCTTATCAGATAGTGATGTCAAGAAACATCTTCAGAGATATCTGCCATTGACTTCTACATGTCCTCAACAGCTTTAAGATGGAATATTTTTTGATTCAGATTTTTAGCAGCTCTGGGGTATAAATAATAATAAATAATGAATCTTTAAAAAATCAATTTTTTCCATTCTAAAAATTCAAAGTTTCCCATTTAAAAACCCGAACAGAAAAATTTGAGGTTCAATAAATTGGCCCCATCATATCAGTGTTATCCAACCTGCAGCTCTGCAGCTACAGTTGAAGTACAACCTATATCAGCTGAAGGTATTTCTGATTATACTGTAGTGCAGTGACCCCCAACCAGTGGCTCATGAGCTACATGTTACTATCCAACCCCTTGGATGTGGCTCCCAGTGGCCTCAAAGCTGGTCTTTAATTTTCAGTTCCTGGATTGGTGGCAAGTTTTGGTTTTATTAAATCCAGGTTTATGGCCAAATTGAGCCATCTGTATTCTGTCAATCCACAAAGGGCAACTGAATAGCCATTCATATCCTTTATTTGGCAGCACCCAGGAACTTTTTTCATGCTAGTGTTGCTCCCAAACTCTTTTTACATTTGAATGTGGCTCATGGGCGAAAAAAGGTTGGGAACTCCTGCTGTAGTATAATAATAATAATAATAATAATAATAATAATAATAATAATAACTATAAAGTATGTCCATATTTAAGGGACCATTTCTTAAACCTGGAAACCTCCAACTTTTTCTAGAAGAATGATTGCTAAATTTGTGTATGGGAGTTAGGTCGAAATACACTATGTATGTATGTATGTATAATATATGTAATCAATAAGAGCGAAATTTAAATTGACTAGGGTGTGCTGGTATCTTTAAGAAATTTGTGACTAATTATGATTATGTGATATTGTAATTCTTACTATTTACTTTTCTTGTGTTTTATGTAGGTGTGCTCATGATATTAAACTACATACAAGCTGGCCTTTAAGGGAAATGAAATAATTAGTACAGTTAAACAGTACAGTAACATCAAAAATGTTTTAAAAATATACTTAGAAAAAAACACCAAGACAAATTAAACTTTTAAATCGCAAAGCGTTTATTAAGAAATAACTTACCGAAACTCCACTTGCACTCCTTTTCAGAAACAGCGATAGGGTGATGGTCGATCATGCTGCCCTCGATTTCTCCTCAATGGATTGCTGGATCTCCTTTTCTGAAGAGGAGCGCAAGCTACTGGTCCTTTAACCACCTATAATAAATAGGGATGCTATTCGGTTCAGGATTCGGCCAGGATTTGGCCTTTTTTAAAGCAGTATTCCTTCTGCCCAGCAAACCGAATCCGAATCCTAATTCGTATGTGCAAATTGGGGGCTGGGGAGGGAAATCGCGTGACTTTTTGTCACAGAACAAGGAAGTACATTTGCATAAATCTTGCACCCCAAATTTGCATATGCAAATTAGGATTTGGTTCGATATTCGGCTGAATCTTTCTCAAAGGATTCAGGGGTTCGTCCGAATCCAAAAAAGTGGATTTGTTGCATCCCTGATAATAAAGCATAACTTTACATACCTATTTTGCATTATGTAAATCAGTTTTTGGGTTTCTGGTTAAACGTTTGAAAATTGTGGATGACTTCCATGCAGAGTAATTCAAATTTCCTGATTAGAGGTACTATACTGATACAGGATGTACTCAAACTGCAATCATGGTTAATGTGCCTAGCTGATTTTCTGCTAATAGCAGTAAGTGTCCCTTATAGCCAAAGAAGAGTAAGATACAGTAGTTCATGGTTACATACAGTTTGCCTGACTACCTATAGTTAATACACTTCATATTTAATACCTAATTGAATTTAGCTTCACTCTGGTACAATTTGTTACACCCTTGATATTTCCAAGATCATTTGCTCTTCCCATTTCATTTTGCAGCGTGTTTATTATTATTCATAAACAAGTCAATACTGAAGCAGTACATAAACAAAATTCCAAAAATGTAATGTAAAAACACAAAGATACAATAGCAAATAATGCTCTTCAAGGACAAACCAAGCGCAATAAAGATCTAACAAAAGATCATAAAAGTAAAACTGAACAGACTAAAATTACATTAGAACAAAGAAAAATAAATAAATGCATGAAAGAAATTAAAACAATAAAGACAATAAAGCACTTAGAGCACTGTGTGGGAAATAATTAGAAAACAAATCCAGATACAGAATATAACAGAATATAACAAATATTTTGACTTTTCAAGTCCCTTATTCAGAAGATCTTATGAATCCCACTTTAGTTAGCAATTAATTCTTGGGTTTATCAAATAAATCTAAATATCATCCCATCTAGAATGAGTTTTCTCTATTATTTCCAGAGGTCCTTGCTTAAGGTGACTCAATGCGTTTTTCACCTACTATATGTATTCCAAATTTCTATACAATCGAGAGAAGAATTCTAGATAAGAACGCAGTTTAAATAAGTTAGCTTGTGCCAAATCCATAAGTAGGAGTTACTCATCTTCCCATCCTTAAACAATCAGAGATTATCCATAAAAAAATAAAAAGGTTGAACTTGATGGACGAGTGTCTTTTTTTCAGCCTAACTTACTATGTTACTATGTATTTTTAGCTCATTTATTGAAATTGACACCAGTCTGGACCCCACCACTTTCTGGGTAGAATAACAGCTGCTATGGCTGTTGCCTCATATCCTACAAATTTTTGTCTTCAAGCAGCGCTTTGCAGTTTATTCATGTGTTTCTATATTGTTCCTTATCTCTGTAATTTTATTTCACTTGTTTAAACTGTCTAGATTACATTTGCCATATTAACACTGTAATAGTACATTAAACATCTTCAAACATGAATAAAAGTTGAATAGGATTCACTACAAATCTGCCAGTGATAGGCATGCACCACAAGTTTCTGTTCTCATGTATATTATATCCACTATTGTTTGCTGATTCATTGTCCCATATGATAAGGTTACTTAATAAATTACCAGTCTGTGTTCCAATAGATTGCTATGCACTTTACCTCTCTTCCATTGGAGAACTATCTGAATTAGTAAACCTGCTTTGCCATGATCAGGACACTTTATAAATCTGCAAGCCTATCTTCTAGTAGATCAGGATACACTATAAATCTGGAAGTCTGTGTTCTATTGGATAAGATTAGTCTTATAAAGCCTGTGTTCCAACAGATAACAATGCTTATGGAATTAGTATGTCGTGGTTCCAGTAAATAGAGAATCATTAAAGAATTGCTGAGCCAGTGGTGAGGGTCCATTATAATTGAGCAAGTTCATATTCAACTGGCACGGATGTGTTTTGAATACATAAAGCCTGTATGCCAAAGACTCAGATGTGTGCCAAATGAATAATTGACCCATCAGAATTCTGAAGATGCCTTTTGCAGCACAAAATGTTTGTTAATTTTCAAAATTGCACTCAGCAATTACAGTATGCATTGCTTCTTGTTTAATGTACTTGAAAAGAGATTGCTGCTGTTATCCAAGTTACACAGTGAACATTATTAACCATCACTTCAAGCATTCTTCGGGCACAAAACAATTAAATGTAGATGAAAGGAGTCATTGCCCCCATTTTGCACCATGCACATAACTGATTAAAATATCGCCGGATCCTACTTACTTACTAAATTCTCTTATAATGGTAGATTGGTCAGGAGACTGTGAACTTGCTTCAAGCATTGTGAAAACCAGACTTTTGGCAAATCCATCTGACTGGCAAGCAATTTGGCCACAGAAACGGATGATTAAATTACCTTAATATGACTAATTAGGATGACTGTCAGATGACTAAGCAGAAGTGCTGGCCTATGCATTTTCAGGTTGGCTCATGAACTAATGAACCCCTAAATGGATCAACACTTGCCTTGGTTTACTAGTTCCATTGATCAAATTGCTAAGTAGTTGGAGGCAACACACACACCAATGATCACACACATGTCAACTGAACCATAAGAAATATTAGTCTATGTCTTACCAGATGATCCCTAAATTTTCAAAAGACAAACATTTACCTATCCTATCACTATTATACACCATGGAAATGTCTTTGAACATCAATACCATTGTTATGTTGGCGTTTAAGTTATAATTATATCCAATGTTTTGAACTGCAGTTCCCTTTATTAGTATCCATTTTTTCCCTTTAAACAGGAATACTGGATACATTTCAAGTTACTAGTATAGAGTGAGAAAAACTGAACACGTGACAGTGAGAATTGAAATGGTTATTACTCTCCAATGAAAAAGCGTCCTCTGATGGTATAAGTGACTATGTTGATGTAACAAGGAGCTGAGTGATAACTGGTGTGACTGGTGAAATGATTTGCAATCGGTAATTTAAGGCACATGGCATATCTGACAAACTGGCCCGTGGGCCAATTTGGATATTTATACAGCTTGGCCACACACGCTGCTAGCAAAAGAGCAGTGATTTAACTGATTGGTCATGGGTTTTCTTGGGAAGAAATATCAGGGCCAGTTCCACCTTGACCTTTCTGGGTAGTGAAACCATTCTCATGTTGCTCATTCTGGCAAACGTCCAAGATGATAGTGGTTGTAATATATCTATTCCTCTCAGTACAGACATTTGTAAATAAGATAGTGACTAGAATAACCCCCAAAATAAGTAACTAAAAGAGAGATCAGGCTCATTTACCAACATGTGCCAACTTCTAATTGTTATGAAGTTCTGTTTCTACTAACTATCTGTTTCTGTCAGTCTTCTACAAGTCAGAAAATTAATGCTAAGATCTGACTATAGTTGCAATGTAGTGCATTTGTTAGTATATTAGCCTAATTTTGCATATGTATATTTGAAACACCAGACTCTGTGATGTTGACATCTATTTTCGGTTCTACAGGCTTGAGGTTGTTGGTCTTCTCAATAGCGATTTTTATTCCTTTTTTCTGATCATAACTACTTCCGATGATGTCACTTCCGGTTACAATGACAGCACTTCCTGATTCTTGATGGTCCAAATGACAGCACTTCCTGATTCTTGATGGTCAGTGGGTCGCGGGTCCAGGTTGCAGAAAAGGTACTTGCGGGTCCAGGCAGATAAGAATGCAGGTTGCGGATTGCTTGTTGCGGGTACGGGTTGCAAAAAATGGACCATCGCAGGACTCTACTATACAACTCTGCTATGTTACTTTTATTGTATTATAAGCAGTCATTAGGTATAGTTCTCTGTGGCTATACAGCCCTTGAAGGGACCTGTCTATCGGCACTATTTTAGCCCATTTTGCTCCATTCCTTGCTTTTATTCTCCATCTTCTTGCTCCAAGCTCTCCTCTCCTCTATTTTGCTAATCCATGGTCTTTTTATCCTTCCCTCCATTTTCTCCTGGATTCCCTCCAAAAATATTCTTTCTTGTATCTTTATCATATGGCCAAACCACCTAATACACCAGCTTCTTATATTCTCTGCTATCGTTGAATGCTGGTAACTGTTACAAGTTTGTGTATTTGTCCTTCTCTCTTATCAATCAGTGCATATGGCCCCTCACATGAAAGTCTGCCTGCTGTGTCTGCTTACCTTGTGTAATCTTTTTTTTTTTTTAAAAGCTTTTCTTTATTGATTTTATAGAACATATCAACCATAACAAAAAGTAGGAAAGAGGGAGAGAGAAAAAGAGAAAAGAGAAAGGAAGTATGAGAAAGAGAAAGATATTTAAAGGGGTGGGCATTCACCTTGTGTAATCTTTAAAAGGTATCACTACAGAGATTAACTGGCCCCTGCATTGTTGACACCTCAAATTCAGACTATAAACTCCTGCACTGTTCACTCATGTAATCCCCCCTGCATTGTTCAAACATGTAACAACTCTATTGTTAACAACCTATAGCCCTGTGCTGTTAACACCTCAGACCCAGACTGAAACTAACCACATTGTTCACACATCAGCACAGTTGTCATATTAAGACATACCCTTAAATCCAAATTTCGCCTTCTCTTCCCCTGTGGATAACACAGTACCGCTCAATGTGATTTTTAAGTCCTATATTATGCCCTGATTAGTTCAGAATCAGAAGTCACCTTGAATTATCAAACATCACCATGCATCAGCTTGCAGATACTGACCTTTTACTGTACCATACAGTATTTTCTCTCTCTCTCTCTCTCTCTCTCTCTCTGTTATGCATTCAACTATAAATCTTTCTTATCTGTTTTCCTTCACCTGTATATTTGTGAGGAAACAGAAATCACTAAGTGCTGCCCTGTAAGAGCGGATATTCTTCAGTATAAACCCAGGCATTTAAGCATTTGTTTTTTTGTATTGGGATTGATGGGGTTTCTCTTCCCATGCATGACAACCTGAACTTTAGGTGACATTTCCACCTAGACATGCTCAGTCCCCTCCATGAGCTGTATACAAGCATTCTCTTCACACAAGGGTAGCACTTAAATAATTGCAGTGAAGCCTTGGCCTTCAACCAAACTATAAGCCCGATTATAAGGAAATTCAGGTAACAGTTAAGAACTTATATTATTAAGACGTGGATATTGCAATCATGTTATTTTTGTTTTACTTTTCCAACTGAGTAGAAACAACAAACTCTTCTGCTTCCCCATCAAGGATTCACAGAAAAGTCCCATCAAAGAAAGGGTAAAAAGAGTAAAACATGTCTGACTTTCTTGATGAAAAGGCATATGATTTTTTGGGATTCATATTTGGTTCAGCTAGGCACTTGGACTTGGCCTAAAGTGAAACCCTGCTGAAAATGCAGAATGCCAAATTTGGTGCACCCCTGCCAATTAGTGTAATGTACAGAAAACTATCACAACTCTTTATGTTGTTTTACCGCAAACCATCTATTACATCTTAGGATAGGAGCAAGCCATGGTAGCACAGAGGGGTCAAGTTTGTTTCTGTGTGCAGTTGTACTGTGCAGTCCTCATAATTACAAGCTTTACCTGGAGGGCAGGAGGTATTATTGTATAGGCCCTTCAAGAAAGTGTGATTTCTAAGGACAAAAATAGTGGGCACCTGAAAAAGTAGTCCAAAAAGGAGTCCAATTGGAGGATTAGTTAGACAACAAAATGGAACTAAATACTTTACCAAAAAAAAAAAAACTTTAAAACTTTCTCTTAATAAAAACCCTTCCAGCAGGCATTTATTTTGTACCACTGTCGTAAAACCTGCTACATCATCTCATGAATGAATACCAGGGTGTCTTTTTTAGCCACCCATTCCTACACATCAATTTTACAATTAAAAAAATACTTTTATTGGTTCAAGAACACAACATAACTATGGGATATGGAACATGCTGGAGCTTAGACCTGAGAAAGCCCTGCAGCCTTACAGGAAACTGGAAGTTGTAGTTTGAGGTTGCTGTTCCCTAGGTTAGACATTTATAATGTAAATATTAAAATGTTTAATAAATATCACACAATGAAATAATAGGCAAATATGAAATTAAACTTTCACCAAGGAAATATTTGGTTAAAAGTCCCCTCTGAGGGACCTCCGTCCCCCACCATACAACAGCTGCTAATGTACTTCAAACTTCTCAAGATAAAATTCATCAACCTCTGGTTTCTATTTATAGTCCGACAGCCTTCATGGAATTCCCTTGTTAATTGGCTTAATTAGGTATAGGGAATGCAGGATTCCAATAATTAGTGTTTTATAGGCAGTGCTGTAGAAATATCATTTGGTGTTGATGGCACTCTGCACTTAGCCCAGATACACTGTCAGAAATGAGCATGCTATGAAATAGCTGAATATATTTACTCGGGAAAGCATAATCTTTTTTTTTTACAGAAGGCAATGCTGTTTTCCATAATTTTCTATAATGAAGGCTTTTGTTCATATAGATCTGCTATCATTTAGCACAGGGATGTTGATGTTGCTGGCAGTTGTAGTTTAATTACAGATGGAAAGCCACATTTACCGGTAAAGAAAACAGCACCCAGTTCATTTTAAAAAATAGCACCCAGATCATTTTATATAGGAAACACCTCTATACTTTTGCTGTCTTGGATGCAAGAATGGCTTGAGGAACACTGTAATAAAAAAACCAGTAGCTTGTACTTGATGGTAACTAAGTAATTAATCCTACTGGTTATATTTAATGTCTAAATATTTTAAATTATTCTGTAAATTACAGAAAACCTTATCTGGTCCCAAGCATTCCAGGTACAGGCATGGGATCTGTTATACAGAATGCTCTGGGCTTGGTGTTTTACAGATAATAGATCTTTCCATAATTTGGATCTTCATATCTTTAATATACTAGAAAATCATGAAAATATTAAATTAAAACACTAGGCTGGTATGAATTTCATCTTATTTTGGATCAAGTACAAGGTACTCTATTTCTATTACATAGAAATAGGAAATCATTTAAAAAAAATTGGATTATTTGGATAAAAATGGGAGGTGGCCTTTCCATATTTCAGAGCTTTCTGGATAACGGGTTTCTGGATAACAGATCCCTTACCTGTATAATAGATTCCGTACCTATTATTATACTGTATGTATAGATTAAAAAAAAAAAGCAAGCTGGGGCAAGCTATATTTTGGTAGTGACAACAGGTACCTAGTCTTGGCCTTCATAGGGATACAGGGAATGCTGGAAGTTGCAGTTCAACAACAACAGGAGAGCAACTGACTGACTATGCCTGATTCTGATTCTTAATGGTGTTTTCTCATTATAAAAACACAGAAAGGAGCCAAAGAGCAAACAAATTGAGACCATCTTCTCAACATTTCCATATTTTCTAGTGTTCCAAGTAATGGAGTCAGCATTTCTGTATAAAACAAACAGGCCAGTCAGGTGCAGCCAGCTCAGCACTCTTGTGTGGCCTCAGCTCCTACTTGAAAAGCTGCATCTCAAATCACAATTACTATTTGAACATAGGTCCATGTTTGGTCTTTCCTTTCTCAGCAGGACACTATGATACACATGCATAAGGGACCCATGGTTCATTGGCTCTGTCCTTACCACAGCAGGGTGGAGATAGAGTAGACTTATTACCCATGAAGTCTGTTCTTTTTTGCATGGAATGATATATTGACAGAGATGAAGAAAGGTTTGGTGTCATGGTGAGATAGTGGTACAAACATAGTAAATTTCCATTTCGCTCTAATGATATAATGGTCAAGCACTTCTTACCTCTGCCTTGTCTATATGTCTCTGTCTTCCCTCTGCCTATGTTACAAGTCTCTGGGTGCACAAGTCAAACAAAACAAATGCACAACTGCACCACATTTTTCCAATGTCCCTCTGTCGATTTCTCTTTTTTAAATAGACAAATTTTCTTTGTTTCATTTACGGGCAAGATGCCATTAGCAGACAAATAATAAGAAAACCAGACAAGAGAAAAAATTACCTCTGAAAGGAGATACAAATAATTGGCTCTGCGACCATAATTTCTTCTAACCTCCACAACAAGTAAAAAACTAAAAGAGGATGTAAAATAAACATTTTGATGATATAGACAATGGTATTATAACTATATTGTCTTTGGTTCTGCTTTTTATTCTCATGGTGAATTAAAAGTGATATCTGATTTTTAGGGTCCGACTAGCAAGAAGGCAGTGGTTTGAATGACGGACTGGAAAATAAATAGCAGAGAGCCTGAACAGAATTAGAAAAGATCTTTATCTGGATCATGAATCTTGCTCCTAGTTGTTGCGGTATTGCTTATGTGAATAATCTGCAGAGACAGCCAAATAACTCAGAAACCACAAAAGGAAGTTGTAGTTAGGGTAACTATCCTGCAGGTTTTAATTATAGTCAGGTCCCATATTACAAAACAGTGCATGGACAAGCAGAATTTGCCCCCAAGGCAATATCAAATGGCCTGGTGACCTGCTAGCTGCCACCTCCCACCTACTCACATACCTGCTGCATTGAGTACCTTTAATGAAAGAGGTTTTACCTGCAACTCACTGCGCAGGAAAAATTCAAATTGCACTGCTTTTTTCAGATGTAGATGAACCCTTTTATTTTTATTAGCAATTGTAACATACTTTTACATATGAATTAGGAATGTACAATTTTTAGCCAGCCTGTTGCTTTTATACTGACCCTGATTTATGTCTTTTCGAGCCTCCTGTCTTTTTGCATTGACAACTCTCTACTTCACTTCCTCATTGCAATAAGGAAAGCTTCAACTCTTGGTCAGTTCCTAAGCAAGCTCAGGGTTAAATGCTAGTGATGGGGCACACATATATGTGCTCCAAGCTGCTATGCAGCTGTTCAAAACTGTGTAGGGGGTCTGCCAGCTTCACTAATCCCTTCACAGCCTTACCAAAACTCTTGGCTCAATGAAACCTACACGCCTGGAATTTCATCTCTGAAAAGCGATATCAAAAGTGGTTTAAAATCCACTTAGGCGATGAAAATCAAGCAAGGGAAGGCCCATTTCTCTCTGAAGGACTCTGGCCAAGAATGCTGTGGGGGCTGGCAGCAGCAGGAGACATATGGAGGAATGTGTAAGGTTTGGGAGGCTTAACCTGTGTACTTTACAGTGTGATCAGGCATATCCCAGGTCTAAAATCCTGTGCAATGGAACCTGCTGTTGTTCTTGTGGTGGGGTGGTCCGGTAGGTCACTTTTACTGTTCTGATACAGGGGGGTCTGCATTTCCTTTATGTTTGGATGTGACTAAATTACTAGTAAGTAAGGGTCCAGTCACAGAGAGGCAAGCTTGGTGCTATAATTAGAATAATACTTTAAACTTGATTGATTTAAACTGGACCTACCAGCCCTGAATTAAAGTCCCCCAGAAGCTACCTGTCACTTGTGTTAATTATTTTATCAGCAAGAGTGTTTATGCTACATGAATATCAAAGGTACTAGCATATTCCGTCTGCTTGCATCACTGACTCGTGGATACCTACATACTGCTTGGAAGATTATTTCATGGCTAATTGATTTTTAAAGTCCTTCCATTGCCTGCCTCTCAAATACTGTACAGTACATCTGAGACTTCTTCTTGATTGGTATTGCAAGATAAGAATATGAATTTTAAATGACCTTAGGAGTGTAAGGCAAATTTAGGATCCTTCTTAGAAGTGTCGTGAAAGAGCTTGGGGTCCTGTTCTTTGGACAAGGGAATGATTCCTGAATGGTTTATTCAGGGCCACTATTTTCAAGTCTGGGGCCTAATTTTGACCATATTGGTGGGGCCTCCAAAACTAGTTGTTTGTTTGCATGACAGACACAGGGACAACCCCCTTTACCAAAGCTCTGCCAGACTCCATATTCAGCAATCCCTCACTCATATAATGTAGGGTAGAGATGGGGGTTTAGAAGAAATTCTGAAGAAATAAAAAGGTCACAAAACTAGAAGAGTTCCAAATACATCGCTCTGAGCCTTCAGCTGGAAAAAATAATAATCTATTAGGTACTCATAAAGGCAACCTTTATAAGTACTTAATAAACAATTTTTAATTTTTACATGCCTGTTTGGGAGACAGATTTTTGAGTGCATGCTCTATCTATACAGTAGGGTCAGCAGAAAACCCGAGGGACCTGTGAGATTACAGGTTTCGCAAAATTGGGCTCACAGAGCACATAGGGTGTTTCCAGTTGGTTCCTTACCAGCCCATGATGTGGAGATGGGAGCAGGGCTGAGAAGGGGCAGGGCTATGACACAATGGGTGGGGTCACACAAATGGGGATGTAGCTGCGATGCTGGCAGCCGAAGGGGAGGCAGAATCAGGGAGAAAAGAGATTAAAAGAGGTAATGGGTGGGATGGAGGGGGAGTCTGGGAGAATAAAGGCAGGACAAATAAGGTTTTCAAATTTACCAGCAAGTACATTGCTTTGTAATATCAGCCCCAGCTACTACCTAGGCAGCTGCTAGCTATGCAAATATCCATCCAGGTTTGGTGTGGGTTAAGTAGGCATGGATTAAAAAATGTACAAACCACGCATCACTAATATAGGGAGTGACGTTGCAGTCTCATCCCACAGATCCTATCTGCCGACCCTGGCTGATTTACCTATTGCTTTTATTCTAGACCTACTTCTCTTTGAAGGCTTTGACAAACAGCAAGTAAATATAAAGCTGGTCATACATTGAACGATCCCCCAGATATGCCCACCTTGAGGTGGGCAATATAATGCTGATCTGATTGGATCACAATGAGGGAATATAGGTCAGCGGGACACAGGCCACATCAACAAGCCCATGTGGTCATTGCTCGAATAAAATGTTTAAACCTGTCCGATTGATATCTAGTTGGTTTTCAGCCAGATATCCGTTGGGTTGGCCTGTCGGAATTCCCCATGCATGGGCAGATAAACTGCCAATGTGGCTCCTTCAGCATGAGTGATTTATAAGGAAGAGTCCTTTTCCTTATATTATGATTTATAACAAATATGGAACAATCTATAACTTCATTCTCTATTCTGCTGTGGAGATATTATTGCTGCTTGGAGCAGGTGAGAGCCACAAATAGGACGGTACTATTAGACATATAGTATATAGCCAGTTAAGACGGCATTACAATGACCTGTATTTAAAATTATTACCTATTACTTTAGGAATGTTACTTTATTTGATTTACTGACATTCTGAATAGTGCTTTGAAAGAAAAAATAGTTGTTTTATGGAAGTTAAAAATATCACAGTTTCCTAAGCAGATTTGGATGATATTAATCATCAGATAACTGAGACCTTTCTATTGTCAGCTTTCTACCTAACAAGCCATTTGGAACAATACCAATATTGTACAAAGGAAGCCAAAATAGAATGTTTTAAGGATTCCTTTGAGATTGTTAAGTCAGAGAATGTGAAAAACACAGAGTTTGCATTTTTGCATGCATGAAAAGGTCATCTGGAGACAAAACACTTTATCCAGAAGTTTTCTTTTGCTGTCAGTGTTAGTTGCACAAACCACCATCCACACATGTGGTTATTGAAGGAGAGCATCGGCGTATTAGTGGTGTATGCGTAGCTAATGTCAGACGTGCTGGGATGATATTTACCCTCTAAGAAGTTATTGGAGGAGGAGGAGAGGGGATTAAGGCCTGTTTGACTGCACCTGCCTGAGCAGAGCAAGGAAAGGTGAGCTAAGCTAGGGCACATTGAATGCTGCCTTTACTATATGTCTCTTTGTTATTTATTGTGCAAACAAACCAAGGTGACCTCCTATTTCCATTTTTCTTTCTTGACAATGCAGATTATTCCTTTAAACTTGCTCTTGACCACGTCTTTTTATTCCCTTCAGGTGGAATATTTATAATGTAGGCTTCAATATGCTTCTCAGTGTCTTGGCCAGACTGTATTCAGTCCCCTTGTTCAACTTATATAATAAACTATGATATCTAGGGATAAGTGATAAAGGTCATGAAGTGTGCCAACAATACCAAATTAGGGTGGATAAACAATATGCCTTAAACAAGTTATGAAACCTCCCTGTCTTTGAAGGACTGTGCAAATACTGATTGTTGGGCTTGGTCTGATATGGTTTGTGGAGCAGTGTGGGCTTGATCTTGGCGTTAAAAATGGTGACCAGACTCAAGACAACAGAGCATTGCATCATCACTGTGAGGGGTATGTGTACTGAAAGATGAGAAAGTAGATGTAAGGATGAGTGGAAATGTAAAATATTTTCAGAGAAAGAAGTAGGATGAGTGTTTTATTTCTACAAATGCATTGAAGAAGTTAGTGGAAATATCCTGGATATCTTCAGGACATCTGCAGTATGTTCCTTGGGAGCCAAGGCTGGTCCACCACTAAAAAGAAATCCAACCAACGGCAGTGATTGGAAATGACTAATTAAAGGGGTTTTTCACCATGTGATATGAGAGCGAGAGTGATATTCTGAGACAATTTGCAGTTGGTTTTCATTTTAATTATTTGCAGCTTTTGAGTTATTTAGCTTTTAATACAGCAGCTCTCCAGTTTGCAGTTTTAGCAGTTTGGTTACCCTAGCAACCATGCCTTAATTAGAATAAGAGACTGGAATATGAATATGAGAGGCCCTGAAGTGTTAAAAAAAGTAGCAATTCAATAAATGTATATAGGCCTACAGAACATTTGTTTTTGAGATGGTTCAGTTACCCCATTTGAAAGCTGGAAAGAGTCAGAATAAAAAAAACTATTAAAAATGAATAATTAAGACCAACTGAAAGATTGGTTAGAATTGGTCATTCTATAACATATGAAAAGCTAACTTAAAGTCCCTTTAATGGACAAAGTGAGTGGAGAATTTTGCAGACTAGCAGATGGGTAGGGATGGCGCGAACTGTTCGCCGGCGAACTTGTTCGCGTGAACATCGGCTGTTCGCGCTCGCCGGAAGTTCGCGAACGTCGCGCGACGTTCGCCATTTTGGGTTCGCGTTAGTTGGTGCTTTTTTTTTGCCCTCTCACCTCTCAGACCAGCAGATACATGGCAGCCAATCAGGAAGCTCTCCCTCCTGGACCACCCCCACACCCCCTGGACCACTCCCCTTCCAATGGACAGTTCCCTAATTTCAGCACAGGGAAAAAGAAAAAGGAAGGAGCTGCTATAACACAAATACTGCAGCCTGCAGTCTGCTCACCAACCTCCCACCCACATGGTCAGTGGCTCTGCTTTTGTATTTTAGTTGTGCCTGGATGATGTGCTGGCTACTGGTCCACTTTCCAGTCAAAGCCAGGGAGCTGTGAATGTAGTAAATCATGGAAAATAACTGTGCCATTCTGCTATGAGTTCTAGGGGTATTTATACCTGAACTGGCCACTTTAACATCTTTGTGTGAACTCTGAGGTATTTATACATGAACTGGCCATCTTTTGTGAACGCTAGGGGTATTTATACATGAACTGGCCAAGTCTGCAGGGATTTGAGGGACATTTTAGGTTAGGTAGCTTTGCTGGCTAGTAATTTACCTTCTACTGCAGTGCTCTGTATGTAGCTTCTGTGGGCACGGATCTCTTCTGATCTCATTCTCATCTGTGTGCTGACTGCTGTAATAACCATTTATAATACATTTTTGCCCTTGATCCCCCTCTGGCATGCCACTGTCCAGGTCGTTGCACCCTTTAAACAACTTTAAAATCATTTTTCTGGCCAGAAATGTCTTTTTTAGCTGTTAAAGTTCACCTTCCCATTGAAGTCTATGGGGTTCGCGACGTTCGCGAACCGTTCGCATTTTTTACGCAAGTTTGCGAATATGTTCGCAAACTTTTTTTCCGACGTTCGCGCCATCCCTACAGATGGGTTACAATTAGACAGTGGACAGTTCAATACAACCTTGGCATGAGAGAACCCATACAAGAATGCACTTCATTGCATTGCATTATGACATAAATGAGGTATGGCAGCCAAAGAACTTACAGAGTTTAACTTCTTTAAACTAAATCCAATAATGAATGGATTGGAAAAGTACTGCCTAGTTTGATGAATCTCAGGTCTATGAGTTGCAATGGGAGGAATTGCATGGTGTACCTGCCAACATTTTGGAAGTAAAAAGAGGGACAAATTTTTTTTTGCATGCATCGTGGCAAATTGTTTTGACCACGCTCATTTTTGTGGCCACACCCTCTAATTACTGTGTTCATTTTGCAAAATTTGGCAGGTTATGAAAGTTTGAAAATATTTCTTCTTATCTAAAATGTTACAATTACTTATTTTCTTATCTCAAAATTGTTACAAAGTATCTTATTTGCACCCAGCTGTTCTGGGCTCTCTGCCAAAAGCCAATTAAGTTAGAAACTTTGTTCGGTGCAGAGAAAAGAGTGAATTTCCAGTACAAATGAGGGACAGCGGGTTGAGCTGTCAAAAGAGGAACTGTCCCTCCGAAAAAGGGACAGTTGGGAGGTATGTTTTAGGCCCTTGATAAAACTGGATGCCACAGGATATCTAAATTAGGACATCTCTTCATGAAAGCATCTGCAAATAAGTTTGTCAACAGACTGATTGTCTGTGCCCCAAGGATAAAGCTACACAGGTAGACTTGGCCATTTGATAACCTTAACTTTTGCTGGGTCACGTGGAGTGAAAGCCACATCCATTGCACAATACAGTTTTTGTCCAGTTAGATCTTTTGATAGACTTTTGATAGTTTGATCTTTTGATAGACTGTGACCAGATCTCATACTGACTGGAGAGGCTACAATTTTTGATCCCATACACATTATAAAAAGCAACTGACGTGGTCAAGAGTGGGCGAGCCGGCGGCCAAAACTGGCTTCTGTATAAATGTCATGATTAAAGATTGAATGAAATGTAACTGTGTATACAGTCATTAAATTTGTAGTATTTTGCTATGAGAGGAATCTATTTAGTACATAAATCTTCCACCAGCCAATTCTGCACAACTGCAGGAAGAATTGGAGTCAGCTCCTCTCCAGAACACTTTTGACTCTTGTGGTTGTTTTGAGGGCAAAACAATAAACGGTGTCACTTGAATGTTGACCATATATAAGCTGTTGATGTTGTAGGTATCCAAGGCTCATTAACATAACAATGCTGGTGCCTTTTGCCATAAACACTGTTCCATAACACATTCTAGGCAATGCTTACATATGTATATGAATTGATATACCAACTATACTCAAGTCAGGGGTCTTCTTCCAAGCATAATGCAGTCACAGAAGCAATTTATAGACACTTTGCAATGAATTTTGATATATCACTCATCTTTTGGTTGATATGTGTAATTATCAGAGTGATACATAACAGACACAACACCGGCTGAAGCAATTCAAACAGTGACATGACAATTTTCCCCATTTGGAACTAATCACCTATATGCACATAATTTATTTATTTATCTGAAGGGGTCCCTCCAAATGCTTGTTTTGTGGGATAGGGTATTTTAAAGTGATGTATAAATAAAATGTACATTATATTTAATGTTTTTGTTGCACATAGTTTATTATAATTATTATACTTCAATTCTCTGGACCTATTGGAATATAGTCTTTAGCTAGCTATAAGATTTAGCTGACTGTGAGCTTTAAGATCAACTGACTGTTAATAGTGAAAAAATTGTTTTGTGTTGTCAAAAATGCCATTTTTATCCCAACCTAGTTAATAGCTATGTAGTCAAAGCTCACTCCGGAAGAGCGTGGAAAAAAATTAGGCCTATTATTCTCTTGATTTTGCTTACTGGACTTATTTCCCCATCCATATTTATGATGGAGACTTCTATTGCATAATCCCCAAGTTCTGGGCCTCAATAACAGGTGTTTTGGCCTGTGACCCATTTGAAACATGAAATTACAAATTAATCTTGTTAATTTGTGGCAGCACGAACCTGAATTTTAATGAGATATTTGCAATATATGCACTCACTTCTCCCACTGATTGGTTCTTTGGGGGCTTTCTCATTATGCAAACCCCTTTCTCTCACTCATTCCTTAATTTACAGGTATGGGACCTGTTGTCTAGAATAAACAAAAGGAACACCAAGAGCCCCAATAGTGTAATATGTATTGGTAAGGGATAATGAAATAAGAGTAAATAGCATATACTCACAAACCAGGGTTACCAATAGGCAACCACTGTAAAGGCAGGTGGGGAGATTGTCCTGACCCCACTCAGGATTTAGAAGTCGCTCTCTGTAGATAGAAAAAGGGTATCAACCCTCCACCCAGGGTAGACTTAGTATTGTATAGAAAGAACAGAGGCGCTGGGTGCGTATACTACTGCCAGATGCTGTAACTCCTATGTTTATTGCCTGAAGAAGCGGGTCTGAGCCTGTGAAACGTGTTGTACTGATTGTAGTTCGTTAATAAATTTTGACTGCTTAATTACAGTCGTTTTGTGTCTGCTTGGAGGTGGTAAGTCCACCACTGCCTCCTCTGATTACCAAGTTTTGGCTTTTAAACTCGTTTATATCCTTTTATCCTTTTGGCGCCTCTTTTCTTTCTATACAACTGTTGTCCAGAATGGACCTCTGGCTTTCCAGATAATGGATCTTTCTGTAATTCAGTTCTTCATAACTTAAGTCTACTAGAAAATCATATAAACATTAAATAAACACAATAGGCTTGTTTTGCCTTCAATAAGGATCAATTATATCTTAGTTGGGATCAAGTACAAGATACAAGAAGGAAATCATTTTTTACATTTTGGATTATTTGATTATAATGGAGTCTATGTTCCATAATTCTGAACCTTCTGGGAAATGGGTTTCTGGATAACAGATCCCATACCTGTACAAACCTGAACAACTGTTTCTGATATTCCAGTATTTAGTATATCTAAGAAAGTGCACCAGAATCCATCACTTTACAATGGAACAAAATGAGGAAGAGGGTTGCATTACATTCTCAGCAGAAGGGATCTTGAGAAACAGCTGGTTAGAGCATCATGGTGTCCTTCAATTTGTGAAATCAGGTATGTCTGGGTAAAAATAAATACTTTTGTATCTTCTACATCAGTGATCCCCAACCAGTAGCTCGCGAGCAACATGTTGCTTGGATGTTGCTCCCAGTGGACTCAAAGCAGGTGCTTATTTTTGAATTACTGGCTTAGAGGCAAGTTGTGGTTGCATAAAAAACAGATGTCCTGCCAAACATTCTCTCCTGTAGGCTGCCAGTCCATATAGGGGTTACCAAAAAGCTCTTATCAGAGCTCTTGTTTGCCATCCACATGGACTTTTTCATGCTTGTGTTGCTCTCCAACTCTTTTTTAAATTTAAATGTGG
The DNA here is from genome assembly GCA_024363595.1 of Xenopus borealis. Classification (NCBI taxonomy): domain Eukaryota; kingdom Metazoa; phylum Chordata; class Amphibia; order Anura; family Pipidae; genus Xenopus; species Xenopus borealis. Next base: position 151,445,573 of record CM044433.1, read on the forward strand.
CTCACAAGCAAAAAAGGTTGGGGACCCCTGTTCTACATAAATCCAACTGAACAAACTTATGTCAAAATGGGGGGTATACTTTCCAGTCTGATCCTATATAAATTTGGGGCCCCTTTTTTGCACAGGGCCTTACCACTTCTAATGGCAGCCCTTTTCATATTCTTCAAAGCTGCTGTTTCTGATACTTTTAGTGGTTTTGTTTCTGGATTTCAAAATAAGCTGAATAACATTTCTCTTCAATTTAAATGTAATCAGGCATGCATTATACATACATTTATTTTCTTATACCTTTAAATTGAGCAAAAGGAAAATCCACCCCCTCTAACATAGTCTCAGAGAGTTTTGGATTTATAAGGTTATTTTAAGCATCTCAGACCAAGCCCTCCAACCAAAGTACATTAAATATTATTGCTGGTTTTAAAACAGTTTATTGTGTAAATTCTTGTGGGTGTTGGGAGATTAAGAAGTAAGGATGTGGTGTACATGGTTTATAGAGGTGGCCAAATACTCCTTGTATTCTTCATTTTTATTCTGATTAATAACTACAATTGGACTGTGTTGTGAATGTGTTGTTCTCTGCTCCTCTGAGCAAAAGTATGGGCATACTGTATCTACATCTTTTACTCACATATAATATAAGGCAATATTTAGGATCTACCGTATCTTTTCTAGGCTTGAGAGGTAATAGACCCTAAGGCACACTGGCTTCTGATGGAAGGTCAAATCATAGAAAAATCACAAAGTCCATAGCAACCAAGAACCCAGCAAACTTATCTGCTAATTATGAAAAAAAGTTGACATAACCCATAACCCATGAATAGGCAACTGTGACTCCCAGGATTCCTCTGTCTGCTCACACCAAAAGGTAACACCAAAGGTAATTATATATAATAGAATGAAACGTTATAAATCTTAATGCACTAGGGGTCAAATTGACTATTATTCCCCAAAAAGTCTACGAATTTATTCGATATTCGATAGTTGAATGCTTATCGACTAATTTTAGGCTATCTTTTTGCTCGATATTCGATTTCTCGATGAATCCATACGATTGAATACCGATAGTTCATTTTCACGAAAAAATCTTGAAATTTCCTTCGAGCTTCCGAAAAATTCGCACGATTCGAATGGTCGAATGCTTCAATCGTACGAATGGTATTTCAAGCAGGACTTAGCCAAAGAAGCCTATGGGGGGGTTCCCATAGGCTTCTATTGCAATTCGGTAGGTTCAATCTGGCGAAGTAGGCATTAGAAGGTTTTTAAAATTTTGATTCCTTCGGTCATCGAATGATCGAATTATTGAATATCCGATCATTAGATCTATTTGATCTATTGGATAATTCGGTATTCGATGATCGAAGAGGCCAAATTTGAATATTCGAATATCCGATTAAATCCTTTGAATTCTACTATCGAATTTGAAGGATTTTACTGCAATTCGATAGATTGAATATAGAAAAACGATCAAATTTTTTATATTCGATCTTAGGGAAGGATCCCCATTTCGGTAGCTTCAATCTGGCGAAGTTGGTGGTCAAATAAAAATTTAAAGGGGAAGTATTCGACCATCGAATTTTCAAATATTCGAATTAGATTTTATTCAAATATTCGAATAATTCAAATTCGAATGTTCGATGTTCGAATTTGCCTAATTTGCATATTCGAAGATTCAAATTTGATCGAACTTAGATTGTTCATGTGAATTTTGTAAATCTGCCCCCTTGTATTCTTATACAAAGTGTTGTAACTTTATTTCTGTGTCTGGGCACCCAGCCTTGGTACTAAAAGCAGAATATTAAGTCTCGGTGTGAGTTGAAAATGCTGACTAGTGCTTTATAAGTGAGAGACTGGCAGCCTTAGGGTTCATAATTACTTTTTTAGTGTCACTGCCAACTTAATAAATTCCCCCTTCTTAATGCAAGTGAGTCATTTTATGGAGTGTTGTGCATCATTAGCAATGTATAGAAAAACTAGCAGTATCAGCCAGTGCATGTACTGTACAGATCCCTGCTCACATCCATTTATATCTCATGCATCAACCCTCACCCCCCACCCACTCGTCTCTCTCTCTCTCTCACAGAAACACACATATGCATAAATGGAATAAACCTGGGATCTAATGGCACTACACAGGTTAAATACACAGGTAAACAACCCTTATGCGCAGTGACCACCAACACTGCTATTTATGAATGGGGCATATTAGTACAGGTGAATGAGTTACAGTATATGAGCTCAGCTGCTGTTTAATCCTCCTGTCTGTGTTCTGAAACCCAATACTACAAGAAAGGATTGGTGCTTGGCCACAGATCCTGCCCGCTCGCCAGCACCCTCTTCAAAGGCTCTTTCATGCACATTCCCTGGAGGGAAAGTTACAGAAGAAGCAGCATTGGCCTTTTCAAATGCCTAATGGTCCTTTTTTCAGGCAAAGGTAAAATATAATTTTAACCCTGTCCTAAACTGAACCCTAAAAATTCATGCATTCATTTTCTCATAGAAAAAAATGTTGGGTTGAGGGCTGTCCTAAGTGTACCTTGTGGGTTTGAATCAAACTTCTAGACCAGGGGTCCCCAACCTTTTTTTGCTCGTGTGCCACATTTAAATTTAAAAAAGAGTTTGAGAGCAACACAAGCATGATAAAGTCCATGGGGATGTCAAATAAGAGCTCTGAATGGATTTTTGGTAACCCCTATATGGACTGGCAGCCTACAGGAGAGAATGTTTGGCAGGACATCTGTTTTTTATGCAACCAAAACTTGCCTCTAAGCCTAGGATTGAAAAATAATCACCTGCTTTGAGGCCACTGGGAGCAACATCCAAGGGGTTGGAGAGCAACATGTTGCTCGCGAGCTACTGGTTGAGCACACACTGTCCCATAGATGTAGGGTGAAGGTATAAATATTTGAGGCCCAACAGTGTTCCTTTTTGTTTTTCTACTGCTGCATAGTGGGGGCTCTTAAAGAGGGACAAGAGGTGACGACCAGGGGTGGATTCATTCACAGGCTACGATAGGCTGTAACCTAGGAACCCAATGTGATCAGGTGCCCATCTAGCTTTTTTAAAAATAATTTTTTCTATTTTCCTTTAATATTAATTTGTATTTGAATGGATGGGTCCATTTGGGCGCATCCACTGGGAGCAAGGCACATGTTTGCATGCGTCTGAATGCGTGTAGATCCAGTGACGTCACTGATGTGCACCAACCCTACCCGGCATGTAGAGCTCAGGTGCACGTGTGCCTGGATCTGCACTCAAAAGGTTCAGTGATTCAAAACTCTTGCATCCCTCAAACAAGATGCTGTTTTGCATAAATAAAGAAGTGGAGGGATTGCATCCCTGTGCACCCCTCCCCAATTCCAGCACTGAATTTGGCAAATGCCAGATGGGTTGCTGTAGGATGGCATGGAGTTAGATAGTCATAAATTAGTGGGTTGGTTGGGGATGGGGGCTGCTGTTTGGGCCTCTGTGTACTTGAAATGGCAGGAAGTATTTTTTATGGTTTATGGTGTGTACACAAAAGCTTGTTACAACACTGATTCTGAATTTGGCAAATGCCAGAGGGGTTGCTGTAGGATGCAATTGAGTTAGACAGTGACAAATAAATGGGCTTATGGGCTATTTGGGTCTCTATGTACTCAGGGTAGAATTGGGCCAGCGGGGTCGCTGCAAAAACAAGTATGGCGCACCTTGTGGGGGGGGGCAAGGAGTAGGGAGGGGACCCTGAGACGTCTACATGAATCACAAATAGCAGTTGAACAGAATCAGCTGTCACCGAAGGGCACCACATGGGTTAAAGTGGGAAGCACATATGTGAAGCCAGGGGAAAGCTGCTGTTATTTGGTCTGTATAAACACCAAGCCTGGGTAGCCTGTGTGTCTGTCAGAATTTCTGACTGGAGTAAGCTGAGAGCTCATGCTTCTCAAAGCTGCTCCTGTTGTGTATATAAATGAACAGTTTGGGCCGCTGCTGGGCAACTTCCTTCTCCCGCCTAAATAGAGTTTCATTAGTTTTATTCACCGTTGAGCCAGAAAAATGACTCTGCCAACTTCTACACACAGAAACTCCCAACCACTGGGCACAGGTAGATTGTAACCATTTCTCAGCCATGCACAGGACCACAGCAGCACCATAATCTCCCAAGATTAATTTTCCAGTGTCTGCAGTAGAGGCCCAGTTTACTTGGGTTCATACTGAGGAATGCGACCTTGCACAAATATTTTTCTCCACTGTTTGTAATACCAGGACACAGATGTCAAAACACATCAGGCAGAGAGGACTGTGGGAGATAAGCAAACTCCAAGTACAACTTAACTCTTCTTAAGAGTTTCCCTCTCTGTGTTGTAGTGGTGAGGCAGATATGGCTTAGAGCAGGACAGATATACAAGTCCACCTGTCCAGGCAGGGAACTGTAAACCCCCTATCCTTTAGAATTGCCTATTTTATGGCAAGGCAGAGAGGATATATGCCATGTTCCTCCAACATTAGTGTGGCGCATGGAGGGGAAAGATACAACTAAAATTGCATATGATAAAATAATTTTAGATATTTGAAGTATATTTAAAATATTATAATATATATATATATATATATATATATATATATATTTTTTTTTTTTTTTTTAAGTAGGGGAATCAAATTTTTCAAACTGCAACTCCCCACAACCTGCAGAGAGGCCAAGGCTGTCAGATGGATGGTAACTGTTATAGTTTAAAACCAGCTAGAGATCCACATACTGGAAACAACTGATTTGTGCCATCACCTCCCTCAGCTAGGGGCATCTGATACTCTCTGGTGCTTCAGTGCAGCATGCTGTATAAACTGCCCATTATGCCAAGAAACAAAATGGCAATAGCTCCAGAAATGAAGACAGTATACCCTGTTCATAAATGAGGCCCTGTATTTTTCTTGTCATTTCTCTGGTAGTAAAAATGTAAATTTATTTCCCGAAGAAAGAAAATAGTGTTTCTGCAACGCCGCTCATGCCAGTTGTAGAATTTCGGCACAATAAACTATATGAGATCTATGTAAATATTTGGTATATGTATGTGTACATGTCTATTGTTTTGTGACATTCCCTTCTGTCATCATGTCAGCTGAGGATGAAATAAGTGCAAAAGCACAGAAGAATTTGCTTATGTATTCATCTTCATTTTATACATATGTTGAACATTTGTGTCTAAGGTTGTGGATTTAACAGGGGGGGAGACTGATAGATTCAAGACGTTCTCACACACCTGCAACACCATTTTTCATTCCACCCACAGTTCTCCCAGAAAGCAATCAGTATTCCTGATTTTCAGGTTTATATTTGTCTATGAACGATTTTTTCCACTGGTTATTTTAGCGGAATACAAACTTTCCTGTCTTCTGAACTAAACATGGGGAAACCTGCTATGGATCAGACTTTCTTGAACATGACCTGCAAATGCTACAGTTATAAGAAGGCTAGATACAGGACAATAATTCACTTGCTGATTTTTTCAGGGATTTATAGTAAAACTAGATTTTATAAATACCATGAAAGAAGACCTAGTGATTTGTAAAGAGCAATATTTTGCAGCCCTGGGTGCACCTCAATAGTCAGGTTCAGAAAGTGATCTCTGTGGCTTCGAGCCAAGGTCCATGATATTAGGTGAAATAGAGAAACTGACCTTATTGCTTTCAATACACATTCATCTAAATGTGGTTAGGAACCACACTGTAAAGCTTGGCTGCATCTAAGTGAGACTCCAGGTAGCTGCTGAGGAATTAAATGAGTTCCACAGGGTTTTTGGAGTAGGCACCCCTTAAAAGACAAATTAGGAAATATCCTGAGCTGGTTCATGAAATATGACATGGTTCATTGCCTAAACCTAATGTATCTAGTGTGTTTCTTCTCTTGCCACTTTCTGGGGAGCTAGAGAAAACGCAATGTGGCTTGCAGTCTACCATCCAAAAGAAATAAAAGGTTGATGGCTGACTCCTGATTAATTTGATATAGTCGATGAACAGTTTTCATTACAGGTCTTGTAGCCAGTCTTTTCCCTAGTTTTTCCCCTGTGCTTAAACCAGTCATTAGCCTCATTACAATGTTTTGTAAAAACACACATAATATAAGACCTTACAAATACTTTTAATTTTAGGTACAATATATACACACACAATTGTAAGTGTAAGCATAATCTATGTATTCAATATTAAATTTAATTACGGAAACCCCCATCTCAGGCCTCTCTAGGTACAGGTATTGGGTCCATTATTTGGAAACCCATTATCCAGAAATCTCCAAATTACATAAAGGCTGTCTCTGATCCAAATAATCCACATTTTTAAAAAATGATTACCCTTTTCTCTGTAATAATAAACCAGTACCTTGTACTGTCCAAACTAAGATATAATTAAGCCTTATAGGATGCAAAACCAGCTTATTGGGTTTATTTAATGTTTACATGATTTTCTAGTAGAATTTAAGTATTGTTATCCAAATTACAGAAAGATCCATTATCCGAAAAACCCCAGGTCCCGAGTATTCTGGATAACAGGTCCCATAACTCTATAAAGATTGAAATACAAAGATAGCAGTGTGCTAAACTACGATTATTTATTAGAAATCTGGTTGGATGTCTCTTTCCAGTGTCACTTATGGGGAGCCATAAAGTAGGGGCATTTTGGTTTCCAGTCTATGAACCATAAGAAATACAGCGGCTCGTTTATAAACACTGGGCAAAATTGCACCTGGGCAGTAACCGATAGCATCAGGGATTAGGTTTTTTTCAGTCAGCTGCAGGTTCAACACTGAAAGCAATCATCTTATTAGTTGCCATGGGTTACTGCCAAAGAGCTAATTTGCTCATTGTTTATAAATGAGCCACACAGTGTTCATTATTGACTCTTAGGGCTCCTACACACGGGCGTTTTTACCTGCGCTCCCCTGCGTTGCGTTTTGCTGCGTTCAAACGCAGGGGAGCGCAGGTATAGACGCACTCAATTATTTTCAATGGGGCTGTACTCACACGAACGCATGTGAGCGCCGAACGCAGGAAAAATGCAGCATGTTGCGTCTGAATCTGCGTTCGGCGCTTACACGCGTCTCGTGGGTACAACCTCATTGAACAAAATGAGGTGCGTCTAGACCTGCGCTCCCCTGCGGCTGAACGCAGGGGAGCGCAGGTCAAAAACGCCCGTGTGTAGGAGCCCTTAAGCAATCCATAAATACACCAGAGGTGCAAGCTTCAATTCCGTTATGGGCTGATATTGGACAGAGCATATGAAGGCTTCAACGGTGAAGGATGGCATTTTCCTAATCATATGGTATAAAGTTACATTGCACTTAGGAACTGCTTTTATTACTATATATATTAGAAATATTTCAAAGGAATCATCAATAAGTTGCAATTTAAAGGAATTGTTCAGTATAAAAGTAAAAACTGGATAAATAAATAGGCTGTGCAAAAT
>CM044433.1:151471828-151486433 GCA_024363595.1 Xenopus borealis
TCTGGACTAAGCCTTAGAGTTTACAATGCAAGTGATAATGGAAAAAGATCTATTAAAATGATATGGATATTGAATTCTAAATCAGTTTTTGGGAGTGGAACATGTTTCCCAGCTAAATCTGTCCATACACATGAACTTGTGAAGGCTCATTTGGTGAGGTGGCCAAACAAATGGATCTTTACCCAATATTTTTTAAACCTGCTTAATCTATATCTGCCTTATTCACTTTGATATCAGTTGGGCAGGCTCATTTGCAGGCCACATATATGGGCCAATAGGCTGAAGACCAGAAGAACATGTGAGGGACACAATGGAAGTTTTTTACCCTTTGCTTTGTTGCATGGGGTCTAAGCTTCTCTTTTTGCACCACACTAAAGCCAATTCTACTATGGAAGAAGGCAATGAAACATGTCTTGTGCTGCATCCTACCCCAAGTGTTGCTAATTATTAATTCTGTTATAACGTTTCTTATTTTTAGATTCATGAAAATCAGTAAAACAAGGAGCTGCCTTCTGTAAAACTTGTAAGCAATGCTTCTCATTTGATAATCTCATTGATTGAGGACTGTTGTGCCATTGATTGCGAGTGGCCCCATCATTGCTCTTGCTGAGTGATGGCATTATCAGACAAGCCAGTGAGGGAAGCGCCACAGTTGCATACAAACCACATTCTGTGAGGAAGAGAACTTGCCTTTGGGGTTTCGCTGAAGGGACAGGGAAATATAGAACAATAACATTCTCTATCTGCAACAGAATTTAGTATATGGAGCCCGTTACCATTCAAAGTTAGGACTTTGCTACAAAATCCATATATTAAGGAAATGTTTTAGGAAGCAAAGGCTCTCTATCTGAGGTGCTCTCTTTATCAGTTTGAGTTGTGGGGACATTGCGCTGCCTGGGTTATTTATCAGAATCTCTCAACTGCAAACAAACTCGGGCTAAAGTACTGGATTAAAAAAAAAAAAACACATTAATATTAATTGATTTTTTTGGTAAGTTTCATACTGTTTTCCTGGAATGCAATTTATCATAGTCTACTAGCTTCTAAAATAGGGCTAAAAAGGTAACTAATATATCAGGGGACAAAAAAATCATTTTCTTTTTTCTTAAATCCGGACATCCAATTTATTCTGTATAGTATATATTTATATTTATTGCACTGTATAAAAAGTCTTAATTTTAATGGTGAACAAATAAACTGCATTTTTTACTTTAAATAGTAGAAAGTTTCCATATGTTCTGCAACATGGGACGCAGATTCTATTATTTGCTTGAACGGTAGCATGTGTAATTCATGGATGAACCCCAAGATCCCTGGTTTCTGAGTGCACAATTTCATTATATTCTTGGATTGATCTCACTCTTTTGTGGCAGTGGGGAGATATTTGATAATGTTCCTTTAGCAGGAAAGTTGGTTTCGCTGCAAGCTTTTATCTACAGTGTATATATGGAATAAAAGAAGTTGAATGAATGATGATCTGCATTGCTTACAGAGACATGTTTCAATCAAATCCATTTTACCACTTTATAGGGCTGGTTTAATTGAATTTTTATTATGGACAATACACGTCTATGCTTTGTGCATTGATGTGGATGTTGAGTAACACATTTTTACCATCTATTAGAACTACTAATATTTTGTAGGCTATTTGCATGGATGCTGTTACAACTAGCTGAATGCATCTAAAATACCTGGACAGACTCATATTATAAAATAACAAGAATAAAAATAATAATTACAGACTGGTAGGTTTGTTGGTGAGTCTACACAACCCATGGGGAGTATGAATTTTTAGTTTGGCTAGCAAAAGTTGGCTTGGCATGGCTGAGCTTATAACTATATACTTATATATGGCAAATAACCTCTTCCTGTCTGCGGGTGCAGAAGGTGCAGCTATGGTGCTTGAGGCTGAACCTGGGGCCACTGTTTACCACTAAATTATGACAGCGAGGATCAATATGTTGGAATGACTGGTTAAACTGGTTTTGAAGAGCCAATGTGCTGTGTAACCCTTACTGAATATATTGAGGTTGGCACAAACTGTATGTGATTTAATTTAATAAAGAAAACTGAAAAAACATTGAACTCAGCAGAAATATGTATATGAAGGCCTGGGCAGACAGCAATCGAAGAAGTCCAAAAACAGGAATAGGGGCATGCCCAGGCTGCAAACAAAGTCCAAGTAACAGGTTATAGTCAAACTGACAGAATAAGGAGAAATGGGCAGGAGATGAACTTGGATGGCTTGATCTCAGCAGAAAGACTAATGATCCAGCAGCAGGGTATGAGGTCTTAAATTTCCCCTTCATTGGGCTATTGCTTGCAGTTGGATAATAGAAAGTTATCAAGGTATACAGAAAGGGATACAAGTTACTTAAATAAACTGGAAGGTTATAACTACACTGCTTCCTCAGCCTGAAGAAACAGCAGTCAGAACACCTTTTCTGCCAATAGATGGAGAATAATGGTCTCCCGAAAATACATCAACTATGAAATATAGGTATACAGCTATAAGCTCTCCCACAGAAACCCATCTATTGGTTGCCTCCCCAAAAAAGCATTTTTCCATTTTCTATTCTCACATAAAGAACAGTACAGTGCCACTTACTCGATGCCTGGTTTGCAACCTCATTTGTTAGGAATAGGTGTAACACTGTCCCATACTTCTAAGAGAATATGGCTAACAATACTATATTTTAAATATTGAATTTATGGTAGCAGCCATGTAACAGTAATTACCCATGCCTTCAAAGATGTCCACAGCATTTCTAGCTGATCTTATTAAGCCATCTGAGTGTCAGTGACACTGCATATGCTCAGTGTACTCTGGACAGCTGCTGAAAAGCTAAGTATTGGGGTTGTCTCAAATCATCAAAATATTAGCAGAAAGTGAGGCTCCATGTGTTTTTTTAATCTGATATTTCTGGGGAGTTCATTAATTCATTGTTATGGTGAATGTAATTGTTTTCATGCTGTCATATTATATAATGTTATTGATTAGTAGACATATCATGAATGTAATACTAAATTGTACTTATAATGTTTTTTGTCTGTCCCTAAACTCACTCAACGAATTACAGAAGATTGAGAATAACTTCACTGCCTTGGGCTGGGACAGAAATCAAAAGTGCAGCATTTCTACCCCAATTTTTTGTTGAACTTTAATTTTCCTCAAAGTGCAAACAAGCAAACCCAGACCAATAGTAACTCATGTGTGATGTATATTTTCTGAACACTGCAGCTGGTACAAATGCCCCCACTCCAACACACAGATTTTACAATCTAAAACTATTCTTGCCCCAAGGCACAGGGAGATTAAGTGACTTGCCCAAGGTCATAAGGAGGTGACCAGGATTCAGTTCCAAGTTTCATCAGTTCAGAGATCCACAGGAAATTTTAGCTGCCTCAACATGCCATTTGAAAGCAAGAAACTTGTACTGTAGCAGTACTGTCCCAACAACTCCCCAGTGGGAAAGCAAAATGTAACATTCCAAAATGCATGGTATGTTATTGTAGTTCTGCAGCTGTTTTCCAGTATGGGGCAAGGGGCACCATTACTTTTCATGCCTTCTGATACTGAGAAAATATACAGAAATTGCTTGGGGAGTAAGGAAAGTTAAACTGCTGAAACATTCCCATATGTATATTATGTAAGAATTACCAAGTGTTTAAAGTGGTAATGCCAAGCTTTCATCATGAAAATAAAGTTCACAAAATAGATTGCTATATTAATAATATTAATGAGGTTTCTAAGCCACTGTACACATCAGTTGTCCTAAAAAATCATTGTTTATTTAAAAATTGGTGGGTCAACAAAATGTTCCACAGTCTCCTGTGATCCACATCCACTGCCACCTCTCCTTACTGGCCATAGATTCAAAGAATCCTCAATTCGTACGATTTTAGGACCATGTGTCCATCTCCCTAGCTGCCACTAACCTTCAGATTAAATAAAGTAGTAAAAGCACAGATCAGCCGATGTTCTTTCCCTGACAGGGATCATATGGAAGTTGTGTCCCACTGAAAATTGTATGATCGTACGACAATACATGCAGAGATATTATCGGCAGCCATCAGAAATTTTCTAACCTGTCCGATTGACCAAACGAGCGATCTCCACCGAACGAAAAATGTCGGGACACTCCACACACAGTCTGAAAATCATACGAATCTTTGATTTGTACGATCAGATCGTTGCGTCTATGGCCAGCTTTAGTCTAGTCCTTCACCTTGTGCACTTTTCCCCCTCCAATTTGTGCTTGTATGTTTGCCCCCCACCCACTTAGACTGTAAGCTCTACAGGGCAGGGACATCTTTCTAAGGGTTGGGGCAGATGGGCAGATTCGAGGAGATTTAGTCACCTGGCGACTAATCGTCTCTTCTGCCAGTGAAAATCGCCCCAAACTGCCTTCTATCTGCTTGAATGAAGAATCGTCGGCACTAATGCACTGACTGCGCTTTAATTTCCGAAGTCGCCCAAAATTGCCTCACAAGGAAATGTCACGCGACTTCGGAAATCGAGTCGCCACTAGTGCATTAGTGCAGGCGATTCCTCATTCAAGCAGATGGAAGGCAGGAAGTAGGCAGTTTGGGGAGATTGTCGCCCCTGCAGAAAAGGCAATTAGTCATCAGGCGACTAAATCTCCCCAAAATATGCCTGTCTGCCCCAACCCCTATTGTGGCTCTTATCACATAACACTTAAAGGGCAAGGAAAGTCTAAAATAGAATGAAGCTAGAAATGCTGTATTTTGTATACTAAACATAAACATGAACTTACTGCACCACAAGCCTAATCAAACAAATGATTTATGCTTTCAAAGTTGGCCACAGGGGGCTGTCATCTTGTAACTTTGTTATACATCTTTGCAATACTAGACTACATACACATGCTCAGTGTGGTCTGGGCTTCTTAGGGATCATCATAAATGATCAAAAAACAAAGCTGCTTGAGTTCTGCATGGCTGGTAAGTAAGGCAGGGGCTCCCCCTGCTGTAGTATGATTGTTTCCCTACCAGAAGTTAGGGACCGTCTGACAAATCCTATCCACAGCACTAAATGAAGGGAGAATTTCACTGCATACAGTCAGGTTTCTTATAAAAACAGTACACATTTTTTAATTAAAGTATATGGAAGATAGATTTCTTTTTCATTAAAGAAAGTAAAAATGGGATTTTATTTCTTTGCCTTTACTTGCCCTTTAAGCTCTTTGTCCTTATATAAGCTCTGTAAACTGTGCATATTTATTGTATTTATTGCCTTGTCCTCCCTGTACTTTTATATGTTGTTCTTTAATTTATATTGTACTTTTCTGTATATGGCACTGTGGCTTCTAAGGTTGTTCACCTTAAAGTTAACTTTTAGTATGATGTAGAGCCTTTTAAACCCTGGAGCAACATTCAGAAATAGAAGGAGTTGGGGAGTAACACAAGCATGAAAAACGTTCATGGGTTGCCATATAAGTGCTGTGATTGGCCATTTAGTAGCCCCTATATGGATTGTAAACCTACATTGAGGCTCTGTTTGGAAGTACACCTAGTTTTTATGCAGTTCAAAAGGCAAGGGGAGCAGCAGAGCAGTGGAGCATTTGCATTGGCATACATCAGGGGTTCCCAACCTTTTTTACTTTTTTACAGTCACATTCAAAAATAAAAAGAGTTGGGGAGCAACACAGGCAAGCAGAAATTTCCTGGGTGCCAAATAAGGGCTGTAATTGGCTATTTGGTAGCCCCTATATTGACTGGGAGACAGAGGAGACTCTATTTAACAGTGCACTTGGTTTTTATGCAACCAAAACTTTCCTCCAAGCCAGGAATTCAAAAATAATCACCTGCTTTGAGGCCACTGAGAGCAACTGAGAGCAACATCCAAGGGGTTGGGGAGCAACATGTTGCTCACAAGGTACTGGTTGGGGATTACAATGTAGAGAATGATATTCTGAGACAATTTTCAATTGCTTAATATTTTTTACTATCTGAGTTCCAAATTACCCTTGCAACCATCTATTGATTTGAATAACAGGCTGGAACATGAACAGAAGAGGGCCTGAATGGAAAGATGAGTAATAAAATTTAGCAATAACTATATATTTGTAGCCTACAGAGCATTTGCTTTTAGATGAGGTCAGTGACCCCCTTTTCATATTTGGAAAGAGTCAAAAGGAAAATGCAAATAATGAAGACCAGATGAAGTTGCTTAGAATTAACCATTCTATAACATGCTGAAAGTTAACTTAAAGATGAACCTCCCCTTTAAAGGAGAAGGAAAGTCACTTTCCACTTGGGGTGCTAAATGTTTGGCACCCCCCACCCCCCAAGTGATTGTATTTGCTTACCTGAAACCAGCCAGCGCTTCTATCAGCAGAAAACTACACCGGCCTGGGGTTCTTCCAGAGAGCACCATGGAGCGATCCTCTTCCTGGTTCTTCCCTCTTCAAATTTCCTGGGGCAGATGCATGTGCAGAAGAATGAAATAACTGGCTTTTTTGTTAGAGTTCCAGCTTTTTGCTCTACTGTGCAGCCACAACCTGAAAAGAAGAACAGAAGAAAGAAGAAGCTCAGTGGTGCTCACAGGAAATGGGCATAGTTTTCTATTGATAGGAGCACCGGCCCAGGGTGTCAGGTAAGTAAATACAATCACTTGGCAGTGTCTAACATTTGGCACCCCCCAAGTGGAAAACAACTTTCTTTCTCCTTTAACAGAGCTTTACAAATAAAGTAAGTTGTGAATACCCTCTTGTCATATTTTAAAGGCTGGTACCACCCTGTTTAATTGCATTATATTGGGAGAAGTGTCTACTGGCCAAAGCATTTGTCTCACAGGCTAATGCATTCCTGCTGTCTAATTTATAAGAGAGATGTCCAAGACCAATGGCCATTTTTGAACTGAAGGAGAACTAAACCCCCCAAAGAGAAATTTCCCATCCACTACCCTCCATTTGCCCCCTCCCTGCTTCTTTCCCGCATAGTCCCTTATTTTAAAAAGTGTCCTTGAATGTCAAACCTACCTATCCATGCAGAGCAGTGCATAAGAGCTCATAGTGCCATCTTTGGCATCTTCAGATCCTCTTCTTCCCTTCAGAAATTTACGGAGCTTTCTGACTGGCTCCAGCTGCATTTGAGTGAAAAAGCTCAATGTCCAAACATACCAAATATAGTACCCATGAGCTCCACTGTACTACTCTGCATGGATAGGTAATTGACTATGTGGGAAGGAAGCAGGGAGGGAGGACAATGGAGGGTAGTGGATGGCGGCTTTCACTTTTTGGTGGCTTAGTTATCCTTTAAAGGGATGGAGCTACAACCAGATGCAAGTCAAGCCTAAATTTAAGTGTTTTTTAATATACAACAGAGCACCAACCCACCATCCCAGGTGAGGCTCACTTCTGGTTTAATTAGCCTTGCAGTACTCCCAAACTTCCTTAACCAGATCTGTAAGAATCCCCCAAAGTCTCTCAATGTTACCTGTTCTTCTGTACACATTAAATGTAACCCAGTTTGAATTGATAAGGATTATTCATACCTTATATGTGTTAATTACGGTTTTCTTCTTGAGAGATCCTCATTCCAAAGCTGCAGACAGAAACAGCAATGAATATAGAACTGCTGCTGAGATGATAACTGAATGTGTTCATGTAGCAGTGGCAGGACTCGTTCTTGTTACAGTTTCATACTGTGCCTTGCACTATGCTGTGTTTAACAATAAATAGAGATACGTATTTATATTGAAGCACTACGATAATATCTTTTCTTTGGCTACATCGTAATGTTAACTCTGCAGATATCTGCACAGGTTAAGCAACTGTGATAGTCAAAACAATAATTAGGCAGTAGTGATGGGCGAATTTATTTGCCTAGCTTGAATTTGCGTTGAATTCCTGCGATTCGCCGCCAGCAAATAAATTCGCGAAATGGCCGTGAAAATTCGCCAGAGAAAATTCGCCGGCATCAATTTTCACTAATTTTTCGTGAAAACATTTGAAATTCACGAATTTATAGTGTGGTGTAGTTCCACACCCCTCAAGCTCACTGATCCCCCTTATTGAGTAGCACAAGGTGGTTGCTTGACCTTGATATTTCGCTTACTATAATGTTCTACACAGGCCTGGACTGGCAATCTGTGTGTTCTGGCAAATGCCAGAGGGGCTGCTATAATGTGCCGTAGAAAGTCACTATTTAGTGGGCTGGTGGGGGCTATTTGGGCCTCTGTGTACCTGAAATGCCAGGGCCTATTTAAATTCTCCATCCAGACCTGGTTCTGCATATCAAAACTTGCAATGTGTAGAACTGGATTATGATCAGACATCACCTCTCTTCAACGGGTGCATTGTTCTGGTGTTCAGGTAAGGTGAACAAAAGAAAATTTGTGCCTTTGGGCACCTTAAGTGAAAATATTTTTCTGTTTCTGTGTTTTGCCATATTTCTTCCTCTTTCTACTTATTTATTACTGTATATTAAACATAAAAAACTCCTAATGAATATAAAAAATAATAAATATACTTTATTCATGGTAAATAAATTAAATACTGATGAGGATCCTCTTCTTCATTTGACAGCCTGGATCCAGTTTATTCTCTTCTTCTGTGACTCTCTGCAGTTCTAGACTGGACCCAAACCTTAAATTGTCTCATACTAAGTTGCTTCTTTGTGTCCTGTGGGGCTGACTCAAGTAGTGAATAGTGTAGTCTTTTTCTTAAGCTCATTGATGTGAACCCTTGAAATTGCACTGGTCTGCTTCACATATCTGTGAATGAAAAAATATTAGGTGTATATCAAAATATACATGCATTGAAGATACTGCTATTTTAATGCCAAACATGGACTTGTTGGCCCTAATTTACCTACCCATCAGAATTTAATTTCAATCAAAGATTAGTAAACCCCAGGCTTATTCCCTAGCACAACCCTTTGCACACATCATATATACGTATGTAACAAGTATCTGTTTAATTCCTTAGGGCCTTTACACACGAGCGTTTTTACCTGCGCTCCCCTGCTTTCCGTTTTGCTGCGTTCAGCCGCAGGGGAGCGCAAGTAGACGCACTCAATTATTTTCAATGGGGCTGTACTCACACAAACGCATGTAGGCGCCAAACGCAGGTTCAGACCCAACATGCTGCATTTTTCCAGCGTTTGGCGCCTACATGCGTTTGTGTGAGTACAGCCCCATTGAAAATAATTGAGTGCGTCTATACCTGCGCTCCCCTGCGGCTGAACGCAGCAAAACGGAAAGCAGGGGAGCGCAGGTAAAAACGCTCGTGTGTAAGAACCCTTAGTGTTAGGTCATGCTCCACAGTGTGAATCAGTCAGTCTTGCTCTGGGATCACTTTGCTCTGGCCTGCAATTTAATGAGCCCACAAAAACCTTCTACTTTAGAAATACAAATAGTTAAAAACCGCAGTAGGATATATTTATCTAGGACACTTTGTAATTAAACCAATGGCTACATACTCATGCAACCTAGTGGAATTCTGGAAAACTGAATAGGGAGAACCTGTATTAAAAACAAATTTATAATAGTGACACATTTCTCCAAAATGGTATGAAAACACACCAATTTTATAATGTAGCAATTACACGTATAGGATCCATTATCCGGACACCCATTATCTAGAAAGTTACGAATTAAAGGATACCATCCCCCATAAAGTCCATTTTAATCTTGAAAAAATTTAAATTTTTTTCGTTGTACTAATAAAATAGTACCTTGCGTTTGACCCGAACTAAGATATACTGTAATTAATATTTATTGGAGGCAAAACAATCCTACAAAACTAATTTTTGTACAATATTTGGTATGTATACGGTGTGAGACGAGCTGACCAGTATCAGCAGAAAACTTGGATATTAGTTGGCTTGTCGATCGGCCTGGCTGGAAAATTTTGATTGGGCACCTTTGAAGGCACCCGAACATCGACCATTCTTAGTGCTGATTCATCAGATACAGAATTTGAACGTTTTTGCCTGTATATATGATGATGTGTGTACTGAAATGAACAATCCTTCCTGGAAATATCTTTTCCAGGAATGATCGTAATGTCTATGGCCACCTTTTACCTTATGGAGATCTAAATTCCCTATTATGTGGAAAACCCCGGGTGCTGGGAAATCTAGATAACAGGTCCCAAACCTGTACTATAAATGACTACAAAATGAACGGAACCTAAAAGTTAGTATCATGAAGTTAGTATGAAGAAAAGTTAGTGTCAGAGAAAGACATGAAGATAATGAAGATGAAGAAGACATGAAAATAATGGATTACTAAGGAGGTGAAATGATAAGATCATGATCCCTGATTTATTTGATGAGCTGGTAACCTCAATTCCATCACAAGACTTTCAGACTGGATTGTATCCCCATGTAGAGTTGTTGTCAGATGGCCTGTAGTGGGTGTTCACAGGGCTGCAATCACGGGGTCACTGGGAGAACTGTCCCGAGCCCGACTGTAGGGGGGCCCGACCACAATGTCGTCGATAGCCGCAAAAGTTTCCAAAAGCTGACGAACTCCACCAAACAAGCCTATTGGACCCGAAAGCTGCCGACTGTATCCGAAAGCTGCAGATTGGAGCCAAAAAACGCAGATTGGACCCGAAAGCTGCTGACTGGAACCGAAAGAGAAGAATCAAGAAGACCTTTAAAGGTAAGTTCCACTGAACACCAATGGTCTTTATTTTTATTTATTTATTACACCCTGGCCACCAGTGGTCTTTTTTTACTTTTATGGGAGACCCAGGCAGCAAAATTTTTTTTCTTTACTTATAGGGGGACCCTGACCACCAATTATTTTTTTTAACTTGTAGGAAGGCCCTCACCACCAATGATTTTTTTTTTAAACTTTTATGGGCGGCCCTGGTACCAAATTTTTTAAATTTATTTTTAGGGGGGTCATGACCACCAATGATCTTTTAAAAAAACATTTCTGGAGGGCCCTGGCACCAATGTTTTTGTTTGTAATTTTTAGGGGGACCCTGACCACCAATGTTGTTTTTTTCAACTTTTAAGGAGGACCCTGGCTGTCAGGGTTTTTTTTTTACTTATAAGGGGTCCAGGCCACCTGTTTTTTTTTTAATTTATAGGGGGGCCCTGACCACCAATGGTTTTTTATAACTTATGAGTGAGGGAGTTTACAGTTTTTAGTGCTGGTGTCTGTGTGGACTTTACTGTGGTGGGAGTGGGTGGGATCTGGGGTGGAGCTTGGGGCAGGATCTGGGGTGGTCGGGGACCAGGGGCCCAGAAAATTTTGCTGTACTGGGACTCTTGATTTCTGATGCTGGCCCTCGGTCAGGGCTGGATTTACATAGCAGACACCCCTAGGCCCACATGCCGTTCGTCACCCCCATGCCCTTTATTCACAAATTTTCATCATCAGGACTGGCGCAATAAGGATTGGTGCATGGGAAATTTAAAAAACTATTGTATCTCCTTCATATCCCCAGTGTTTCTGAACCAATGTGGTTGTAGCTGGGCAACATGTCGCCCCCTAAAATCCTGTCACCCTAGGCTTGGGCCTGGGTGGCCTTTCCACAAATCCAGCCTGCCCTCTGTGCTCATATTCCTTTTCATGCCAAGAAATGAATATGGTATTCCCACTGATGTCATAAACAGCTGTGACTAGCTTGGGGGGCTTTATATTCTACAATGCCATGACACATTACATCCTGTGACAAATTACAATAACTGCCACACTTAGATTCCAAAACTGATGTTCTGTGATGCTTTTAAGTATAATGTAAATAGACTCCAGTAATAAAGATGCTTCATATGATCACAGTTCATAAACTGTAACTACATATCTCATATTACTGATAAATATGTTTTTCATCTGTTGCCTATAGCCTCCTTTATTGGCAAGGAAAGAGGTGTGATGGTGCAAGGTCAAGTACAAACTGTTACAAATCTACAATTGTTTGGTATGTAAGAGTGGTGTATTCCTCACAAATCTGAATTGAATATACATGCTTTAAAGGAGAAGGAAAGTCATTTTACTTGGGGGTACCGAAAACTAGGCACTCCCAACCAAGTGATTGTATTAACTTACCTGAAAGCCTGGGCTGGTACTCCTATCAGCAGAAAACTGCACAGGCCTGGGGTTATTCCAGTGAGCACAATGGAGCGATAGTATTCTTGCTTTTTCTTTCTCTTGTAAAATATAAGGATATTATAAGGCCAAGAATCATGGAATACAGGTCATGGAACTCCAAGGTGACTACTCATGTCCTGATATTTTGCAACAAGGGGTACTTTATTTATTATAATACAGAGAAATTACATCATTATAACCAATTACACCACTAAGCACCATTTATAAGGATATAATTTGCATGATATTCATGGCTCTTGTATATATATATATATATATATATATATATATAGTGAATAAAGTACCCCCTCTTGTAAAATATAAGGATATTATAAGTTACCGAGGAGTTTCATGACCATATAAAAACACGAGGCCGAAGGCCGAGTGTTTTTATACAGGTCATGGAACTCCGAGGTAACTTCTAATATCCTCATAATTTGCAACTGGGGGTACTTTATTTATTATAATACACAAGTTTCAGTGAGTCATGTGACAGAAATGACATCAGAACTCACCGTTTATAACTGATGACATCAGAACTCACCGTTTATAAGGATATAATTTACAAGATATTTACAGCTTTTGTGTATTATATATATATATATATATAGATATATATTTATATTTATACACATAGAAACAAACACATTCATAATTAACACAGATGCCATTCTGGCTAGAGTTTAGCTGCTCTAATTTGTTTGCACAAGTCAATAAAAGGCAGCAATGTGAGGGGTTTGGAGGAGCTGATTGTGTTGAGTTGTAATTATCATAACCCTACAGCTAGAGGTAGGAGAAGGGTTGTACTTAGTCCCTCTGTTCTGTGACAGCGATATAGAAATAGCAAGTGCAAGAATGGATAGGGTCGACCAAACGGACAAGAAATCATTATAATTATTTATTACATATTTATTTTACACCACTTCCAACAAACACTTTTGAGATTCTTCATGTTCTTGCCTTGTTAATTTATTCAAAATTTTATAAAGCCTAGCCCTAATGATAATAATTTTTTGCACAAGATAAGTAGTAGTACTTGCCACTGTAAGGTGTTTCTAAAAACTGTTCATGAATAATAAGGGCAAAGATAAAATCTATTTGCGGACCCTAGGGGTGCTGTTGCTATTGTTGATTTTAAAGAGACAGTATCATGTCAGAGGTTCATGTTAAGCTACTATAGGAATTGTAATCAAATTATTCCGAAAGCCAATACATGTTCATAATTGAAATTTTAAACTCATAATATCACCCTCAGAATCCCATTACTGGTATGGGACCTGTTATCCAGAATTATAAGAGCCTGGGGTTTTCCGGATAATGGGGTCTTTCAGAAATTTGGATCTCCATACTTATATCCAAAACAATCATTTAAACGTTAATCAACCCCAATTTGATATTTCTTGCCCCCAATAAGGATTAATTACTGTATAGCCTTTGATCAAATAAAAGGTACTGTTTTATTATAACAGAGAAAAATGTAGGTATTTGATTAAAATTGAGTCTTATGGGAGAAAGGCTTCCTGTAATTCAGAGCTTTCTGCATAACGGATCGCATACCTGCATAGTTAAATGATCCAGAGGAAAAAAATAACACATTTTAAAATGTTTTGAATTTGACTTGTGAGGACAAAATAAATAAATCTACTCAGAAAATATCAAGTAGTTCAAACATTGTTTCAAGTACTGGTCATTATGGACTCCATGGTGCAATGTTATAGAATCAGCAAAGGATCTTCTCATCGTGATAAGTTAAAAGTTGCCAAGTTGTTAAGTCAATGTTGGCCAAAGTTAATATGAAGGTGAACAACCCATTTAAAGTATAGAGATCAAATTATAGAAGGATCACTTATCTGGAAACCCAGGTCCCAAGAATTCTGCATAACTGCTCCTATACCTGTACAAAGCGTGAACAGAAATAAGTGATTCATTTGCACCCAGCCAAATGGGGTGATTTAGTGAACTGACTGAGTATGTCTACAATGCTGGCATTTTACTAGGGGTAGTAAAAGCCACCCCTCTATTTTTTTTAAACCACAACTTTGGCTATTTGTGTGGACAGAGGCAAATGCTTTCTACCTAGCCCTAAATGCCCTGGTTCTTGTATGGAGGCAATCACTAGTGTGTCCTTAAAGTAGATGCACTGTTTCTTGAGTGTTTCCAAACAAATACAGTAGTCCAGGGTACCACATCAGCATTTACACATCAGTGTCAATTCTGGGAAGAAGTTAAATTTGATTTCTTCCTATGGGAACAGTCTAAGCATCAGTTTGAAGCCTGTTTGTATGCTCCCTAGAAAACAATTACATCTATGTTAGGCCCTTACAATTAGCTAACTACATGAAGCTCCTGTGGCTTATCTGTCTGTCTGCCTAACATCTATTTATCCATCAGTCAATAAAAGGTGCCAAATGATTCCTTTCAATATACCTATAAAACACTGAGAATGAAGAAAGCAAGTTCAATCAATCCTTCACATAATATCTATATATAGTTAATTAAGTATCTGTTTCAATGCTCATCTTTTTTTTT
>CM044433.1:151502663-151542627 GCA_024363595.1 Xenopus borealis
TTACAAAGGGACTAAGTTTTACCTGCAACTTACTTGCTGCTTTCAAATTAAAACTCCCAAGTAAGTTGCAGGTAAAACTTAGTCTTCTTGTATTTGTCTATATGTAATTTTGTGGTCACAGCCTCATTGCACCCCCACCTAATGGTTTTAAAAATTAGTGGTGAGCACAACTTTCCCTTGTTTGTTATATATAAAACCAGAGGAATGGGGCACTCCGTAAACAAGGTATGGAATATGCAAAGAACAAAGATTTGCAGCACTCACAGGATCTTGATGAAGAACAAACAGCTTTTTATTATTATTAAGCCTCAAGGTTTCGATCCCCCACAGGGATCTTCGTCAGGAGAAAAAAACAAAGCTGTTTTTTTTTTTTTGCTCCTGACAAAAATATATATACACATTGCAGTGTTTGACAGCACTCCAAGCAGGCCCGGACTGGCCATTTGTGGGTTAGGGCAAATGCTATAAGGTGGCATAGAAAGTCAGTGTTTAGTGGGCTGGTGGGGGCTGTTTGGGCCTCTATGTGGGCTGATGGGCCTCTTGTGTACCTGAAATGCCAGGGCCTATTTTAACTCTCAGTCCAGTCCTGACTCCAAGGATAGTCACAACGTAGCCAAAAATATCAAGCCGAACCGAAACATTGGTTCTGAATAAACCTTCACATGCTTGATATTTTTGGAGTGCTGTCAAACACTGCAGTACATTGTACAAAAAGTCAAATGTTTCGATCCATTTTAGGACCTTTATCAATGCAGACACCCAAAGGACTGAGATATTTACATCCTTGACAAAGGCCCTAAAGTGGGCCGAAACGTTGGACACGCAGAGTGAACACAATAAAATGTGAGTTTATTCATCAGAACAAGTTGGAGTGCGGTTCTTTGTGGAAATTTATGATAACATAATTTTGATCCAGCACCGACCATCAAACCAATAGATCCGGATTAGAGTGCGGCTGCCTATGTTGAATTACATATATATATATATCCAAAGGAATCGAAATTCTTTCAACACAATAAACTTTTCAAAAAGACTTTGGTATCTTTTGAGAAAAACATTGGTGTTAAACCTGAATTTATGAACAGGGTGTGTTTTTTCTGTGCCTATAAGCAGGTAAAGCAATTCACTATAAAAGCTTCAACTGTTCATTTCCATGGCACAACTTTGTGTGGTTACTGGTGAATGCCAACC
Source organism: Xenopus borealis (assembly GCA_024363595.1). Classification (NCBI taxonomy): domain Eukaryota; kingdom Metazoa; phylum Chordata; class Amphibia; order Anura; family Pipidae; genus Xenopus; species Xenopus borealis. Next base: position 151,503,855 of record CM044433.1, read on the forward strand.
CATCACGGTGATGTGCTTATCAGACTTCAATAACTGTATCTCTTATCACCTCTCATAGATAATATTTAATACACTATAAGACAGCTGCTTGCTGATACTGTTCACTCATCTTATGGAAAAGTGTCTTATGATAATGTCAGGAATGTTGTGCTGAGCCTGCACCAAACTGCCCTACTATAGTTTTGAATATTTAACCCCATCTCCCTAAAAGAAGCTAGAAATGCACTGTGGTGGTTTGCTGATGAATATTAATGTTTAAGTAATTAAGTAGCTTGTTCCAGTAATGGCCCCTGGATGTTGCCAAGTCACGGGCATGGAAGGTGATATAATGGCAATGGTAACAATGCTGCTGCCAGTGATCTGCTGCATATTAATGAAAGGTTTGGCTTTTTTTGTTGCAAAACTATGAGCAAGGACAATACATTATTAATTTTATTAACATACTTTATATATTCTCTGGAAACATATAGTTGGGATAAGAACACAATAATATAACTAGGCCCTCAAGGGGAGTGTTTTCAAAAAAGTGCTTGTCGGATGCTATCACTTATTAAACCATTTATTCACCACATTCCCTCATATGCTCCCTACTGGTCTTGTTATTACAAAAGGATCCTCTTTTTCAACCCATTTATGATCTTCCTTCTTGGACTTGGTATTTAGCCGTTTTAATATAAACCAATATTCTGTTTGGTGGGGAAGCCCACTTGTCTATTGGCTAGACCGAGGAAAGCAGACAGACTCTGAGCAATACACCCCCATGAATGGTACAATCGGCCAAGAGAATAAGTAAGTTTAAAGGTATGGGTCGCCTTTAGGTAACCTTAATATGCAGTAACGTAACTAGGTGGGGGCGGGCCCTGGTGTGGACCATGTAGCCGCCCCCCCCCCCCACTCCTCCTCTGTGTGGATTTTCTTTGCGGCTGCAGCCAACTACAGCAGGGCGTGATATGTGGGTGGGTCCTGTGGGGGTGCAGGTCCTGGTCCAAGTGCGTCCCCTGCTCCCCCGGTAGTTATGCCACTTTTAGGGCCCTTACACTTAGGCGTTTTAACCTGCATTCCCCTGCATTCCGTTTTGCTGCATTCAGCTGCAGGGGAGCGCAGGTTTAAACGCCTGTGTGTAAGGGCCGTTAATATGTTATAAAATGTCTAATTCTTAACAACATTACAATTGGCCAACTATTTGCCTTCTTCTGGTGACTGTTTCCAGCTTTCAAATGGGGATCACTGACCCCATCTAGTAACAAATACTCCATAAGACTACAATTGTATTGTTATGGCTGCTTTGTATTACTTTTTTTTTCTATGCAGACCCTCTCCTTTCATATTCCAGTCTCTTATTCAAATAAATTCAAATGCATGGTTACTAGAGTAATTTTGACCCTAGCAACCAGAGCTGCTGAATAAAAATCTAAATAAATAAAAAAACAAATAATAAGTAATGGAAACCAGTTGCAAAATGTCTCAGAATATAACTCTTTATATCATACTAAAAATTTATTTAAAGGTGAATAATCCCTTTAAGTTAGGTACAGTAAATAGCACAAGGCTTGCTGTATCATGAAATGCATTTCCATATATTATGCCATATACAAATGCATTTTTCTGTGAATCAGTCTAATTGGGTAAATCGTAAGTTCAGTTTACACTGAGATGAACATGGAGCAGTGATGGTTTGCTGTGCAGTTTATAGCTAGTACTGTACATGACACTGATGTTTTTGGCTGAGCTTTATAAGTCATTTTGGTGTTGCAATAACTTGCTTTTGGCTAGGGCTGCCATAGCATTAACAACAGTTAAATCTGTGCAGCTTCATTCAAACATCTTCAGGGTGAATTCAATTAATATATGAGGCTAAACCAAAAAGTGGATAACTTATGGAGGCTTACATCATAATAAAAGCTGTTGGTAAGCCTAATCAAGCGTGCATGCAGGAAGAAGGACAAATAGTGAATCCTTGTGTCAGGACAACCCACAGGTGCACAACAGATTGGTAGGAGACGATATGGGGGAATGTCATTAAAGTTGTAAAGAGAAAAAGATTGCGCACCAGCAAGAGTAAAAATCCACATCTCACAATGTAATATTGTTCCTTAAACAAATATTGCATTGCAAATCTTTATTGCGCATTGTAATTGCGCACTCTTAAGAAGTGCTTGAAGGAATCATAATCTTTTGGAGCAAACATAGGGACTGTTCCAGTAAGAAGTTTTATTACATTGGCAGCTCATTAGCGCAAAGTATAAAATTTGCAAACGGCTTTCCACTGACGGAAGTGGTTGCTAAACAGTTTCCAGGTTCGCAAAAGGTATATTGCATTCGCGCAAAGCAAAATTTGTTCGCGCACAGGCTTAACTTTTCACATTGCAAATAGTTTTTGTATTACCGACGTATATTACATTCCCCATTATGTGCTGTTTAACCTTGCATTAATTGATAAGGTACTTGATGAAAAAAGCAGAAATGTGGATATTGTGCATTATGAAACGTTTAATGTGCAAGCTAAATAGGTAAACACTGTGCACATTAACAGTGGAATAGCTGTTAGGCTAAAAGTCTGCATAACTGGCCAGAGGTCAGGGCAGGCAGGAGGGTATATGTCAGGGCAGGCAGGAGGGTATGTGTCAGGGCAGGCAGGAGGGTATGTGTCAGGGCAGGCAGGAGGGTATGTGTCAGGGCAGGCAGGAGGGTATATGTCAGGGCAGGCAGGAGGGTATATGTCAGGGCAAGCAGGAGGGTATATGTCAGGGCAGTCAGGAGGGTATATGTCAGGGCAGGCAGGAGGGTATATGTCAGGGCAGGCAGCAGGAAACAAATCTGTTTGAATCCTGATAGGTCCTGTTAACACCCAGGCCACCCCGCCAACCTGAATCACAAGAAGCAAACCACTAAACTAAAATGTTCCTAATGAATTTGAAATGTTTAGCTGCTATCTCATGTTAGCTTGGGGTCCTGTTTATCATTTTGGGGAGATATTTCTTAAGGGCTTATTTGAGCTGAAAAGTAAATGTGAGACATTAGAATTACTAAACTATTGATTGGTGTCACATTTTGCTAATTATTTTTTTATTTGGCATTTCCTGAACTCTCCCAGCTAAGCTCATTCGCTGAGACACCTGAAATGGAAAGACTATGCAGCAGTAATATTGCTCATGTGAGTGTGTCTCGGCTTCTCTGTTTAATAATCTGTAAACTTGTTTTCTCAGTAATTATGTCTCTTTACATCTCAAGCCAAATGGTGCTCCATGTGAATTACTGCACACTACACCAATCATTGGCTTCCACCTGATTTGTTGTGTCACCAGAGCAAAAGTCGCCTAGTGTATGTTAAGCGAACATTAATCAGGCATTCCAGGGCTCTTTAGTGCATGCAATATTAAGTACTTCCTTATTTTTATTGATGCTAGGAGTATAGGGCAAATAATTATTTTCTGCATTGATCCTGTTTCTGTTGGTCAGATCAATTCATAGCCCAGTTTGGTAAATTATGGTTGGGTCTTTACTAATGCACGGCCCCAGGTTTTGTAATGTATTTATGATAAAAGTAATACACCGGGGCTGCTCTTTATTTTGCCTGGTCTGACTTGAGCTGTGACAAGGTTACAAGGAGGAACAGGCAGAAAGATACATGAGATTGTTACATAAACCAAATACTGCAAATACTGATTTGCAAACTGCCTTTGTGCATGTGGAAATACTGTAATGACTTACATAGGCCACATGCAGAAATCAGCAAGGCATTAAAAATTCTTTCTTTGTTTAAATACAACAGAGATGGAGGGGGGTTCAGAATGTTTTTGTATCTACAGGTAAAGTGTATATTCTTTGTGATCTCAAAGTCTGGGAGCATGATAATGCAGCACTGTTCTTGCCAGCTTCCTCTTGACACTGAAGATACTTGTTCTGCTAAGTAAGCAGATCAGAGCAGAGATTCTTCCAGAAAACACCCTGAACAGCAGTGCAATCGCTACAATATATTAATATTCTCTTATTTTTATTTATCTCCTTCAGCAGGGTCCCTGGCAGGTCCTAATATATATTTATCAGACCATCTGTAGCCTGCTGCATCTATTCAAAAATACAGAGGCAGCATGGAAAAATTACACCCTTTACTTTAAGATTGTAAGCTCACAAGGAGAAGATCCCAGTTTGGAATATTAGAATATGCAGCTTGCTGATCACAACCTTTTTATATAGAACAGGAAAAATCAAACTCAGTAATGGAATAACTGCTGCTAATTTCTTTGGTGAGCTTTTGGCCTTCTTATTCATAAATGTATCTGGCCTTCAAGACCAGGTCAAGGTACATTATTTGGTGTTCTTTCTGAGGATAGGTACCCCAAAACTCTCTCCATCTGCATGTATATATATATATATATATATATATATTACTGTGGATATATATCAAGTATGTTCAATGAATGCACTCTTACCAAAGTTAGGGTGCGTTGGTCAACTTATTAGATATAATAGCAAATGGACTCACACTCCATCGTTATGTGAATATAATGTGTCTTTATTCTTCAATGCATATCCTGCATTGTAGAATAAAGACACATTATATTTTGTTTGTCCATATATTGTAATATATTTAAGCTGGACAACTACGTCAAAGTCATCCCATATCTGGCCAGTCCTACTCTCAAATTGCATCTGATTCATTAAGAATTCTGTTGCTTCATTATACATTTTAAAAAGAGACTAAGTTTTACCTGCAACTTACTTGCTGCTTTCAAAGTAAAACTCCCAAACTTGGTTGCCCTTTTATTAGACACCAGTGGGATCACCTGAATATAGCTGGGAAGGGATTGGAGCAGGTAAAACTTAGTCCCTTTTGTAAAATGTATAATGAAGCAATAGAATTATTAATGAATCTGATGCAATTTGAGAGTAGGACTGGCCAGATATGGAATGACTTTGACGTAGTTGGCCAGCTTAAATATATTGCAATATATGAATAGATAAGAAAGTAAATTAATTTGTAAACTATTGGCAATTAAAGTTAGTCCATAAGTGCAGAAAGGGGCAACTTGTTGAGTTGATGCTGGAATGCTTGTGTGCAGACTTGTGCAAGGGTTTGTATGTGTGTGCATGTGTTACTGTGCACATGGGTGTACATGCATGACTCCAGGACTCTTTGTCTTAGACACACAATACTTGTGCAAACACAGCACTGTTGGAGAGGGAGGCGGCAGGCCATTTGATGATTAATTGCTACGGCTCTGTGTGTTGGCTGGGTGGGGGCGGCAGAGATAGGATTCAAAGGAGAATTCCAAATATTTAAATTGCTAATGATGTTGCACATTGACTCCATGTGTCCTGTACTTATAACGCAGACACAGACATACAAAGGTGTGGGGGTTGGATCCCCAGGAATAATAGGAGTGGGTTTGATGTGAATGGAAGCGCAAGTCTGTGTTTTACATAAAATTATGCAATATATATTAATCTAAATTAAATATTCCATGTCTACGCCAATCTGCTCCACATTCTGGGAACAGCAGATTAATTTCTGCAGCAGGGTTCAGCCCCCCCCCCCCCCCCCCGTAACTGATCTGTTGTGCTTGTGCCCCTGCATGAATTTAGTATTCACTTCCCAGTGTACAACATAACTGAGCATTTTGCTTCTTTGTACAGAATCATCAAATCTTGAATTAATCGATTCTGCTGAATACCAAATCCACCACAATAGATTCTGCTAAACACCCATTGTGAAAACCATTGAGCATCTTCAAAATTGAGCAAAATCTTTTAAAAATGGAAAAAAAACAAAAAAAAAAACAGCAGCTGCCAATTACCCAGAGCTTTAATTTTGCATGACTTTGGGTTTGGTTCAGTTATACATGAAAGATTTGACAATATTTGAATCCAGTAAAGAGTAACACTATTTACTATTGACTATTTCTAAGCCACTGTATTTGCATCAGTGAACAAATGATGCCAAATTCAGCTGAATAATGTACCAAACTGGTCACCTTATAGCCTCACTCACATACTATACAGGTATAGGATCTATTCTTCAGAATGCTTGGGACCTGGGTTTTTAAATAAGGGATATTTCTATGATCCTTATGTTGGTTAAAGGGATACGGTTATGGGAAAAAACATTTTTTCAAAATGCATCACTTAAAAGTGCTGCTCTAGCAAAATTCTTCAAACAGAGCAAACAGAATTTTTTATATTTCATTTTGAAATCTGACATGGGGCTAAACATATTGTCAGTTTCCCAGCTGCCCCAAGTCATTTGATTTGTGGTCTGATAAACTTCAATCACTCTTTACTGCTATACTGTTGGAGTGATATCACCCACTCCCTCCCCCTCCCATGCAGCAGCCTAACAACAGAACAATGGGAAGGTAACCAGATAGCAGCTCCTTAACGCAAGATAACAATTGCCTGGTAGATCTAAGAACAACACTCAATAGTAAAAACCCATGTCCCACTGCGTTCAATTCAGTTACATTGAGAAGGAAAAACAGCAGCCTGCCAAAAAGCAGTTCCCTCCTAAAGTGCTGGCACAAGTCACATGACCAGTGGCAGCTGGGAAATTGACAAAATGTCTAGCCCCATGTCAGATTTAAAAACTGAATATAAATTTGCAAGCAATATGGATTCATGCAGCTTAGTTACCATCATGAACAAGGTACTGTTTTATTATTACAGAGAAAAAATAAATAATTTTTAAAAACTTTAATGAATTGCTTAAAATGGACTCTATGGGAGATGGCCATCCTGTAATTCAGAACTTTCTGGATACTGAGTTTCTGTATGAGAAATTCCAGTCAAGTACATTCTGTGTACTCAGGGGCGTGGTTACATGCCAAAAGGGTTATCACTTTTTTTTTTTTTTTTAAATACTGGCCTTCCTGTTTATTTAGATTTTTTTTCCTTTTAATAACATTGGAGTCAGGCTTAATCTTTACTGGTCAGGCTGGAAAAATACCAGCCAGATGGCAACCCAACATGCCACCAAGCCACAGAGTAAAATATTGCCCCGTAAACCACTACCAGTTTCGTAATCAAAATACCTCAGTCTACTCAAATTCGTGTTTATAGAAAACACTGAGCCTCGAGTACACTAATAATTACAAAAATGTAATTTTGAAGTACTGTCTCTTTAAAATCCTTCAAATTCGACACTTTGCCACCTTAAAACTGGCAAATTGCCATTTTAGCCTATCGGGACGTCCTAGAGCCTGTCCTGTAATTTTTTCTAAGTGCCAAGAATTTGAAGGATTTTGGTTGAAATCTTTCGAATTGTTCTTCTGGTCTTCTATATTGTGCAACGTGGGACACCAAAGGATTCCAGCACCCGCTTTTACATCTTCAAGTTCTTCTGTTTCTACCAGTACATGTGGTGAGTCCGAGCAGTTATTCTAATTTGGTTACTAATGCGAGGACTACGTTTCGTGATCTTGTCCCATTATGATCTACATCCATAAAAGTATTGTTAACATTCTGTTCTATAGAAAATAATACTTAAATATTATATTGATTTATGAGAGAATTTATTGCCTATTGCTATATTTCAGAAACAACTATTAGTTAGACAAGCTGTTTGTTGAGAGTCTTGAGATCTACTGATCACCAGCTAAAGGTCTACTGGTAGATTCCGATCTACCTTTTGAGCAAACCTGACCTAGACAATTCAGTTTTGGTATTGTAAATGTCTTTGTTTATTATAAACAAATAGGTGGAAGTCTGTATAGAAGAACAACAAGAACAAACAAGTATCAAGTACATTAATATCAAGAGGTCCCACACACAGCGTCCAGTTTTTTTGATGGAATGAGGACGATGAATTGAAATGTAAAAAATACTTGTAATACTAATAAACTACAGTAAACTTAGGGGCACATTTACTAAGAGTCAAAGTGAATATTAGAATAAAATTCGAATTTAAAAAATTCGAATTTCGACGTAATTTTGGGCTACTTTGACTACTGAATAGTCGATTTGAATTGAAAACTATTAAAAATTTTACCAATACTGGCCCTTTAAAATCATTTGACTTCAACACTTCACTATCTTAAAGCTGCTGGATAGCCATTTTAGCCTATGGGGGACCATCTAAAACCTGTCCTGAAAATTTTTCTGAGTCCTAGGAATTCAAAGGATTTTAGGCAAAATCAATCGGAAATGGACCTATTCAATCTAAATAGGTAAATTTTCGATCAAAATAGCCCTTTGAAAAAACTTTGATGGTCGAATTCTGAAGTTTTTTCACTTCGAAAATTCGGCCATTAGTATTATACACTGTATTAATCAGACTTCAAATCAAGCTTGGACTGGCAATCTGTGGGTTCTGGCAAATGCCAGTGGGGCTGCTGTAAGATGCCATAGACAGTAGGGATTCACCAAATCCACTATTTTCCTTCCCGAAGGATTCGGCCAAATACCGAACGGAATCCAACCCCTAATTTGCATATGCAAATTATGGGTGGGAAGGAGAACCCATTTTTACTTCCTTGGTTTGTGCCAAAAAGTCACGCGATTTCCCTCCCTTGCACTAATTTGCATATGCAAATTAGGATTCAGATTCAGTTTCACCGAATCCAAATCCTGCTGAAAAAGGCCGAATCCCAAACCGAATCCTGGATTCAGTGCATCCCTAATAGACAGTCATCATTTATTGGACTGGTGGGGGCTGTTTGGGCCTATGTTTACTTGAAATGCCAGCACCTATTTTAAATCCCAGTCCAGACTTGCCCCAAGTGTATATGGAACAGGAAGTTTATACATTTTATACAAAACTTTTCCAATTTTCGAGGGTCTCCTACTGCATTGTTTCGCACAGAGTGATTTTTACCCTAAGGCCGGTCCTGCCCCCCAATCTCCCTTTCTTGTTTGTTAAGGGTCCTCATCATGTGCTGTGGCATGTTATTATATGTTCCTGTCTATCACTGGACCTTAAGATTGCGTAGAACAGTGTGCTATACAGTTCCTTTATAAATAAAGAATAACAATAACTTCCTTTTCCTTTTGTAGCTCTGATTTGCTGTGAGCTACAGTTACATACATTTCCTGAAGTCATTGCAGTCACCAGTTTCTCATTCTAGTGCTTACACTCTGATGCAGATGTAGAACTCTGTTAATTAAATACTGGAAATATATATTATATTGATAATTTGGCAAAATTCACACCACAAATGTTTTTTGTAAACAACACCTCTCTTACTGCGTAACATTTCTTAAATCTTATCTGCTATCCTTGATACATCAGCAGATATTCTGTAAAAGCTGGATGATTCAGGACAAGCTATTCTTGGTTATGTGCATTACTAGGCCTGATTTCAGGCTAAAACACAGGAGAGACCCCTCAAACCAAAATGTAATATTAAGCATGCCGGGTGCCCTGTTACATTAACAGAGGAAAGTGGTGTGTGACACAGTGGCAGTCAGAGTGAAGGAGATTAGGCCAGAGTAATGACTCTTCTCTGCTGCTCCTCTATTCCACATAAACCCCTGAGTGCCAACATCTAAGTGTGTATGTTCCTCATTGGGGTTTCCAGTACCCTATGGAGACTAAGGGACTAAATATCATCTATACATCTAGCAAAGCAAATGTAAACACGAGAGGGGGGAGTGGATCAGTGAGAAAACACTGATGGTGCCTTAAGGCAGTAAAACAATTAGGTGCAGATTTACTAATTGGAGCAAAGGCTTAGTGCTTCATGGACATTTATGCCCCATTTAACCTAGCTAAGATTTAGTCCCTTAGTCTCCATTGGGTATTTGGACCCCTGATGTGGAACATACACAAATAGATGTGGCCAGCAAGAATTGTTATGCAAATAATCCCAACATGGGAATCTAATACGATATTAATGATGGCTTCTATAATAATTCCTTTACCATTAATAAACAATGAGCAAAAAAGCACACTGCTTATTTATTGTTGGCTTATCGCTTCCACGAGTGACATCTATCTCAGTATATTAACTGTGACAGCACTGTGTGTAGCTAATGTTCTTATTAATATTACTGTTGCATTTTGCTAACGGTTCTTTCCTTGTGCTCTGTGGCCTCGTGGGATTGTTATACAGACTTATAATTTAATGCAGTTATCTACTTGTTGCTTGTTTTTTCCAACTAGGCTTTATATTATATTTTTTAGCTATCTATTCTATCTAAATATGCTGCCGGAACCAGGCAAAATGAATAAATGTACTCAATTCAAACAAGTGAAGACTTAGGAGCTGCAATTTTGTTGCAGTAAGCTATAGAATGGCCAATTGTAAGCAACTTTTCAATTGGCCTTAATTTTTTTCTTTATAGTTTTTTTAAATATTTGCCTTCTTTTTCTAACTCAAAATTCTTATTCACTCTCTCGTCATATCACGTCTATACTATTGTAACTCTCTTTTAATTGGCCTTCCCCTCCAGAAACTGTCACCTCTCCAGTCCATAATGAACACTGCTGCTAGGCTTATACACCTCAGCAACCGCTCTTCCTCTGCCATACCATTCTGCCAATCCCTACACTGGCTTCCACTGCCGTTCAGAATTAAATTCAAATTAATGACCCTGACAATCAAAGCACTTCATAACTCTGCCCCTCCCTACATCTCTGAACTAATCTCCATATACTCGACCAACCACTTACTACGCTCCTCTACTGACCTGCTACTCAACACTTCTCTCATTACCTCCTCACATGCTCGCATTCAAGACTTTTCAAGGGCTGCACCCCTCGTCTGGAATTCTCTCCCACAGTCTGTCTGACTTTCTCCAAACCTTTCAGCTTTCAAGAAATATCTCAAAACCCACTTATTTAGAGAAGCCTACCCTCATTCTTAACTACCAAATGCAACACTACATACAGTACCATATTTCTCACCCACTTAATTAGATCTTGCCCATTCCCACATCTTATGTATAACTCCCTTACCTTTAGATTGTAAGCTCTTTCTTTATAGGGCCTTCCTCACCTTTTTATCTGCATTGATTGTAATTGTATGTAACTCCATACATACGTAATTCATGTGATTTAGTTGTATAAACACATTTACTTTAAAGTGCTATGCAATATGTTGGCACTATAGAAATATATATTAATAATAATAATAAATCTTTTCAGCTTTCAGATGGGGGTCACTGATCCCATCTAAAAAATGAATGCTCTGTAAGGCTACAGATTTATTGTTATTGATACATTCTGTTACTCATCTTTCTATTGAGGACCTATTCCAGTCTCTTATTCAAATCAATGCATAATTGCTAGGGTAATTTTGGAGCACCAGACTGCTGAAACAAAAAATTGGAGAGCTGCTGAATAAAAATCTAAATAACACCACTAATAATAAAAAAGGAAAACTGATTGCAAATTGTCTCACAATATCACTCTCTACAACAGTTCATCTAAAAGTGAACAATCCCTTTAAGGGTTAGGGCACACTGGGCATTTTGGGGAGATTGAGTCGCCTGGCGACTAATCGCCTCGATTTTGCCATTCATTTTCCGAATTCGCTGGGAGTTTCCTTGTGAGTCATCTTTGGGCGACTTCGGAAAACTAATCGCCGTGTGTGCTTAGCGCCAGCTATTTTCCATCTAAGCCCGGCGCAGAGTGAGAGAAGGCGTTCGGGGAGATTGGTCGCCGGAAAGTCGAGGCGATTAGTTGCCAGGCGACTCCACCCCCTAAACACCGAGTGTGCCTTATCCTTAACCTCCCATTGACATAATCTCTGGTGGTTGCTGTTATCTCGGACTGTACTAGATTGTCATTTTCCCCTCCAACTTTTAGACTGTAAGCTCTTGTTAGCAGGGCTCCCTAATGCTATTATTCCATTCTGTAACCTCTCTGCTCATTAATTGCAAGTCCCCTGTTTGTTATAATAATAATTGTACAATAAATTGCTGGCATTAGATAAATAAATGATGATGCTGTTATAGGTACCTGTAAAAACTGCTGTCATCTCTAGGAAAGGCTTTACTTTTGGTGTTTGCTTAGATTTGACTTCCTACGTTCTGTCAAATTTAGCCATAATTTAATTTTAAGGGCTTCACATCAAAAACAGCTGCAAAACAGACACTTAGGCTTTAGTAGAAATGTTACAATATGATTGGTTAGCTCATCTCTAAAGCCAACAGTCACTGCAAAGGAAACCCAGAAAAATTACAAGCGGCTTCAGCCTAAATCATTTTGTCAAATTCACTCATGTAAATTGTACCACAAAGACATAACTTCATCAGTTGCTGAGAATTTATGTAACTTCCCTATCCTTATTCTTTTGCAAATGCTACTAAGTCAACGCTGCTGCCTGTCAGAGGGATGCTGGGAAGGAAGTTCAGCAGCATATAAAGTATCACCTCTGTCCCAGACCTTGCAAAAGTATTTAGACCCCTAGCCAATTCATGTTTAATGGGACATTGTTTTCTGAATACAAATGTTAAGAAAAATAATAATCCAGAATTAAAATTTTGAAATAACAAATAAACTTTTTTAACACTATATACATTAACTTATTTAAATCTTGTTTCCTTCTGTCTTGGAATTTCACAATCACAGCAAGCAGATTTGGGTTATTGTGTTATTAAGACATGTTTAGTATAATTTCAAAATCATGTTTATGCACCAGAATGGGGGACCTGATGCCCATACCCATGCACTGGCTACACTATTAGATGGTGAGGAGAGAGGGAGAAATGTGAGGAGTGCGGTGACATCTAGAAAGTGCTGAAAGTGATTGCCTGCCCTGCCGCTTTGCCTTGACATAGAAGAGGCAAAATTTGATTCACATTTGAGATTTTTAAATACCTATTAGTGATGGGCGTTTTGCTTTTCGGGAATTTATTCGCCTGCGACAAATGGCGCAAATTCGTTGCAGGTGAATAAAGTCACCCATCACTAATACTTATATAACAGGTATAGGTGCTTTAATACAAAACATTATTTGTATTTCATGTTTTATTTGAAAAGGGCTTTTCTTCTAAAGCTTTTAATGTGTTGGTGACAGGTCCCCTTTAACTCTTATCTTTTATTCTTTTTCTTTATTTTGTATATATTTTAGAAATATCTTTCTCCCCCTGAGCACACATCTCCTTCATGCCAGGTGGATATTATACATTAATAATGCTAGAAACTACCCACACATGGCACAAAATGGATAGGTCCACACACAAGTCCCATAGTTATATCCTAAAGTTTCTCCTTGCATCGAGAATTGTGCATTACCAGTCTCTGCTTCTTCTCTACTGCTCTGCTGCTCCCACTGTGCACTTCACAAAATCATAATTAGTCCTATACCAACACAAGGGCATATCCAGAAGTCCTCTACATCTGCACACTGTCCTCGGGCAATTCTTTGCACAGCTGCTGCGGGTGACATAGCTGAGCATATGGAATGTTTCCTGTCTTGGAAACAATGTATTTTTTGATGTTAAAGAATGACATCTGAAATCTTTATTGGATAATAACAAAGATAAAAACCACTGCAAGCTTTCCAAACATTCCAGTTCATTTTGCAAGGGGATTAAACCGGGACAGTAATGTTCTAAAAACATGTGAATTGAATATACTGACCATATTCCAATAATACATTTTTCGCAGTCCATTGTCATACCCATATCACCCTCAAACAAATACACAAACTCTTTACAAGTTTCTACATTCATATCTTCTGCTATGAAGAAATAGGAGTGAATTTCTGGGGCATTTTTCTTCTAGGTCAGAGAGCTTTACAGTAACTGGTGCAACACACTGGTACCCCAAGAGATGCAATGGGGCTTGACAAAATGGGTTAATACAGAGTAGGGATGCACCGAATCCAGGATTCGGCCTTTTTCAGCAGGATTCGGCCGAATCGTTCTGCCCAGCTGAACCGAATCCGAACTCTAATTTGCATATGCAAATTAGGGGTGGGGAGGGAAATTGCATGACTTTTTTGTCAAAAAACAAGGAAGCAAAAAATGTTTTCCCCTTTTGGATTCAGTTCTGTATTCCGCTGAATCTTTCGCAAAGGATTTGGGGGTTCGGCCGAATCCAAAATAGTGGATTTGTTGCATCCCTAATACAGATTGGGTTTTCTTATTCGACCTACTAAAAACTCATTTATACATTAGATAAATCCACCAGTAAGGATTAATTATATCTTAGTTGGGATCACAGTCAAGGCATTGGTTAAGTATTACAGAGAAAAATAATCTGAATTATTTGGGCAAAGTGGAGACGGCTTTTCTGTAATTCAGAGATTTCTGGATAACAGGTTTCCAGATAATGGCTCCGATACTTGTATTTACATCCAAACACACTCCTTGCAATTCTGCATATCTGCATTGAGCATCATTGTGTCAGTTTTGCCTCTTCTTAATAAACATTTGATGTATATATGATTAAAATGATGTCTTTGGGAGATGGAATTCTGGAGAATGGGTTTCCAGATAACAGATCTTATTCCTGTACCAAAAACACTAACACCCAAGTGTACAGTGTCAGTACTGGATCACCAATGAACAACCAGCTTTACATAACTAGCCATCACAGCTACAAATGAAGACTTATATAAACATAGATAGTTTTACATATTTACTTGTTTCATTCTGAATGTGCTGCCATGCATTGCCTGTGGTTCCTGCTTTTCCATCTCTGGTTCCTCAGCACATAGCAACAGCAACCAGCTGATATCGAACATACTATCATGCATGTCACTTTAAATAGTGTAGAATCTTCTCACGAGGGATTCATCCTCGGCTGTAGAAGAAACAAGATTATCTCTTAGGACATATTAGTTGTAACAAGATCTTCAAATTGACCCTCATTGAAGTGCATGCTTATGACAGAGCACTGGAACATGGGGCGCTGTACAACACAAAATGCTGCGAGTGTGCATAATTATAAATTTAATATGCCAGTTACATATTTTACATGAGACTGGCCAAAACCAACGATTAGATATTAAGTCTCAACAGTAATATTGACCCTGATCAATTAGAAGATTTTCCACTGATGATGCAGCTGTCCATGTTTTCTTGATATATTTTTGATTCCATTGCTTGCCAATCCTTTCAAAAGAGTGTGTTCTACAGAGACTGGTCTACAAAAGATACAAGAGGCAACAATCCAGTTAAAAATTCCCCATAATGCTCTATATATACTGATCCAATCTAAGTGCCCGTAATTTGCTGCCTCTCCAGTGCAGGTCTCTTGTGTACTAGAGGTCCTATAAGAAATAATGTTGCCCTGAATGTCTGAATAAGGCCTTCGTCAGATAATTAGTGTTTTCAAGTTTGGAGGCACCAGTGTTTTTCAAGACTAATCCAAAATGTTGGTTGTGCCATATCCATAAAACATACAGTTCCCTTTCCTCCACTTAAAAGGTTAAAGAAACAGTAAACCCAAAAACTAAAAGGGACTTGGAAAAGGAATGATAATATAATGTGGTATTGCCCTGTACTGGTGTTTCAAAAACACAACTATAGTTGTACATAAACAAGATTCTGTGTAGCCATTAAAGCACAGGATACACAGTAGACAACAGATACACTCTGAAGGATCCCATTGAATACTACACAGCTTATCTGGTATCTTGTGTGTATCCTGTGCCTTTTCTCCGTTTTCAGCTTTGAATGGCTGCCCCCATGGCTACACAGCAGCTTGTTTATAATAAACTATTGTAGAGTTGCTGAAGCAAACACATCAGTTTTAACAGTGCATCACAACATAAAATTATATTTTCATTACTTTACAAGACTTTCATTTTTTGGGGTTACTATTCCTTTAATGACACAGTTCTACCAGCTTTATAGCTGAGTCTATAGCGTATATTTATCAAAGTGTGAAAACAGAGCATGCCCGGTGGTTTAATTATAAAATAGTGCATGCTTTAATTAGAAAACAGATCATGCCTGCAGCAGCGGGTGCGACTGTACTTGGGTAAAACCCCCTGGGGGTTTGCCAGAGTCACCACACACGCTGATTGGCTGTTCTTGCCAAATTAGCCCTATCTCCAGTCATCACTTACAAAACTGTAGGGTCTGAGCCGGATAAACTAAAGATAAGAAAGCTTAGCAAGGCAGAGGAAACAACTCTACAGTCTTATGACAAATTGATATATGTGGAAATAAAAAAACAGCCAAGAACTGCATAAAAGAACTAAATTGTAATTTATTAAAAAGGGAGATTTTGAGATGATAGAGTCCTTTCAAATCTCTGTTCTTTCCCTCTGAAACTCTGACAAATATATCCCCTTGCCTTTAAAGCCAAGAATTTAGAGAATCATAGTATCTGTGTTTGATTCTTATGGAGCAGAGAAATAAGTTATTTAAACGTCACTGTGCAGCTGACATTAACCAATCACTAGTTGGAGAATGATGTTGTATCCACCTTCCAGCAGTCCTTCCCTGGCTCTTTGGTCACATGACACAATGCAAAGCTTATGGCAGCGTCGAGGTTGGGTATCCATGGATCAAGTCTACCTCAGAAGTGGCTCAGGGCTGAAGGGTTAATCAATTTGTCATTGTTTTCTCTCTCACCAATTGTTCATAACTGGAGAGCTTTTAAAGTGCCATAGATCCTGATGTCCCAGTGTCATAATGTGACATTAATAGTTACACTCGGCTCAGCGAGCCAGCTCCGGAAGATGGATTACTTTCCATACACCAATTATAATCTGTCCATCTAAGTGATAAAGAGGGGGTGGTAGTGATGGGGAAGGGTGGAATACTCTATTGGGCCCCTTGTCTGGTTATACATGAAGAGACAGCTATGACACCGGTTTATCTCTAATTCTTTCTGCCTTATTGGGGGCCCTGATTATATCGTGGCAAGTAAAATTAAGCTTATTTGTGCTCATTTCCACTCAGTGTATTAACCCCCTTCATGGAATGCAGGCTTCGGACTATTGCATTTCACTGGCCGAATCAGTTTGTTTGATCTGTTCATCAAATCAGTACGTTTTATATTCCTACGTAGCATATGGACCAGAGCCATTTATCATTTTTAATACCATTATGACTGCTTTTATCAACAATTTCTGTAGTTCTTCTGTTCCACCTGTCTTGTCCCATCACATACTAATGCATATTGGATTGGAACAGGCAAGGACAGTTTATCCATATCAGGACTCCATTGTCTCCTGGAAGAGAACATCAGGGCTGTCCTTAGTGGTTATAAGCCTTAGGGAGTTATAGCACCAGTGGGCCCCATTATGGATGTAAAACAGGGATGTTCATCCTGTGGAGCTTCAGCGATTGCAAAAATACAACGCCCTGACAGATTTTGGCTGAAAAGTTTTAGTTTAGTGGAGGCTGCAATAAAGACTTGTAACTATCCATATCACTTTTAGCTGTGCCACCAATGGGACAATAAAGATAAAAGACCTGGCAGTATATAGGGCATTCAGTGGGGGTAAAAAGTGTCAGCATATGGACAGGTATCATGGCTTACTCTACAAGAGTATTATGTAGACTGTGTTGCTCACCTTTATCATTCTGCACAGAAATTTGCACTGACATCTAGCAGGGCCCTCATTGCCTATTCTGTCAGTCAAGCTGTATATTTTTTGTATATAGTACTACTTATGTACGCAGCTCTAATGTTAATAGAACATTAAAGAGAACAAGCAGGGGTCAGTACAATTATAAACAAGCTAAATGTTAAAGACTAGAGATGGGAAAAAAACACCAAAGGCATAGCCTTTATTAAGAAATAATTTACCGAAACTCCACTTCCCCTCCTCTTCAGAAAAGGCGACAGGGCGACCATCCATCCTGCGGCATTCGATTTCTCCTCCCTGGCCATTCTACGGACAGCATGCGGCTGGGAAGCCCCCAGGATGCAAAGGACAGACTGGTATTACTTATGAGGGAAGGGAAGGCAGCACAGAAGATGGTCAGCTCATTTACTGCATGATACATCATAGGATTTACTGTTGCTGCAGAACAAGCCCAGGGGCACCAACAGGCACAATGTTGCCCCCTTGGGGCCTTGAAAGCTGTGACTGGGGCATTTACTCTGCAGTTGTGCAGTCTGAAATTAGTACCCTGCCCTGGATTAAAAATTCTGTTCTAAATGCCAACATAAAGATGGGAGCATAAAGACCTGTGGTTTCATGGCATAGAAGGGAAAGCGGATTTTTCATGATGGCCTTGTCCTGTCCCATACAACTTGCAATGTAAGCTTTACCGTACATAGGTACCTCTCCTCATGTGTCTCTTAATATGGGTGACAATCTCTGTAACCGTATATATTTATTTATTGCAATGTTTATTTCCTCCTGTTTGTCCTATTGATGTACAGACCTGCATATAGGGCTTTATCCAGCATTACCATTATTTTCAGATAAATATATAAATCGTGTCCCTTTAAATATTACAATCCTTGTCCCTTTAAAACACTCGGCAGCCTCCTCTGGCAGTTACTGAGAACTAATAATGAGCGAGCATGCGGTGACAGTGTGAGACTATTCATTCCTTTACTGTGCTCAGTCATGTTAATTTAGTGTTTGTTGTGTAACAGTAAAGTGCTGTGTGTTCCTATGGGAGAAAAGATCAGAATGATTCACTGTGCTTGGCTGCTCACTGTGCAGGTTACTGGCGAATGTGCTGCTTAATAGATATTAACTCTATATAAATAGTAATATTAATTATTTTTTCACCTTTCCAGAAACATCTAACAACCTTCCTTTTTCAACAGATGGAAATGGAACCCACAAAGACTGCATGTAACTAAATGAAGTGAGCAGTCTAATTTTAGTAGTAATAATTGCATTGTTACACCCATGGCACAGCCCAGCTCAAGGTGTACATGGGAGTTCAGGCCCTGATTTACATAGCAGACCCCCCTAGGCCCACTGCCGTTCGTCGCCCCCATACTCTGCCCTTTATTCACAAATTTTAATCATCAGGCCCAGAGCATTGGGGATTGGCGCATGGAAAATTAAAAAAACTATTGTATCTCCTGCGTATCCCCAGTGTTTCTGAACCAATGTTGGTTTGGCTGGGCAGCATGTGGCCTCCTAAAATCCTGTCACCCTAGGCCGGGGCCTAGGTGGCCTTTCCACAAATCCGGGCCTGTGGGAGTTATAGTTGTAAGGGGCTCATATTATGCTGTCAGTACCATGGTATCCTGGATATTAATGTGCAATATAAAGGTGAACATTGATTGAGCTTGCAGGTAAATGGCCCCAGAATGGCCATACTTTTCATATGGCCATAGGAAATGATGCCATTGATTCTACTTTTGGATAAAGCAGCACCGATCAAATTCAATTTCCTCTTCAATAAATGGAAAGCATTATACCTGTTCCATTGGACCCAAAATATAGATGAGCCATGCATCAGCAGCTACAAAACACACTCTCCATGTTCTGTTCATTAATCACAAACTGCCAGCCTGAGCACTGCCACTTCAGTAAAATAAACACTGATAAAATGCACAATAACCCAGGAAAACGCAACCCGGCTGTTATCTCGAGAGGGGTTAACAGCAGTTAAATGCACTTTGTGCTCTTTAAAGCCCTTCATTAAACTGTTTGCTCTTAGATAAGCAGCAGACAGAGAAAGTAAATGCAATGGCACAGGGGGCAATTCAGAGCATTTTGTGCCCAAACTGATTCTTTGTCCTATGGGTGGAAGAAAAGTTGTTCTAAATCGTCATTGACTTGCGTGAGAAATACCGGTAAGCTTGGGTGCACTTGTACTTAGTGCTTGGAAATGCTCAGATAAGCAAGAGCACCCATGTTTGCAGGTAACAGTCATGCAGGCGAATTGTGAACAGTTTGTCCCACACCTTCTGTGCCACTATATCATTGGGCTACTTTTGTAACATACAGATTGGTTCTTTATTTTTAAGTAAAAATGTGAACAGAAACTTCCTAAGCAAAAGAGATATATCAGATAGATAGTTGGACACCGTGCAAAAGTAGAAATATTTTAGTACTGTTACTGGGTCCTTCTAAGTGTTACCCTAAGATTTGGAGAAAATGTCATGTTTGGTGATACCTTTTTATTGGCTAACTGAATGAGTACAAATTGCAAGATTTCAGAGCAATCAGGCCCCTTCGTCAAGTATTTTGCCTGAGGAAGTGGCCTGGGCATCCCTAATAACATTTTTGAAATGGAAAGTGGGACAAAAAGATTTGCCACGTGGAGTAGGGTAATTTTTTATCCACACCTCTTTTTATGGCCACACCCCCTAATTACCATGCCCATTTGACAAAATTTGCCAGGTTCTGAAAGTTTGAACACATTCCTGCAGTTTTTAGGTGAATTGCCCTTTAAGCTGTGAATCTTCTCCTCCCAAGGGACAACACTGTTACAAATGTATCAAGAATCTATTCTGAGTAAGGTTGCCACCTTTCTCTAAATATTTTACCGGCTGGAGGTGGGGCAGGACCAAAAATGGTCAGATGTTATGTCAAAAGGGGCAGAGCCATGATGTGTTAGGGGCGTGGCCAAGGCGCAGCACTTCGAGACTGGGACAAAAGCTAAGTTTTACATGGGATTGGGGGCTGGCTGATGGGTCTTTTTAAGGGTATTACAAATTTACCGGCAGCTGTATTGCCCGTAAATTTTTAATACTGGCCCAGGCCTTGGCAGGTGTTTTACCGGCTGGGTGGCAACCCTAATTCTAAGTTCTCTGTCAAGAGCCAATTAAGTTAGGAACATTGTATCTCTTTTGGCAGTGCAGAGAAATAGGGACTTTCCAAGTTCAGTGTAGAGAAATAGGGACTTTCCAGTACTAACCTGGGACAGGACTGTCCTGCTCAAAACAGGCCACATTTGAGGTATGGCCTGGGTGCTCCAAACGCCAATAAAAGGTATCACCAAACTTTACATTATTTTCTGCATTTTATCAATGGCTAACATTGCACAGCAGCCAAAACCTTAGGTAAAACAATAGCATACCTCTCAACATTTGAAAAATAGAAAGAGGGGAAAAAGATTCACTTGGCTTGGCAACATTTTTCTTACCTTGCCCATTTTATGGGCACACCCACTAAATACCACATCCATTTTACCCAATTTAGCAGGCTATGGAAAGTTTCATTTCTGGGGTTTTAGGGTCAGGTTTTATGTGTTGTTACAGTTTTGCTAATGAAGGTAAATTGCCCTTTGAGCCACAAGTCACAGTTTGCCCAAGAGACCTGCTTATCATAAATAGTTACAATTGTAGCTTTGCTTATCTTGAATTGTTACAGATGTTTCTAAATGCAGGTGCTGAATATTCTGGGCTCTCTGCCAAAAGTCTCATTTAAATATGTTTCTGAATCATTGTATCTTTTTCTGGCTGTTCAGTGCAGGAGATGAAAGAGAAACATTTCAGTTAGGGCAGAGACAAACGTGGAGATTCGGGGAGATTAGTCACCTGGCAACAAATCTCCTCTTTGGGTGATTAATCTGTATTTGATTCGGCTACAATTGAAATCGCAGGTGGGATGGCACTCAGAGCACTTCATTTTCCAAAGTTGCCTCACTAGGACAATTCAGGCGACTTCAGAAAATGAAGCACTACAAGTGCCATCACAAATATATAATATATCTGCAACAGTACATATTAAACTGAGAGTGTGTCCAGATTTGTTTTCCCCTCCAAATTCTTAAACAGAGTCAAATATGATTTTTATACATAATATAATTACAGTAACAACCAACTCAACAAAACCCTACATGGCAGGCTACTTAGATAACCAGTGAAGCAGCTGTCACATATCTTTAAATGCAAATATGCAGACAATGAAATTACTGTGTAAACAATGTATTAAATACTTATCCTTAAGTGCTGAGGCACTGAGTAAGACTGGGGATTATTAATGACTGCAAGCAGCACTAGCCCTTGGACCACAATCATTACAATGATGGGTGAATTTGTCCTGTTTCGCTGAGAAATTCGCGAATTTCCTGTGAAGTTCATGAAACAGTGAAAAATTATCAAAATGCCGCTGGTGTCTCGTTTTTGATGCCAGCGTCCGTTTTTGGATGCGGCCATCGTTTTTTTGGATGCCAGAGTCCGTTTTTGGACGCCAGTGCAAATTAGTTGGTGAACATGCACCAAAAAACATACACCAGCGTCTGATTTTTTTTAGGCCTGCATATTTTCACTGCCGAATTTTCGTGGGTGATTCACGAATGTATTCGCCGGCGGTGAAATGCTGGAATCCACTGCCAATTCAAGCTTATAGCAAGATTTATACTTCCATCGTTTGTAATTGTTTTGCTTCTGTCTGTCATACTGTTTGTGTTCTCTCTCTCTTTTATTATACAACGCTGCACAATATCTTGGGCTTCTACAAATAAACAGTAATGGCTACAATGACATTTTACATGTATATCGTTATAAAGGGACAGGACTATTTTGTTTGACATAAGATTAAGATATGAACATCACCCCATGCAGATTTGAGGAGCTCCCGTACAATAATACAATACTGACAGATTTTCCTTGTGCATATTGACAGAGAAAAAGTGATGATAAATGCTGTCACCCACAGCAACAATAAGCTAATTCCTAGATTCTGCATATCAATATAAATGTCAGAACATTGACACAAAGTAGGAACAAGCAGTCTAGGAACTTCAGCAAGCAACATAGTCCTGCTAACCTTATGTGCGTGTAAGAACTATACCTTTTGATTGAAAGCGCTTGTGAGCAGGGTCCTCTAATGCCTTTTTTTCATTCTACAACTGTTTGTTTATGAAATCTCCAAACCTACCCCCCACAGCCATGTTGATTTATTATTATTATTATTATTATAAAGAGCTGCATGAATTATTGGTCATGATGATTATGATGATGATACGTTTGTTTCTCAAAATAGATACTGTCATCCTCCAGTTGTATATTCATTTTCATACATTAATTGACTTGAGCAGTGTGTTCTGCTGCTGAACATATCCAGCTACCGTAAAAATTACAGGTGTGGGTTTGATTGAATTGCTAAGATTTCTTATCTCAATCACCCTGCTAATATCCTTTTAAGGGTTACAATTCTGCAGTGATTTAACTAATGGATGTCAAATAGGATTCCTCACCTTCCTGGTTTGAATACTTTTTAATGAGAATCTCTAGAATTAGGTGATACAGTAGCTCTTGAGGAACATATTGCTCACTAACCCCTTGGATGTTGCTCCCAGTGCTTATTTTTGAATTCCTGACTTGGAGGCAAGTTTTGGTTGCATAAAAACCAAGTGTACTGCCAAACAGAGCCTCCTATAGGCTGCCAGTCCACACAGGGGCTACTACTTATTTTGCACCACCCAGAAACTCTTTTCACATTTGTTCAAGCGATGCACATTGGTAAAAAAAAAAGTTTAGGAACCCCTGCTCTAGCAGGACATCCCACCCCATATAGGCAATTTTATTAAAATAATTTGACATTTTAGGTGAAATACATAGGAGACATTTCTCTCATACAAAGGCTAATCTACATATTCACAGATATGCAGTAACCTCCCATTTTTCACAGCACAATAATTTAAAGGGCTGTTGAAGCTGAAAATATATGACATTGCTTGTTGTCCTTTTAATCGGCCAGGGAAAATGATTTTTTTCTGCATATAGGTCATGAATGTATGAAGAATGGGCAGATGCAGTCAGAGTACTCTGTGGAATAAATACTCGTTTGCTGCATGATGAAAGATGCATTTTTAAGCAATTAAAATTTGTAACATAATGTTTATTTTTAGTTTGTGAAACATTGTTTCATTGCTTTCAACAAGTTCCCATATTTATTAATTTGTTGTGCTTTTAGCTGCTCTAATTTCCCCAAAACATGTGTGCTAAAATGTAGATGCTGCCGTATGACTTATTAGAATAAGGCTTAGGGCTTCTGCCCTCTCTTTAAACACTTCTATGTTCAGAGGCAATAGTTTAAAGAAAGCTAAATTGGGATTACTAACATTATTCACCCCACTGTTATAACCTATGGCAGCTAATTAAGCCACTTGCTTTCATTAATGATTATGTATAATCATTTACTACACTTATGAGTGTACGCTTAGTATGATTATTATCCTTTATTTATATAGCACCAACAGACTTTATACATCAGTCACATCAGTCCCTGCCCCAGTGGAGCTTACAGTCTAAGGTCTCTATAGCTTTCTTACATACTATAATTAGTTGTATCAAGAGCCAATTAACCTGCCTGTATTTTTTGGGATGTTAGGGAAACACACACAAAACCAGGGTGACACCTTACACAATACAAACAACTTACAGATAGGGGCAGATTTACTAAATTCGTGTGAAGAATTCTCAGTTTGATTGAATTAGCATAAAATTCAAATTTGAATCTTCCAATATGCAAATTAGGCAAATTCGACCATCGAATATTCAAATTCTAACAATTTGAATATTCGAATAAAATTTTATTCGAATATTCGATAGTTGAAATACTTCCCCTAGTTCGCCAGATCCAAGCTGCCGAATTGGGTTTCATTATTTTTGATCGAATAAAAAAAAATTCGATCGATCAATAAAATCGTTCGAAATGATCGATTCAAACGATTAAGCGATTTTGTTCTATTTGTTCGTTCGATCGATCGAATTGCAGTAAAATCCTTCGAATTCGATATTCGAATTCGAAGGATTTTACTTCACATGGCCGAATTTCAAATTTTTTTTAATTCGAAATTCTACCAATAGTAAATCTGCCCCATAGTGTCCTAGAAGCCTAGAATTCATGTGCTGCAAGGCAGCAATGGTACCTATTGCACCACCCTATACTACAATGATTGTCACTATCTTTAAATAGGGTTTATATTACAATCTACAAAAATAAACAAAGCAGAGGTGTAACACAATACACCTATTTCCATATTTACTGTGTATACTGCAAGCTTATTGGGATACTTGAATATAGGCGCCTTCTCTGTTTTATCCACATTCACAGCATGTTGTCTGCAGGGTTGGAGTTTGGAGGAGGGATGAAAATGTGCATTGGACAGTGACATTATGGGCCTTGGTGGGACGCCTATGTGCTTTACCTATTCGGTGCTGCTGAATATGCTTTTCACCCCACCCTACACTTTGTAAATGAGACCTCAAATGTGTAATGAACCTTTATTAAGCCAGTCTTAGTATTATTTATCCCATTTCATTTGTGCCACCGTCACTGCTTTTAGCTCTTACCGACTTCATCAAATATGGAATCTTGGGTAATTTATACAGCAGGCACTATTTTATTAAACCAGTGACCTCCACCCCTTTTGCTTTAAAAAGAATAAGTTGTCTTGGGTAATTTTATAGAGGCTACTTTTTTTAATGGGCTACACAAGCTGTGTATATAAAATATTTTTTGAAGGAGAAAATTGAAAATCTTTCTAGAAAAGATATTAGAGAGAAACTCGGCAGTACTTTATACCACAGCCGCTGAGTTATACCTTGACATCCGCAAGCAACTTCTCTCCATCCCTCCTCCCCCCTCTAAAGTGTAGCCCATTAAAGTGGATTTCATTGCATTCTAATGCTGCTATTACAGCAATAAAACCATCAATCTTTAACCTAGGAGAGCAGCTCAAGCAGCTTTTTAAGACTCTCACAGCTGCCTAATCTTTACAGATCAAATTAAAAAGAGAGGCTTTATCAGAGAGCGGCCATAACATCATAACACAGTTATTTTGACTGAAATCAGATTCGGAGTATTGAGCCTGACTAGTTAAGTCATAGCATGATTATGAGAAATCAAACAGAGGACAACAAAGGGAAAATCCAAAGGACTGAAATGTTTGAGCTGGTGAGGCTGCTAGAGACAAGGCTTGGGGTGTGAGAAGTGATATTGGATCCTGCAAAATCATGTTGGAGAGGCAACACTTTGAACGCAATATTTTATGGCATATTTATTTTAATAGTCTTGAAAATTGGAATGTAAGCCAGGGTTAGAAGTCAGTCCAGGTCATATAATATTTCTGTATGGTGCTACTCAGAACATGGACTAGTTTCAAGCAGGTCAGGGAATGTATTTGCCCTGGGCCCCCAAACCTAGAAACCTAAAATATTCTTGGGAAAATTACAGGGTTGGTTTAAGGGTAGAAAAGAGAGGGCATTTACAGAAACAAAAGGGCATTTATAGAGAAATGTTTACAGTAAATAGTTGTGATCTGCCTAGGGGTTATATTCTATCCTAGCCCTAAGAACAAATTGCAAGTATTTATGCATTAACTTATTTTATATAGAGAGGTGCCAAGCTTTGTCCACCTTCAGGGGTTATTGTCCTACTGCAGATCAAGTATCCAAGAAACGAGAAAAGGAACAGGAATTCCAGCAGTATTAACTGCAAAAAAACTTTAATCTGAGTAGTGGCAACACAACATGTTTCGGGTACAATACCCTTTATCAAGTGAATAAAGGACCATTGCCAAGTGCATCTATTTAAGGCTCATGTGAACTTTGACCTCTACAGCCCAATGCATTCTGGGTAGTCAATTTAAAGGGAAACACCTTAAATACTCAAACATGCTAATGTAGTAAATAGACATTACAATATAGCCATGACAGTAAAGATATCATAATGACATAAATAAAGCCATACTTAAGCAAAGGAAGTATACACCAAAAAATGAAAAATGTAAAAAATATGAAAATTATAACAATTGTCTATTTTGATTAAAAGTCCAAAATCCTTAAGGAATCCAGGTAAAGAATCCAAAGTTCACAAAAGTCGAATAGAATCCCATTTTAAAGGAATACTGTCATTGGAAGATGTTTTTTTTTCAAAACACATCAGTTAATAGTGCTACTCCAGCAGAATTCTACATTGAAATCCATTTCTCAAAAGAGCAAACAGATTTTTTTATATTCAATTTTGAAATCTGACATGGGGCTACTGGCCTCTAGGAGGGAACTGCTTTCTGGCAGGCTGTCGTTTTTCCTTCTCAATGTAACTGAAGGAGTCACAGTGGGACATGGGTTTTTACTATTGAGCGCTGTTCTTAGATCTACCAGGCAGCTGTTATCTTGTGTTAGGGAGCTGTTATCTGGTTACCTTCCCATTGTTCTGTTGTTAGGCTGCTGGGGGGGGGTAATATCACTCCAACTTGCAGTACAGCAGTAAAGAGGGATTGAAGTTTATCAGAGCAAAAGTCACATGACTTGGGGCAGCTGGGAAATTGACATTATGTCTAGCCCCATGTCAGATTTCAAAAAAATCTGTTTGTTCTTTTGAACATCAGTGCAGAATTCTGCTAGTGCAGCACTCTTAACTGATGCATTTTGAAAAAAAACATTTTTTCCCAGGACAGTATCCCTTTAAGGAGGCCACTGAAAAGCAATGCCTGTCCTAACTATTAATAGGAAAATGCACAAAATGCCAATTCCAGGTAAATATAACCTTAACATGTCATGCAAGGACTAAAGCATCATGTAATATACTAATGATAGACCAAATTTTTTGCAACATTACCAGAAGGAGGGATTCAATACATAATGCATCGATTATGTTAATTGTTTATGCCAGCATATATAATAGAGATTTATGTCCTGTAACTGAACCATATTAAAGGTTGCGACTAGATGGCCCAAATCTTACATTCTTAATAGCTGAAAAAGAGGAAGAGACAGTAAACAATTATTACAGGAAACAGCATACAGCACAAAATATACATTCATCCCATTTGGAATGACGCTATCCAAGTGTCTAATCCACCTGGCCTGTCTTTGGAGAAGTTGCTAATTCCAGTCACAACATCTTCTCGGTTTCTGTACTACCTCTAACACCTTCCAATTCAGTTGACAGACACTATGGCCCAAATTCACTAAACCGCGAAGCGTCTAACGCTAGCGCTAATTCGCCAGCGTGACGTCATTTCGCAACTTCGCAAATTCACTAACACCGACTCTGGAGAATTTTCGCTAGCGAAGTAGATAGACTTGCGCAACTTCGCACCCTTATGCCAGGCGAAGTTGCGCACTGACGAAGGATCCTAATTACACAAATTCACTAAGATCAACTTTTTCCTGAATGTTACCACTTACATTAGACTTTACTTCACTTGGTCAGACCAGGTGAAGTTCAATACAATAGACAGGAGTCTGAAAAAAAAGGAAAATTTTTCTAAGTCCCAAAAAAATGCTGTCGTGTTTTACCATTGTAGGGGTGATAATCCGAAAAAGATTGTTTATTTTTTGGGGAGGTTACCCTCCTTCCCCCCTACATTTCCTGACATATGGCAACACAACTATACAGAGGGCACATGTAGGGCAATAGGACAACTTTATTTTATTTATTAAAGGTTTCCTGGGCTTGTGTAGTGTAATGTAGTGGCTGTAACATATACTTCTATTATAAGTTAAAGTTCCCGCCATATGCAAATTAGGCTTTGCTAGTGTAAAAGCGATCTGCCTAGCGAAGTAACACTAGCGCAACTACGCTACCGTTCGCTGACCTGAGTGTAAATTCGCACTTTAGTGAATTTGCGTAGTGCTGGCGAAAATTCGCCTGGCGAAGTGCGGCGAAGTGATCAGGGGTGTAAAATAACATAGGCAATAGGTTTATGTTAGGCCGAGGGCAAATGGAGTATAATCTCTGCAGACAGAGAAACTTCCAAACTGCCTCTGATACATCCAATGAATGCAATGTAACCACTTAAAACAGGCCTTGGTGCGCTAGTTTGTGTTCTTCGCTTCCAAAGATCCAGGTGTGGGCTTAGATAAGCATATAAAATAAATGAGAAGCCAAATGTCACCCTAATGACCTTCAAGTTCAGTTTTTATAAGCATCTTGGAAAAAATAAGCGTTTTCCCCAAATCGTAATGATTAGCCTTCAGGCCTTGTTATATCCCACTCTGCCATTGTTTTGTTTGTGCCATTTTTTTCTCTCTTGACGTTAGACAATAAAAAACAGAAGTTGTACAGGACATGAATGGGCTGGGATCATTTATTAACCTGCTGCTGAGCAGTGTCTGGGCACTATGATATTGGTTTACAGCAGTCTTGAGTCACTGAGCACTTGTTACTGGGTTAATTAAGTTTATAATGAGCTTGTATGTCAGTGCTATGATGGCACACAGCTGGCAAAACTCATAAGCCAAGATGTAGTCATGGAGACCACCGTTGTGCCTGACAGAAAAACTATGTGCTCTCTGTAAATATACAGCGTCGGTTGCATGAGTTGAATCAGAGGGCTGTGTTGTTTTCCGCTTCTCCAGCTGTAAATCTAAATCTCCCAGCATTCTCATACCGTCAGCCTGGAAAGCACACTGGGAGGTTCAGTTCATTCCACCAAATGTAGGTTGTAGCTGGAGTTAATTTTTTTTTCCAATATATTTTTGCTTGGATTTATACAAGTGATTCTGAGGATCAGATATTTTCTATTTCAAAAACTCAACAATGATGATTCCACACTATAATTATTCAGGCCACTATTAACCAAGAGTTATTGGAGTTCCCCAGCCCAGCAGCAGGACTAACTATACACAGGGGACAGAAAAATATATGCCAACTCTTAGATTTGCCTCCCTGTATTTATTTATATCTCTGTGATAACTCTGCAGGATTCATACATAATAATCCATGATAAGGGGACTCCTTAATTGACCCTTCACCTTTAGCCATCCCATTGAATCCCATTGTTACATACCATAATGAAACACCAGGAGCCAGAAAATGGTGAAAAAGGCCACAGCATTTATTCACATTTTATCAAATAAATAGGACCTTGCCAGCCTCATCCCAAGGAAATATTGAAAGCCAGAATTCCATAAGAGATCGCTACTATGCTCTGCTGCTCCTCACATGAGATCAGCACTATGTCATTATATCCACCACCAGAGTATTAGGCTGTCTCTATCTACAGAGAGGATGGTCCCAACTCTGCTATCAGCAGGAGCTTCATCTTGCACCATGAGATAAGTTCAGCAGCCCTGTTGTTGGTCTGCAGTGTGTTTATGATAGGAAATCCAAGCAGGCTGTCACCTAGCACAAGCAGTAGTAGCGTCGGTATCAATCAACCCACTGTGCGGTCACAGGAGACAACCTCCTTTCTCCCTCTTCTAAATTTACCTGTGCAGTACTCTGGCAAGATCCTGCCACCGCTGTGACAAAAAGAAATTAAAATACATTATCATATATCCACTGTTTTGATCCAGAGCAATGTGAAAAAAATCCCAGCCTTAAGCCATTGCCAATTATGCCTCAAGAGGGAAAGAATTCCTTCCTGACCCCGATGGCGATTGGAAACTTTCCCTGGATCAAGCATTTGACATTTATTTAACCTGAATAATAACATGCAAGCTCTCTCGTGGTTATACTGTTTAACTGTACCAAACCCACAATATAACAGTACATGCAGGAATGCATCCACATTTGCTTATTAATAGATAATATGAGAACATAAAGAGTAACTCCTGGCATTTCAAAAAATATTCAAAAAGGAGAGGGTGGGCAGCAGCTCGTGCACTGCTGTTTCTGCCCAGGAAATCTCGTACGGCAGGGGTTCCCGGCTGCATGTCTTGCACTAAAACTGTGGACTTACATCCTCCCTCTCCTTGAGGGTGACTGTGTTGATAATGTTGATGTTAATACGGTTTGTCATAGATAAAGAAGCACACTGGTGGGGTCAGCACCACAAGGAGAAGAGACTGTGCTGTACAGTTAAAGAGCTTCTTTCATGCATTGTATTTTAATAAATAATTTGCTGTTGCTAAATCCAGAATCTAAGGAGTATAACATATGGTGCCAGAAGTTGGTCCACTCAGCAGACAGAGCCTGAACCATGTCAGAACCTGCAAGAGGTACAGAGGATGCAGCAGGTCCACCTCAGCCTGTGACTGTAGCAGCCCCTGCACAGATATGGACAGACAGTCTAAATCCATCTGCTCCAGTTACGTTTGTGGCAAATGTTGGGGAAGCATGGAAAATATTTAAGCAGAGACTGCTACTATACACCAAGGCTGCTAACAGTATAACACTGCCCCAAGAAAGTGGCCCTTTTGCTAACAATAGCAGTGGAAGAATCCTTGCAAATCTTTAATTGATTTCAACTTGATGAAATTGACAATTGTAATTTCGAAGTGGCTATGGGAAAAGATTACTGCAGCCCTAAGGGGAATAAGACATATGAGAGATGTATTTATTCTTTATCTTTGCTGTCTCCAATTGGAAGCATAGAGGAATATATAACAGACCTCAAGCGGAAAAGCAAAACTTTGGCCAGCTGAGAGATTCATTAATCAGAGACAGATTTTTACAGGAAAGATTGTTAAGGGAACAGCATTTTACATTAGAAAAAGCTATACGAATTGATTGATCAACTGAACTCACAAAACAGCAGGTCAAAGTGCTAGCAGGAATAAGAAGGTGAAGAGAAGGTTTCTCAAGTGAGCAGAGTGGCCACATCCTCAGTCACACCAAGTGCTCACACATGTAAATCTGATTTTAAGAAAGGCAAAGGGAAAACGGATGCAAGATTTACCAAATACTAAATTTGTAATAATTGTGGTAACACTCATTCATTTGGAAACTGCCTTGCTTTAGTTAAACAATGCAAGGTGTATGGCAAATATAATCACTTTTCCAAGCAAAGTTGTAGTAAAATCAAACTAAATGCGTCAGAGTCAGGAGGAGATCTGTTTGAGTGCTGTCAGTAGAAGGAATGGAAGTTAAAAAAAGATGTACAATAGACATATGGTTCCTTGATTAAGTATAAAGTGGACACAGGGGCAGAAAACCTACAAATGAAAGCAAACTAAAAAGTAAAACATCAGTGCTTAAGGCATACAATGAGTCTGAAATCCGATGAGTAGGGAAATGCCCACTTATCTTACAAGGGCAAGTTAAGCAAGCATACATTTGCAGTAGTCTCTGGTAATTACTGTCCCCTATTAGGTGCATAAACATGTGAAAAGTTGGGACTGGTAAATAAATTATTTGTTTTGGAAGAATCACCACAAAGCAACATAGATAAATGTAAGGATGTGTTTGCAGTTCTTAGAAAACTGACAGTTACATATGATATTTAATTAAAAGCATGTGCAAAACCAGTTGTACAAGCCAAAAGGCATGTGCCAGTGGCACTGACAGAAGGACCTAAATGCGAATTGCAGCACCTTGCTCAGTTCGATGTAATTGAACCTATCAATGAACCTTCAGCTTGGGTACATTCCTTAGTCATTATAGAGAAAAAAGATGGATCCCAGAGATAGTGCTTGGATCCCAAAGAGTTAAATGAAAACTTAAGGATAGAACATTTTCATATACCCACTCAGAATTAAATCCTGGGTAAAATAGCAAATGCTCAATTATTTACAATCCTAGATGCCTCCAATAGGCTTTGGCAGATTCCTCTCACTAAGGGAAGCAGAAATTGTGTACCTTTTATACACCTTTTGGAAGGTATCAGTTCAAGCATCTGCACCAGAGATTTTTCACATAACAATGCAGCAGCTATTTTGATTTGGTGCACCACAAAAGCAGAGCATGACAAAAAAATTTAATGAGTCTTACAGATAGCAAAAGAAAATGGACTTAAACTGAATCCTACTAAATGTCAGTTTAAGAAACCAGAAATTTTGTATCTTAATGAAATAATTTCTTACAGTGAAACCAGATCCTGCAAATGTTCTAGCAATTAAAAGAAGGGCCAGTCCCAGTAATAAGAAAAGAACTGCAGAGATTCATGGGTATGCTAAACTACCTTGGCAAGTACATTCCCAATCTGGCAGAAAAGACTCCTTATATGAGGAGCTTGTTGCCAAAGCACGCTGAGTGGAACTGGACAGAGAGGCAGGAAAATTAGTTCAAATCACTAAAAGACATTCTGTGCTGTGCACAGACTCTACAATATTTTGACATACATCGGCCTTCAAAAATATCAACAGATGCATCAAAATATGGAATAGGTGCAGTTCTACTACAACAATATGGTAAGAAATGGAAAAATGGACTCTTGGTATTGCTTTTGGATGTGAAGCATACCAAAACTTTTTGTATGGGACAACATGTATAGTTGAAAAACATCACAAGCCACTACTCACCATCACACAGAAAGAACTATGGAAAGCTCCTCCACAGATTCAAAATTTGTCATTGAAATTGCAGAAATATAACTACAAAGTAGAATATACAACATGCAGGTTCCTTCTAATTGCAGATGCATTATCAAGGACATGGAATGAGGACACTGTTGCATCAAACAGTGAAAAAGAATCAAGAGTGGAAATACATATTAATAGTGCTGTGGCTAGGAAAGCAGTATCAGAAAAAAATGTGGAAAAATTTAAAACAAGATTTGCCTCTGATGATCATCTTCAAGAAGCAATAACTGCATTACATTCAAACAATCCCAAAAAATATCTTGCAAAGTCATATCATCATTATTGTGATTAACTTTCTACATGGGATGGAGTATTGCTCAAAGGACATCATATTGTTGTGCCTTCATCTCTGCAAAAGGACATGCTAACCATAATACATGAAGGGCATCTTGGAATTCAAAAATGCAAAAGACATGCAAAAGAATCCTTATTTTGGCCTTCTATAAATGAGAATATTGCTCAAGTTATAACAAACTGCACAACTTGCCAAACCTTTGCTCTAGCTTTTCCAAGGGAGCCCCTAATACAGAGAAAAATGCCACGTGGTCCATTGGATACAATTGGAGTTGATATATTCATGTTTAATGGAATACAATATTAGACGCATACTCCAATTATCCAGAAGTTCAGAAAAAAAATAGCATATCATTTGAGGTATGCAACATACTTAAAATGCATTTCTGCAGATATGGAATACCAAGAGAAGTAAGAACAGATAATGGTTTTCAGTGTATAGGAAACAACTTTGTAAGATTCACAGAACAGTTTGGATTCAAGCATGTCACTTCAAGCTCAATATTCTGCAGAGTAATGTACTTGCAGAATGTGGCGTAAAGATTATAAAACAGTTGGAAAAAACTGTTCATTCAAGTCAGGACCCAGAAGTTGCGCTCTTAAACTACAGACCAACAGCTCTAGAAGGTGGACGTATCGCTGGGGTCATCTGTACTGATATTCTGATACCAAAGCCTCCAAAAATGCACCTTAAATTCTCCCCCACAAAGTGGCAGTAACCCAAACCTCTTCTGTATCAGTAGGTCACAAATAATTATAATATCATATTAGATGATGTTAGTGACCTGACTTACAGAGCTGATACTGGGAAATTATCATAGGAGTGAAGAAAATAAAACAAATTTCTAAATGTACATTTTGTAAATATAGTAGGAAACATGGAAGACATAAAAGCTGTCTAAAAAAAGACAAGGGGCGGAATATGCTACTATTATAAAAAGTATCCATTAATTTCTAAATTTGTAACAATTTGTAGCCAGGCTTACTGAGGTGCTCCTGGGAAACTTAAAGGATGGGGCAGACATTACAAACTAATGTCAAACATGCCAGCTATGTTCCCTACAACAATGCAAAATGTTAGCACTGGCATTGTGATACAATTGATCTTAATTGTTAATCAAAGAGTTACAAATAGTCTTTGGGGCAAATTCACTAAAGAACGAAGCTTCTAAAGCCAGCGATAATTCACCAGTGTGACGTCAATGCGCAACTTCGCGAATTTACTAAGTTAGACTCTGCACCCTTACGCCAGGCTAAGTCCCAAAAAAACGGTGGCGTCTTTTACCTTTTGTAGTGTATACTTCTATTACACTTTGAAATTCGTTCCGTATGCAAATTAGGCATCGCTAGTGTAAATGCGCTTTGCCTGGTGAAGTAACACTAGCGCAACTACGCCAACCTGAGCGTAACTTCGCACTTTAGTGAATTTTCGCCGCTTAGTGAGTTTGCCCCCAAGAACTTTACCTACTCTACTGAACCCTTCAAGTGAAAGGGCCACATCCCTTTTACTCACTAGGGGGCACAAATCCAGTGGACACACACTTTGTTGGGATGCCTTTATTGCCACATACCAACAGCACAAGCATAAAAGTGCCACAGAAAGCACTATGGGGTCTGTTTACTAAAGTGCGAAAAATTTGAATCTAAGTTTCCACATGTTATCGCTGAGAATATTTTTCCGCCAGAATATTCGCAGCGACTATGTTTACTAAACAGCGATGCTCTCAGAAGTCATTGCGATGACTTGCGGTAACTACGTTAGCGAACCAGCTTACGTTAGCGCTAATTTTAGCGAGTTGCAAATTTTCTGGCGACAAATTATGTTTGCAAATATTTATTCTAGAAAATAGTCTTGTTTTATGGCCTTAATTATGGCAATTTTTACTGTGACATTTAAGGCCAGAAATGCATCTTCAAAACTCATAAACTTTATTGACTGATGATTATACCATCCAACAACATTATCAGAGTGACACCAATCAAACACGTATGTATCATATAAACCCATACTTCATCCATCCACTCACACACCCTTCTGTCAATAGAATTATATGAACGAGAAATCATAACAGTTATCTCTCTGTATCATTTAAATTCACAGTTTAATGAGAATTAAACTCCTATTGAGAATTTTCTGGCCAAAAAATAAGTTAACGCCACTATATAGATGGCGGCAAAATGTTGCGAATATTCTGGCGTTAATTTTGTCTTTCACACATTTCACAGTTTAGTAAACCAGGAGTTAATGTGTATGTAGCGTTATTTTCAGCGAATGCGATAACTGGTGAAAAAATATTCTTGCGCGAGAATATCCACAAAATTTATATTTACCGCAGGTTAATAAACTCGCGAAAACATATTCTGCGTGAAATTTGTCTATATTTTGTGCGAAAATTATTACCGCACTTTAGTAAAGGACCCTTATATCTTATACAAGTTAGAATTATAATCAAGCAAACATTTTCAAAGCAAATTCTTTTTCCAGAGAAAGCACCAAAGAGAGGTAACTGAGGTACATATCGCGGGGTAATCTCCAGTGCAGACAGTTTTTTGTATAAAACTAAGATCCATAACTTGTGACAATTAGTGATGGGCGAATCTCCCGTGATTCGCTTCGCCGAAAAATTCGTGAATTTCTAGAGAAAAATTCACGAAACGAGTCGCGGGATGCGTTTGACGCGCGTCGCGTCGTTTTCGTTGCGTAATTTTTGTCGCGAGTCGCGCGTCGCGTCGCTTTCGACGCAACAAAAAACGACGCGTCGCGTCAAAAAACGTCGCGCGAAATTTCGCAGGTGATTCGCGAATTTATTCGCCGCGAATTCAGCCCTGGCGAATAAATTCGCCCATCACTAGTGACAATCTTTAGTAAGAGCCTGATAAAAAATTAAAAGGTTAATTGTTCAATATCCAATGACCCTGTGAATTTTATCTGTGTGTACCCCCGATTCTAGGAATCACATATCACAGTAGATGAAACTGATTATCAGTATTGCTTTGCGTGAGATCTGTGTTACCTAACAATATCATCCTTAGGGCAGAGACACACAAAACGATTCAGGGAGATTTAATCACCCGGCGACTAATCACCTCATTAAAAAAAAGCGATCCGAGTAATTTTACAGTGTAGCCGTAAGTTTTGTTTTCAATTAAATCAGGATCTAGCCTAAACCATGGAAAACAACCCTCAGATCATTACTGACTTTTCTGCCAGACTGCCAGGTGGTGACATTTATTACTCCATAGAATGGGTTTCCTCTGCTCCAGAGTCCAGTGTTGGTGATCTTTTTCTTACCCCAGCAGACACAGGGGCAGATTTACAAAATTCACGTGAATAATTCCAAGTTCGATTGAATGCCGATCGTACGATTTTATCGGATATTCGAATATGCAAATTTGGCCACTTCGATCATCGAATATGCAAAATTCGACTGTATCGAATAGATCGAATAATCGAATATTCGATCAATCGACCATTCGATGATCGCAGTACTTCAAATTTAAAATTTTATTCGACTGCCTACTTCGCCAGATTGAACCTACCGAATAGCAATAGAAACCTATGGGAATCCCCCCCACAGGCTTTTTTTTCTAACACCTGCTCGAATACCATTCGTACGATCAAACGCCTCGATCGTTCGAATCGTACAAATTTTTCGAACGATCAAAGAAAATTCATGATTTTTTTCGTGAAATCGAACGATCGCTGTTTGATCGTACGATTTTTTTGTGAAATCGAATAGCACACAAAAAATAGCCTAAATCTATTCGATAAGCATTCGATAGTCGAATTACTATCGAATTTCTGTTGAATTCGAGGGCTAAAAGCCCTAATGATAAATCTGCCCCTTGTCATTGCATATGGTGATGCTAGGTTTGTTTGCCTCTCATTAGCAGGCCAGGACTGGCAATCTGTGGGTTCTGGCAAATGCCAGAGGGGCTGCTATAAGGTCCCATAGAAAGTCAGTATTTAGTGGGCTGGTGGGGGCTGTTTGGACCTCTGTGTACCTGAAATGCCAGGGCCTATTTTAATTCTCAGTCCGGACCTGCTCATTTCCCTAACAAAACATGCTGCTAATTATACCTCTTGTGCTTTTTTCACCTATGTGGTCAAAACGCGTAGGGCCATAACTGGGCCAAAGCCGTTATGTAAGTGTGTTTTTTGATTTAATAAAACTTTTATCTTTTATATTTGAATGTGAGGCCCTTATCCTTTATTTTGGATTTATATTTAAGGAGGCTACATTTGGGCCGTCTCCATGGGATTTGCACTTTCTAAATTGCATTTCTTCCTTTCATTAATATAGTCACGCAGCAGAGGTATTAAAAATATGTAAATAAAGTGATGATTATATCCCTTTAACAGTATAAACATATAAATCAATAAAGTGATGATTATATCCCTTTAACAGTATAAACATATAAATCCAGGCTGCCCAAGCACTAATGAAAGCATTTAAGCGACTGTTGTTATTTCTTGTGCGAAGTCACTACATGTAAAATGCATGTGGTTAAACTACGCTGAAAACTTCATAATAAACATATCACAAATATACCCGACATGATGCATTGAGCTCATTATAAAACACATTCATTCTTGATATCTACTTTTAATTAGCACTTTTATGATCTCTGCACTGATTTTGTGCTACTCTCTTTCAAATTGAAACAGATTTACTATTTCATTTTTCATCTTTCTGGTGATGTTAGAAAACAATTACTGTTTTATCTTAACAAGGAATGAAGGAGCAGCACAGAATTGTATGTCTGCCAAGGGGAGGAAGTGATCACTTTCCAGTGGGAGACCAGGGTTCCTATGAACAATGATCAGTCCAGGTGCAGCCACACATCATTGTTATTCTTACTTATTGCCCACTCTGGGCTTTTCAGTGAGATTAAGGCTAAGGCCAGACAGGGAGATTCGGGGGGGATCCGTCGCCTGGCGACTTCTCGCGGCGACGAATCTCCCCCAAATCTGGGGCAATTTTGAGCGACTTTTAAAATCGCGCCGCTCCGTCTGAACAAGCGCAGGCGACTTTAAGTTTAGCGGGCGCGCAGCGCTATCTAGCTATTCGGGGAGATTTGGGGGAGATTCGTCGCCGCGAGAAGTGGCCAGGCAACGGATCTCCCCCGAATCTCCCCGTCTGGCCTTAGCCTTAAGAAGGCAACTGAGGAAGGTTAAGGCTCCAATCTGTACTTCTTCAGAGGTGTCCAATTTGCCCTGTTGTTCTACAACAGCTGGAGGGCTGTATATTTTCGCAACACTATTACTTATTTTTGCTGCTGCTTTCCCAAGGTAAATGCCCTTTCTGCCCTGTTATAAAACCTGCTTTTTTATTCCCATTCTGATGTAGGTGGGAAATGTTGGATATAAGTAACTGAAGTAAAGAACCTGAGCCAGGAGGCATAAGGCTAGCTCTCTACACACCTATGGACCAAGATCAGAAGCACAGATCATAGTCAAAAACACACTTACATAACGGCTTTGGCCCAAAGGTGGTCTTCATCAGGGAC
>CM044433.1:151559310-151571474 GCA_024363595.1 Xenopus borealis
CTATGTTTTCTAGACTACAGCCCCAACCTCTTTCAAAAGTTAAAGGCTGGCGTGTGTATTTCATGGCAGCTGTTGGGGTGCAAGCCTGACATCCCTGCTACACAAGCTGTAAAATACAGCCTTCTGAAAGGAAACAGAATGGTTCACTTAGACACTATTTACCTATTACCTGTGATTACACCTATTTTCTTTTTTGGAACATATGGTGTCACTATAGATGTGAATGTGATGGGGGCTGGGAGAAAGCAGTCACAGGTCCAGTGTTACAGGCTATTAAGCAGCTTTTTGAAGTTATGTGGGCCAAATCTTTTTTCAACTCTATATACAGAACTAAGGATCCGTGTATTACATGACTGGCAGACATCAAGCCACAGAAGGTCTCAAAATATGGTACCCCCAGCTAATCCAAGGAGGCCGGTGCTCCAGTTTAAGTGGAAAATGTGTATAATTCATAAACATGTGACATTTCCAAAAACCCACTTTTGAATGCTAGGAGTTGTAATTCAACAGCAAGTAGGACATCAGCAACAGCTACACAATATAACAAGTAGCTTATACTATTACCAGCATTCCATCCTAAAGGGCACTTGTAATTCTGGGGCCCAAGACAAATAGCCCTTTGTGCCTACCAGGAAACTGTCCTCGATCCCCAGATCACTTGGACATATCTGGTTAAAACCATCAGGGCACATAATACCATAATTTCCTGTGTGTACACAACACAATGTAATATGTCTGCTCAAACTGCATTTCTTCAAAGTGATTGCTCCCATTTACTGTGATGTAGGTGGTACATATATATATATTTAGCCACCAACACCAAAATTAATGGGAGCAATCCCTCTCAAGTAATGTAGTTTGAGCAGACATGCTATTCTTTGCTGGGATTCTCTGGAGGCCCTTGATGGAGACCCACGAATTCCAAGTAAAGCAGATAAGTGTTGTCAGGTACCTATATTGTATAATTTTAACAGTCTTGGATTTAAAATAGATCATCTATTTACTGATAGCAGGAGGCTTTATATTTACACTGAACATGATAATACATTGGATTGTATTTGCTTAGTTTCAACATCCTATTAGAAACAAACAGACAAGTTGGTATGGTAAAGCACAATCTTTAAAAAATTATTATTTGTGTAACACTTTTTTGATCAGCAAAACCAATTGTTTAAGGTGTCCATATATGACTGATAAAAGATGCCAACTCAGTCCCTCCAGAGCAAGATGGCAGGTTATGGGTTGTAAGGCCTGACCTTAATCTGGCTTGAGTTCCTGTTGGGCATTGGCTGCATCAGTGAATGGATGCAGTCCTTTCTTGATAGGTCTCATTAACCCCCGTTATTTGGCTCTCATTGGCCTTCAGGACAAAAGATAGTATATCTCTGATTTGCCCCAGCCAGTTTGGGGCAAATAGGGTAAAGATCTATTCTTTATGTGGCATCGTCAAATGAACAGATTGTATAGGTTATGCCTAGCATTTAATTACCTGGCTATAGAATCTAGCACCGGCACTGCCCAGGCCTGGACTGGCAATCTGTGGGTTCGGGCAAATGCCTGAAGGGCAGTTTGTTTTGAAATGTAAATGGACTGCCCACCTAAAAATGCAAATTAGGTATGTCTTTAATACGCAAATAAGCCAATCGTTTTAGAAATGTAAAGGAGCTGTCCATAATAGCCAGCCACAGCTAAGCCGATGCCTGCATTTGTTAGTGCTCATGCCTGTACTGACATGTGGGAGGAACCAGGAATTCTGACAACTTCATTTAGTAATATTACAGTTTCTTGCTATATACCCAATCCCTTATGATATGCAGTGTTAATTACATGAAGCCTAGTCTCATCAAGTATGACACACTTTGGCCCTGTGACACACATGGTAATTAAAGTCCTCTTATCTGCCAGGGAACATGGTCTAGCTGGGGGGACACACAGGAAAATTTAGAATATACTGTAAGTATAGGGCCACTAATCCAATTGATATTTGTGATAGAAACTAGGGAGGATATTTGTTGCCAGTTCCAGCACATAGGATGTATAATATTGCTAAGGATTAGTGATGGGCCAAAAATGGACGCCTGGTGAAATTTCGGCGGCGTTTCGCGAATTTATTCGCCTGCTGTGAATCGTGGGAATTTGCCACAGGCGAATAAATTCACCCATCACTACTAAGGATTATATGGTAATAGACTCTTAAAATATCTATTAATAAACACTAGTTCTAGTTAACCTTGGAGTTGGAAATATATATCATGCTTTGCATGCACATGAATACATGGGCTGCTCTGATACTTGTGCCAGGGTTGCTTTTTCCTCCCAGTCCAGCCCTGGCACTGCCTATACCTCACACACAGGATGCTGACTCTGTGCTCTACCGAGAACTTAACCTACTGGCTACATTCTACCTATGCCTGAGGAGCAATCACCAAGATAAAAAATAAGACAACTTTTATTTCAAGCACCAGAGGGGTTATCTCATCTGACATAAGATTTACACTTTAACAGGGGTTAGACTGCACATAAGCACATAGTATAATTGCATTCAACTCTGCCTGGCAATTCCTTTGAGTGTTCATATTCACATTTTGGCACATTAATGTGTCATTGTTCTTTTAAACCCAACATGCTGTGTTTTATGCCTTCAAAAATAAACACATTTTTAAATCTCACAAACCACACTTATTTCATGAACTCAGTAGATGCTGAGATGAATAATACATGCACTGCCATACAAGCAAAAGAGACCGGTCAGAGCTCACTCCTCTTATCTGCTCCACGACTCCCAATCGGGTGCTCAATCAGCAGCGTCCCTCTGCTATGATATACTTAAACTCCAAGGAAAGACGGCACTCCGTTTCGGGAATCAATCCCTTAATCATAGGCCGATTAAGGGATTGATTCCCGAAACGCGTAGGGCTTTGCATCCCTTATCTGAAATAAACCTGTTTCCCTTATTGTAGTGCTGTCTTTCCTTGGAGTTTTAACATGCATTGCCATAGATGCACAGACAAATAAACATGTGAAAGGGCCATGGGCACAGCAAACTGACAGGTTGTACTTTAATCAGTCAAACCATTTTCCATTTTAGAAATATATAACAAATATAATAACTGTTTGCACATAAAAATGTCCACAGTGTTTTTAGGTGCAATATTGCCATATACATTTGGGGTTCATATCCTGAGCCGGCTATAGTTTGTTCAGGTGTTTATAATGTCAGTATATTTGCAGAGGAAGACTGTTCCAATATGCTAGATGTACAATTCATTCCATATACAGCTACATTTATAGATTTCACAAGTGTTTTCTATCCACAATCTCTAGTGGGAGCAGTTCTTCTCTAACTTCATCAATGAAGTGTTTCTATATAAAAATAGGGGAATGTTATATAAATATAGAGGAATGTTACCCTATCCCTTATCCTCTGATTATAGTTTAGGGTTTCTTTAAACTTCGGTATTCCTTTAAGAAACGTAAAAGCACCTGTTGCTGAAGACAATATGTAGTAAGTAGAGCTTTGATCTGTGCTGCATCCTGAAACAGATGACAGGTTATTCTTCCAGAAAGCTGGTGTTGCCAGCAGCACTGCTGTCTTTAGTAATGCGAGGTATGGGCAAAACAACAAACGTTATATACACTGCAACTCTAAGAGGGTTATTTACTAAGATCTGAATTTATCTCATTTAAAAAAATAAAAAACACCACCAAATTTCAATACCTCATTTTACCTTATTTATTATTTTTAAAAGCAGCTAGATTTCATTGGTTTGGGTAAAAATTTGATTAAAAAAAAAAGAGCGAAAACCTGAATAATAGGATTTTTTTAAGTTTTTCCCTAATTGCTTGTTTTTTTCTGGCTTTTTCCTGAAAAGTCCAAATTTTGGGTATTTTTGTCCCAAAAGTCCAAAATGGTCGAATTTCGGGCTAATTCCAGCACGGACCACAGAAACTACAAGATAGGATAGGGACCTCTGTCATTGACTTATATACAACTTCAGCAGTTCTGAGATGACTGATTTTAGGAATCTGGCTTTTTGCTGCATCAGGCTTTAATAAATTTAGAAAAATTGGAGTTAAAAAAAAAAGCCCCAAAAAGCCAGACTGGTGTTTTGTAAATATCCCCCTAAGGTTATGGACAAACGCTGATAAACTAAGGGGGGGACATACCTCATTTGTGATTGGCACAGGGATGGACTGGGCTTGTGGGACACAGTAAAAAAACTCAGCAGACCTGACCTTGTGGGCTCTGCCTATACAGACCCACTCCCACTGAAGCCCTGTGTGCTGCCCCCAACCTCACCTGGGTTGTGGTACCGAGAGTGGTACCGAGTGGACCTCAAGGCTGGAGTGGATACCCCTAAGGCGGCAACCCCGATGGGACCTGGACTACGTGTGGATTGTGCTATGCATGTGCAGACTGAGGATTGGAGAGGGTGGATGAAGGTTCAGTGCCAGGGCAGCACCAGACCCAAATATAATGCTGAAGGGTCTTATCTATTAATGCAAATTTTCATCTCTTACTGGCTTCCTGTATATCCGCAAGGCGCTGACCGGAATCATGGAGGAGACTCGCTCATTCAAACTTCACTGTGGCTTTATTGTGCACATTTTTAAAATTACAGACAGTGGGTGGTGAGAGATTCCTACGCGTTTCGTGCCCCTAGCTCTCCTGGCACTTCGTCAGGGTCATGCTCATTCAGGAAGCAATTTTGAATGAGGCATGCCTGTGCTCTGCATCTCCCAGCACAAGATCATGTGTGCAGAACGAGGTAGCCCTGTCCTTATAGCCTGCCATAGAACTATCAGTAAAAGCAGTACCTGGTCCCTGCCAGTGCTACCTAACTTCTATATCTGAATCATGGTACCTCACAGGTATTCCAACAAGTCACCTTTCACAACTCCAATCTGTTCTAAATGCTGCTGCTGGACTTATTCATCTATTTCACCACTCAACATTGGCTGCTCCCATATGTATGTCCCTTCACTGGCTCCCAATCTCCTCTAGAATCAGATTCAAACTACTCACACTTACATGAATAGTCGCCTGCGCTAAAGCACACATGGCACTTTGTTTTCCAAAGTCGCTCGAAGTTTCATCGTGAGGCAACTTTGAGCAACTTCGGAAAATGAAGCGTCTTGTGTGCTTTAGCACAGGCTACTTTTCATTGTAGCGGAAGGGAAGACACGGCAAGGCAGTTTGGGGAGATTGTCACCCAGAAAAAGAGGCAATTATTTGCCACAAGCCTTAAAGGACCAGTAACATCAAAAAATTTAATTGTTTTAAAGTAATAAAAATATAATGCAGTGTTGCCCTGCACTGGTAAAACTGCAGTGTTTGCTTCAGAAACACTACTATTGTTTATATAAATAAGCTGCTGTGTAGCCATGAGTGCTACTAGTCAAAGGAGAAAAGGCTCAAGTTACACAGCAGATAGCAGATAAGCTCTGTAGAACATAATGTTGTGTGTTATCCATTACTTATCCTGTGCCATGTAGCCATTTTTCAATTTCTGCAATTGCTACTTAGCAGCTTGTTTATTTGAACTATAGTAGTGTTTCTGAAGCAAACAGATCAGTTTTAACAGGGCAATACTACATGATATTTTCTTTACTTTAAAACACTTTCACTTTTGGTGTTACTGTTCCTTTAAGGCCCTTAACAATGAAGCCTCTCCCTATATTTCATCTCTTTCAAATACTCTCCTTCATGCAACCATTTGCTCTGCTTCTGCCCTTTGCCTCACTTCTGCTCTCATCACTTCTGCCCATTCTCATCTATAAGACTCTTGGGTTTCTGCTTTTCTCAGGTACTCTCTGTCTCCAGCTGTCAGACTCTCTCCTTCTTTCCAAACTTTCAAACGCCCCTTAAAGACCTGT
This sequence comes from Xenopus borealis, assembly GCA_024363595.1. Lineage (NCBI taxonomy): Eukaryota > Metazoa > Chordata > Amphibia > Anura > Pipidae > Xenopus > Xenopus borealis. Next base: position 151,565,188 of record CM044433.1, read on the forward strand.
TTAAAGCAGCTTATTCAATGTACCTCAATTAATCAACCATTGCTGTATCATAAATCACTAAATTGTTACCAAAATCCTAATGTCTCAGTTGTACCCTAACCTTTAAGTTTATTAACTCTCACATGTAGCGCCCTCTAATCCAACTGTACTCTGTAAACCTTTGTTTGTTATCCATCATTTATCCCTGTTTGTTAGAAATAAGGTAAAGCACTGTGTATCTTGTTGGCTCTATAAAATGATGATGATCATCATGGGCAAGTTAGGGGACGAGTAGGGCATGAATGCAGCAGATAGCACTGTATTTAGGGGGAAATGCAGGTCCCTATGCTCCATTCTGGAACTGCAGACAGTTGCTGAAGGTGGTGCAGTGCACAAGTGTAAAACACATGGCAACTTTCTTTTTTTTCATCTACCCTTAAGTAATACCATCAAGCTCAGTTCTGCTGTTTTTGCCAATAACCTTACAAAAGTAAGTCAGATACAACTCACTATCTTGATGACAGTATACCCAATACATTTTACATGCTTTTCTCATCATAACACATGATGATTTAAATACATATTCTAATGTTGTATAAAATAGAGATGTCAGCCCTGCTTTTCATCATCAATTCCTGGCATCCTCTGAGATCTACTGCTGCAGTTCACAGTCAAAATAAAACGCCACACTCACACTGTTCTGCTGGTTGAAGTGTAGGGTGCATGCTGTATTCCTCTCTGCAAAGGTCAAATCCACATGAAAGTAATCGTTGCAGCAGCATTCTGTTTGTTGAATCACGCTTTTATTTGTGCAAATAACACGGCAACGTTTCGGACTATACCAGCCCGCCGTGTTATTTGCACAAATAAAAGCGTGATTCAACAAACAGAATGCTGCTGCAACAATCACTTTACTGCTGTAGTTCTAAGATGTGTAATGATTAAGCCTTCCAGCCTTTGGCCCTCATAGAAATCTCAGAGTGGTAGTTTAGAAATAACTTGAGGGTCAGCGGATGAACAGCCCCGGCCTCTAGTCCCACTTTTGTGCAATGACTTGGCCTTCCAGCATCTCTCACTACTGAATGTATTTTTAAACTCACCATTGCTTACACAGTGTTTTATATTCTTACATTTTGGGTTGAGATGTATTACTGTGAAATTGTTTTTCTGGCAGAATGCACAATCCCCCTGTGGATAGTTATGATGATTTAAATACCCAAAGGGAGAATCCAGCGGAGTAAAAATATAGTCTGCTGGTCGGAAGCAGGAAAACCACTTCTTTCTCAATACAAAACTACAATATTGAACATTACTTAAAAAGTCACGCAAAATATACTTTTTCGAGTAAAGATGATAGAGTATATAATAATTGGGCAGGTTTTGTTTCTGAATGATCTAGGCTAGGGAGGTCCAACTGGGAGTGAGAGGGGCATATCTGGCCCTGCAAGAGATGTATATGGCCCCCAGCATGTGCAACATATCCACAGATCTATTTGTATGACACTATTGCCCTACCCCTAAAAACTGCATACGTGACCCGAGGCATGGGATATACTGGGCACTCCAGTAAACAAGCTTTAATGATCTCATCAGTTATGATTATTTAGTGATGTCAGTTGTGTAATTTGACTCACTGTAAATTGTTTATCAAAAGAAATAACTTACCCCACCTCTTCCTTTAAAATATGAGCAAATCAGAAGTCAACTTAGAGTTCCATGATCTATATGAAAAGCATTTGGTCTGCAGACTCCCTGTCATGGAACTCCTTGCGACTTCAAATATCCGTGTATTTTAAAGTCGATGTTGTGTATCATTATCATATTTTTCTACAGAAAAAAAATGAATATATAGGTGATGGTACAGGAAGTCTTATTTATCTGCATGTGTGTTTAAAGGAATACTGTCATGGGAAAATGCATCAGTTAATAGTGCAATTCTGCATTGAAATCCATTTCTCAAAAGAGCAAACAGATTTTTATATATTTCATTTTAATATCTGACATGATGCTAGACATTTTGTCAATTTCCCAGCTGCCCCAAGTCATGTGACTTGTGCTCTGATAAACTTCAATCACTCTTTACTGCTGTACTGCAAGTTGGAGTGATATCACCCCTCCCTCCCCCCCCCTCCCCCAGCAGCCTAACAACAGAACAATAGGAAGGTAACAAGCTAACAGCCGCCTGGTAGATCTAAGAACAGCACTCAATAGTAAAACCCATGTCCCATTGCGTACTATACAGCTACATTGAGAAGGAAAAACAACAGCCTGCCAGAAAGCAGTTCCCTCCTAAAGTTGTGGCACAAGACACATGACTGGGGCAGCTGGGAAATTGACAAAATGTCTAGCCCCATGTCAGATTTCAATACTGAATAGAAAAAAAATCTGTTTGCTCTTTTGAAAAATGGATTTCAGTGCATAAGTAAGACTATTAACTGATACATTTTGAAAAAAACACGTTTTCCCATGACAGTATCCCTTTACATATGGATGGAAGCTGACTTTAAGTCAAACAAAAGATGACTATCCCCAGAGTACACTGAGACAGAATCCTCAAGAGGACTAATATTTAAAAAGGGTTGTTTACTTTCAACTCTTGTTTCAGTTCAGTTGTTTTTATCAGTTACCTATTCATTTTTATTTGTGACCGTTTTTCAAACATTGAAGTTTCATTTTTCTTCTTCTTATGTCTTTCTAAACCAGCTCTGGGATGGGTGTCGCCGACTCTGTAACGGTTCTTACTTGATACATTGGTTGATACATTTATTATCTTTGTAGCTGTTAGAACTGATTGCTAATATTCCACAGATGCTGCTGAGAAATGTATCAACTAATGTGGCAAATTGTAACAGTTCAGAGTCTGCACCTGGATCACTGAGCTGCCAGACTGAAACAGACTGAGGAGAGACCATTCAAACTTTAACTCTGGAAAAAGTATTTCTGGTGAACAATCTGAAAGCAACTACACTGTAAAAAGTGTTTGGAAGGTGAATAACCCCTTAAAAACAATTCAAAATATTTCTCAGACATGGAATGATATTTGCTTTGCTCATAAATGCTCATATTAAAATCCAAAATTGTTCATATGAGCTTCTGGATTCTGACTCTTAGCAGGGTTCAGCTTTACGCCATGAGCAGGATCATCTTCCTTCTCTTCAGCCACTGACTTTAAGTCTGGCCATACACTTTTAGAGCCATACAAGTGCATTATATCTATGCAATTTGGCCATCCAAATGCTGAGCCAAATTGGGCTGATCTGATTGTTGGCTTGGGAGCCTGCAGAGACCTGTCCAAGGAGGATAACATCAATGACAGGGGTGTATCTGCAGAAGAAGCAGACCCTGTGGTTGCAGGGGAGGGAAGCCAGGCCATAATTATTGATCAATGTTAAACGGGTGGTTCACCTTTAAGGTAACTTTTATTATGTTATAGAACGGTCAATTCTAAGCAACTTTTTGTTTTTTCTTTATTTATTTTTTTATAGCTGTATCATTATTTGTCTTTTTCTTCTGACTCTTTCCAGCTTTCAAATGGGAGTCATTGACCCCATCTAAAAACAAATGCTCTGTAAGGCTACAGATGTATTGTTATTGCTACTTTTTATTACTGATCCTTCTATTCAGACTCTCTCCTATTCATATTCCAGTCTCTTAATCAAATGAATGCATGGTTGCTAGGGTAATTTAGGCCCTAGTTACCAGCTTAAAATGTAAATTGAAGAGCTGCTGGATAAAAAGATAAATAACTCAAAAACCTTCAGAAATGCAAAATGAGAACAAATTGCACATTATCTCAGAATATCACTCTCTGCATCATACTAAAAGTTATCTCAAAGGTGGACAACCCATTTAATATATCTTGGTAGGATAGGTCAACTTGTCAATCTTTTGGGGCCCTACATTTAAATTGCTTTAAGGCCCAATAATGTCTAGTTATGCCACTGATCAATGAGTTTCTCTCTTTATGGGAGATCCATAACTGCCTTTATGGGGAGATTCACATTAAAGTTAACTTTAGTATGTTATAGAAAGTTAATTTAAAGGTGAACAAACCCTTTAAACAGATTAAAGCAATAAATATATTAAAGGGATTCTGTCATGGGAAAACATTTTTTTTTCAAAATGCATCAGTTAATAGTGCTGGTCCAGCAGAATTCTGCACTGACATCCGTTTCTCAAAAGAGCAAACAGATTTTTTTATATTTCATTTTGAATCCTGACATGGGGCTAGACATATTGTCAATTTCCCAGCTGCCACAAGTCATGTGACTTTTCAAAGCTGGAAAGAGTCAGAAGAAAAAGACAAATAATGATTACAAAAAACATGTTTTCCCATGACAGTATGCCTTTAAATAACCAGATAATGTAGATCCTATTGTTATCAGACTAGCGCCTATATAGTGGAATGGGGGCAGGAGATCTTTTACCATATATCTTTTTGAAAATTATATTATTCCCAAAGTTTATAAATTTGTGGGGTCCGATAACTTATAGGACCAAGGTTCTATTTGAACATATGAACAAGTGGATTTGGGTGTATTTATATCACAAGTTATGAATCTCTGAAAGGGATTCTGTGGAATTTTCAGTTATGCTGGATGCACAGGGTCAGACCTGTGTTATTTATCAGCCTATTATGTGTTCTGCTCACTAAGCTTATAGTGAAATTGCACTACACTAGAAATTTATCAAATTCCTACTTTTCAGATGGTCACAGTTTGGTTGAAAGAGGGAATGTGTGTGTAGCCAGAATTAAAGTTAATATAACCCCCCCCCTCCCAAAAAAAAAAGTTTACCTTATGAAAGAATTTTCCAATATACATGTATTAAATTGTGCATTGGTTTTAAAGTTATTTGAAAATTGAACTGCTATTGAAAGCAGTGGCTGTCCCTTTCTGTAGTCTGCCCTATTGGTGTTGAATTTTAAAACAATGTAGCAGCAGCAGACTCATTCTTGAACTGTGAAGAAGCAGGAAGTGCTGACTTTCTGCTACATTTCTTTTAAGCCATAGCAGTGCAGAAAGGAGGCAGAATTATGACTCTCAATAGCAATTCCTTTTACATAACCGTAGAACCACTGGAAATATTTTAAGAATGTATTTTACCCATAGTTTTATCATCCACTAACCCAAAGTGGTAAATGTTACTGAAGGTAATAGATTTGTAATATAAACATAAAATGTCTATTAACCAAACAACCCCTAGCAGAAGGTCCTGACATATAATCTGGAGAAACAGCATTTACAGAAACTCTTGCACCTCCCCTTGCCAAAATGGCTATGCTTTCTGGAGAAGTGCAAGAAATTGCGCCTGATCCGCAGTTGTTTGAGCGCTGGAGAAAAGAGCATTTATGAATGGAATAGTAGACCGTTTGGGCAGGGTTTGGGCGTTATTGGGTTCAGTACCAGACACATGGGCCTCGCCTTCTGTTGCTCACAAGCAAATTGAGTTAACTGGGAGACGCATTTACCTCTCTCTCGTTGTACAGTAATTGCCCTTAGTGAGTAATAAAGGACACATTATCACTGAGTTTGAATTTCTAGCAGCACCAGCGCAGTGTAACGTTTGCAATCAAACTGCAATCAAAGTAATTAACTCAGTAGAACTGTCTGCATGGGGTATTTCTAATTCAGAAAAGGCTGATACCGAGGGAACTGGGGGTCAGACTGGGACATCTAGAATCATTTGCGAAAGTTTTATAGAGCATGTTTATTGGACAAAAGTGGGCGTTTATTATATGTTATATTGTTTTAGCATTTATTTACAAATACCAATAAAATACCTGGAATTGCCTGGTGCTATTAACAACTGTCGCTGAAACACATAACATCTAACATCAGCTTTCTTTTATAAAGTACTGCCGCCGAGTGTGGCATTGTGTAAACGAGACTAACTTTCATCCACGCTTTACTGTTTATATTTGTAATAACGTTGGGCTAACAATATCACTTCTAGATATAACTATATAACCTACCATACCTAAATCGATCTTTCAACTTATTCGTAATATTTCTTTTATTTTCTATGCCACATATTTATCTGATGTCTATTTGCTACTATGTAACATCATCTATATATCTGTCTATTTACATCTTACTATCCTCGAGCTGTATTAGTAGATTTAAAATATCTGTCCGCCAATGTTTACATGTATGTGATCCTATCTAGCATTCTGTCTTACTGTACATCCATCTGTCTAGCTATCTTTCAAAAATAAATAATCTATCATCTATCTGTTATCCAAGTCTATACCTATTTCAATATATCTATCATCTACTTGTATCTCTCTGTCTGTCCGGTTATCTATC
>CM044433.1:151610547-151667201 GCA_024363595.1 Xenopus borealis
AATGGACTTTGACTTTTTTCAACCCAATTTAACTATTTTACTATGTTAGTTACAAAACGCTACACCTGTTGCACTTTGAACTTGCCCCCTCCTCAAATTAATAAGCCATCAGTTATACAGAATCTAAAGAAACCTAGCCTACTTTGTAATTCGTTTCGGTTTGTTTAACCTTAGCAGATACAGCTGCATTTTCTACTGCTAACCCCTTTTCTTTTTTTTGTAAATTAAATTCAGTGCTATTAAATACAGCCTCCATCTCCACTGTTTTGCTTTTTCTATATTACGTCCTGGACTTTTTATTTTGCTACATTGGGTTTTGATTTGATTTCCTTTTTATCCTTATTACTTATTAGGGGTGTATTCTTTCAATTGCATTGTTTTTATTTAACAGACTTTCCAACACTTAACATCCATTTTCTGTGTCTTTCTAGACGCAATGGCAATCTATATTTTGTAAAGCATGATTTAGCAGCCTAAATTAAGTGTGTGGAAATTGAAGCTGTTAATAGGGTCCACGAAGCACTGTCTTTGTAAACAAAGTTCTGTTATGGTCATTGGTCCCTGAATGCTCACCTGGCTTCTTCTAAGGTACAGAAGAGACACTAGAGACATAATACATTATTTAACACTTTCAGTCACAGTTTCCCTTTTCTTTCTAGAAGTCCCCATATCCGGTCCCTATATAAGACGTTATCCTATATCTGTACAATCATCACATTATCATGTTTCTTATTTTATTACCATTTTCAAACCTGTGTTCCATTCACACCAGGGAACTTCCTACCTGCAGTTTGTTTTGTATGTTTTCCTTGTGTTCTGTCTGACTGTGAGCTCCCCTAGTGATCTGACTGATGAACAATCACTGTAATATATCAATGTAGAAATAAAGGGTAAAAACAACAGTAAACCAATTTCATTGCACTCACAAATGTAAACAGAGACTCATCTTAATGAAGTGCTCAGTGTCATAGTATCATAGGGTGCCCCACAGCAGGTCACAGGGGATGGAGTTTACATAAGGAACATGCCTTGTGTGCCTTCAACGCCATCTACTTGTCCAGCACACTTTCAAAGACATGTCATGCTGCACAAGAACTCATTGAAACAAAGGGTCACAGCACCCTGGCATTTTGGCTGGCATTGTGCATTATAAAAAAGAGCAGTACACTATATTGTCTATTCATGCATGCCAAATATTTTATAAAGATTCAAATACTTTAAGTAATAGTGCCATCATGTATTAAGAAGCAAAATCCAGTAGGTCCCAGGTATTTGAAGTTCATTATACTCAAGTGTCATTGTGCAAGAAAATGAGTTATGCTTTTTTAAGTGGGGTATGCTGTTGTTAGGGGTACAGGTATCTGTTATCTGAAGAACCTTTGTTCAGAAAGCTCAGAATTACAGGAATGTCATCTCCCATTTTAATCAAGTAATTAAAATTTCTAAAACTTTTTTTTTACTTCTCTGTAATAATAAAACAGGATCCAAACTACTTGATTCACAATCCAGTTGGGTTTATTTGAGTTTTAAATTATTTTTTAAGTAGACTTAAAGTAAAGTGATCCAAACTACGCAGAGACCCCTTATCGTGAAAAACCCAGGTCCCAAGCATTTTGGATAGCAGGTCCCATACCTTTGGTATTATATTTGTCCATTGTGTCATGACATTCATATGACTAGCCAGTGTATTTATAGAGGCTAATGAAGTGCTGATTTTGTATGGACCAATGGTAACAGCAGAAGCAGACTTAGCCAGTGCTGTGGGACTGCATAGCTGATATTCTGCTGCAGTGTTACATAATGGTTACTTCAGTGGGAAACACCCATGCCCCAAAATTGTAACCAGAATATGACCTGAGTGTTTGGACGGTACTAACAGGCAGTGGGGTGTTTCCTATTGAAGTAGCATTCTTAAGGATTAGTCCACGCCAGGCGATTCTGGGTTAGTTGCCTCGCAACTAATCGCCTCTTCTTTATGGTGACTAATCTCCCTGAATCACTTACCCCTGTCTCGCGCTGGCTGAAATGAAAAGTTGCCTGCAATAATTCACACGCAGCGGTGCGATAATTTGTGAATGTGTGAATTACCGCAGGCGACTTTTCATTTTAGCCAGTGCTAGACAGGCGTAGAGGGGGTAAGCAATTCAGGGAGATTAGTCGCCCAAAACAATGGGTGATTAGTCGCAAGGCAACTAATCTCCCAGAATTGCCTGGTGTGGACTCTTAACCCTAAGAGATATCATTTCTGAAAAGCAGTTTGAAAGCAACCATCTGATTGGTTGCTATGGGTTAGAGCACTAATTCAGACATATTTTTTGCTTAGACCCTATGCAGACTATTGATTCTGCTGATGTTGCTGTTCAGTGTCAGACTGGGATGCCAGGGGCCCACCAGAAAACCTTAGACCAGGGGCCCAACTTTCCAAACTATTATTCCTTCTCTCCTCACTTAACCTCTTTATTCTCCTATTCTTTTATATCTACTTACTATACTCTATTCTTCCATTATTAAGCCTCTTTTTCCACATAAAGAAATAGGGAATGAACATGAAATAGGCCAAAGTTAGAAGTTAGAAGCAAGAGGCCCACTGACACCTGGGCCCACCAGGAGTTTTCTTGGTATCCCTGTGGGCCAGTCCAACACTGTTGCTGTTACATCTAATGCACACATATTTCTACTAGCATCATCATCATACCACCAACATTTCTATTGATACTATGACAGGTGTTTTTTTTTCCAGCCATAGAATACAGATTTGAACACTTGTGGTCTTGATTTCCATTTTGAGTATTTTCCATTCATGTCAATAACAGGGGGTACAGGGGGTGGTATCTGCCATTTCTATGCTGTGTGAAACACCTAATGTGCCACTGACCTTAAGAGAATTAAATCTTCCTGTAATCTCACCTATAGAACAAACCTCCCAAATTCAGAGAGTCTGTAAGATTCAGCACCCTGTGGTTAAACATTAGCCAGGTGAGACAACACCACACAATTGTATTGGAATGCTTTATGCTTGTATTTGCTTTGTATCTGTTTTCACAGCTGCCAGGGCAGTTTCAAGCAGTATTTGTGTGGTGCCTGTTGTGTTTGGAGCTGGACACGTCTCTGTGTACTAGTATAACCAGGACACTCAGTTTTTCCATCACACCGTCACAATGCACTTTCTTTGATGAATGATGGCTGAAAACACCATAAGGGGGCACACCTCTAAAGGTAAACTATGCTCTATTCACAGGTAGGCTTAACCACATTATTTCCATTAAATAGGGCCACTTGACTCTGGGGACAACAGCCTCAGCTCTCTCTCTCGTACTTACCTGCTGGTTGTTGAATTATAACAATGTCACTGGGGTGTTTTAGCGTGTGATATTTGTAGGCTGTGGAACCTAAAAACACCAACCAACACACAAACAAATAATGTTGAGCAACATTTGTATAACCTGTAATATAATATTAAAACACTGCCCACTGCCTTCTCTTCCCATCCCACTAAGGAAATCCTCTCACAAGGAGCCATGTCAATGAGCTGTAGAGCTTTCTTCTTGGGTCAGTACCACACTTCATATAATAATATATCAGTGAAGAGTTTATGGAGCTACCTGCTTTTTTTTATTTTACTTTATTACCATTCTGTATCACAGCATAGATTAGAATCCTGTAAACATATAATTTGCTTAAAGGGGTTGTTCACCTTCAAACACTTTTTTCAGGTCAGTTGGTTTCAGTTCACCAGAAATAATTACTTTTTCCAATTACTTTCTATTTTCTATGTGTGACCATTTTTCTAATATTGAAGTGTAAATCTACTTTTCCCCTTTCTAAAGCAGCGCTCGGGGGGGGGGGGGTTACAGACTCTCTGAACTCTTCTAAATTGATATATTTAGTTGATACATTTGTTATCTTTGTCCCTGCTGAGAATCTCTAGGTTTCATTACAGGCAGCTGCTAGAATTGGTACAATAGTTGCTAATACTCCAGTGATACGGCTGAGAAATGTATCAATTAAATGTTTGCAAATGTGTAATAGTTCAGAATCTGCACCTGAATTATGAGCTGCCAGACTCAAACACCAGAGACAAGCTTCAATTTTGGAAAAATAGTAAAAAATAAAAAACGGAATGCAATTGAAAAAAGCCTTTATTTCTCATGAAGAATCTGAAAACAACTCAACTGAAAAAAGTGTTTGGAATGTGAACAACCCCTTTAATCCTAGACTCATCTTAATTCCTGCATGCTATTCAACTGCCTCTATCGAAAGTGTATATTAGCATGTTGTCAGTGGATTAGAGAAATACATCTGTATAGTGCAAGCTTTCCATTCCATAGAACTCTTCATAAATCTTCGGCTAAAGCTGGCCATAGACATAAAGATTTTTGAAAGATCCAATGGTTATCGTGAGACCACGATTGTTTCAAAACGATTGTTTAAATGTCCGATGTGTCCATCAACTAAAAAGACCATTTCAGGCGATATTGCCAGCAAAACTGAAGGGTCACTGCCTCCTTGGCCCTGCAAACATAGGTAGATTTCATGGGGACCGATGAAGATTTTATAACCTGACAAAAATCGTAAGATGTACGATCGAATCCCACTAACTGCATAATTTCACAGATTGGTCGAACTTCGCTAAGACCGTTTTTTTGGCAGAGAAAGGTCTTTGCGTTTATGGGGACCTTTAGTCACTGCTGCCCTACACCTACTGTTCCATACACAACCACATGAACCATGTGCAGTTGTTGCACTGAATATAGAGGCCTCCAGCTCCCAGGCATTTTGGGTAAGCCACTTAGTACACAAGAATATTTTCAGGAAATATTTGTTTAGGGTAGGGTCAGACGGGCAGATTCGGGGGGATTTCGTCTCCTGGGACTAACCGCTTCTTCTGCCAGGCGACAATCTAACTCCCTTTCCCCTGCCTTCCGTCTGCTGTAATGAAGAATTTGCCTGCGCTAATGCACTTGTGGCGCTTCGATTTAGTAAGTCACCCAAAGTTGCCTCACCCAATTTCTTGCAAAGCCAATTTCAAATCTGAACAAGGAACAAAGTTACACTAATCATGATCTAAGAAACAACAAATAATACCCAATGCTAAATATTTCCTCCTCCATTCACCTGTTTGCCTTTATATCTAACTAACTCTACCTCTTCATGGGAATGGGTTTGTCAGATTTTTTCCCCCATTCTTTCTATACTACCTGCTTAGTGAATACAGAATATTTTTCATGATTAACTTTTAAAGCTCTTAATTTGCCTGAAGTTAGTGCTCCATCTCCTGCAACTCTTTAACCCTCCAGTCTTATAAGCATAATCATAAGCGATATTAAAAATACAGGCTCAAAGTCCATCTGCCTGCCAAGGCTTTTCCTTGATTTATATCAAGCTGCTTCAGGAATGGACTAGCAATAAAACTCAGGACTTGCATTTAAGCACAGAGGTCCAGGTTCAGTCAGTGGGCTCAGTAACAAATTATTATGAAGACAGGCCCACCAGTTTCTGAGAGCACCAGCATCTCTGGTATTTGGCAGAACTGTCTATTTGCCAGTCTGAGTTTAATCTGCTAAGTGCTAAATGATTGTCTGAAACAATTCATTCCTCTTATGATTTTTTACCTTGTTGCACTTGATCATTTAAATTCAGTGCTTGGAGCAGGCGATTTACCTTGTTGCACTTCAACATTTAAATTCAGTGCTTGGAGTAGAAGAACTATGTAGTGTTATTATTCATGTTATCATCACTAGGAAATGTGTTACAGTCTCAGAAACAAAGACGTCTGAATCATGGCCCTCTGCATAATGTACCAGGGATTCCCAACAGCTGAAAGGCTGTGCTCCTGGTGTGTTTACCTGATGCAGTCTTGCAGTCACTATGTTACGTGTTCAAAAAACCAAAGTTGTAAATGAAACAGTGAGCTTTGTATGGTGGCCACACTTGGAAAAATCAGCTGTTTAAGTGGCATTAGGTTCATTACAGATTGGCCAATGTACAGAGTGTATAAAGTACAGTACTTATTTGGTCTACTCCTTGCCAAAGTATGCCAAAGATTGGCTCATTCATTTTCATTTTCAGCGCAAGTCGTGCACCCCATAGGTCAGTCCTGGAGGACTCTTTTGTAAGTCCAAAAGGAGGGTTATGGGTTGGTGTGGTTATTGCTGTTGGCAAATGCAATGTAATATTATTCACAAGGATAAGAATATGAGCTATTACAATCTAATTTTACTGTAGTTCTCTACACAAAGAGCTAAGAGACCTTACCTGTAGATGATATAGGTTGAGATGAGGTCACAGATACGGCCTTTCAGTCTTGGGGCCACCTCACAAGCTGACAAACTGAGCACATATTCACACACCATCTAGTGGGCACAAATAAAGCCCACGTCAAAGAGTGACAGCATGAGTTACAAAGATTGCATATTTATAAACCACAGGGAGTTTCATTTTCAGATGAAAGCAATTACTGTGTATTTGATTATGTTTTTTCTTTAAACTGAAAAAAATACAATGATCAGAGGGGAAGCCATGAATAGTAGCGTAATCATGTGCACAATAGGATCAGTATATCTTTTCATACTTGTGTAGAGAGACATCCTAGATGTCAGTGTTTAGGGGACCACGGTCCTTTATCTTGTAAATATGTATGTATATTTTAATTCTTCTTCTACAGGAACTCAAGCCTCAGTACAGTGGGAACAGGGGCATAAATAAAGATGAAGCAGACCCTGCAGTTGTAGGGGGTCCAGTAGCAGTGCCGGGCCAACATGTCCAGACACCCTATGCAGCCTGGCTAGTAGTAGCACCCAACAATATGCGCATGCGTGAAAAGACTCAAGTACGCATGATTAAAAAAGACGTGCATGCGCGAAACAAAGATTCGCCGCAGAAAGGAAAGAAAGCATATGCCGGCATGGGGCCCAAAATTTTATTTTCTGTGGGGCCCACTAACATCTAGTTACACCAGTGGATCACCATGTTTCCCAGGCTCTGTTCTACAGGTGCTTCTGTGTAGTGTGCAGTTTGAAGCCTGTCTGACAAATAGTCAGATTAGATTCAAAAGTATTTTCTCCAGAGAGGGTGTATAGTGACAACATTTAGGGACAGTATACTTACCTTTAAGTACTAAATATATAGATATGTTTGCTTGCTGTGCAAATAAAGGGTTGCTCATAAAAGCAATCTGCCCTTTAATGCAATAAACTGGTGTGGGACAGATTGCTCTTATATTATTAACTAAAATATGCAGGAAGATAAAGTCCTCTGTCCAGAATATTCCACTGTTAAATTTAACTACATTTTTGAGGATTGTCTGCTATTTTTTTGATAATCTATTGAAAAAACTGGCCCATAGTTTTGTGTATAGTGTATGTTAGCACCTTCAAGAATTAACTGATTTACTATAAAGTTGCTAAATGAAGTTAATTGAGAGCGCTACATGAGACTGAAGCTGTACACTGTTTAGTGCTTGCTTATATATAGGGTAACTCTTTCTGATCTCTTAGGTTATTTCCAAACATGAGCCATAAAGCCAAATACAGCACATTCTCCAAAGCAACCATCATGGTAGAAGGTCTGACTAAGAAACAAACACCCCTGGGTAATCTGAACACTAAGAACATTTTGTATTTCTCAGCATTTCTTTTCCTTGATAAAAAAAGCCTACTCTTAATAGGCCATAAATCACCCATTAGATTTCAAAGAACCCACTCAAAGATGTGGATTTTATTTCTCAGTTGTCAAACATTTTTGTGCGGCTAAAAGTGGTTCTATTCATGCTATGATCCCTAAAAAATCAGGTTATTCATCTAGGGTGCCAAAGAGGGAATTGAGAAAAGGAACAGTCAGATGATAAGTAGGAGGGAGGAATCATGCTCACTGGTATGACTAGAAGTTACTGGGCCCCAGTGCCAAATGTTTTTCAGGACATAATCTACTATGCACTTATATAAATGTACAGTATACTGGAATTGTGGAACAATAAGGACCCTTGCTTAGCCCTCTATACCAATTAGTCTCCTGACAGAGATTGGGTTGTTGAGACAACCCTGGGCACACAAGTTCCACCTGCAGGTCTCATTCATAGCACAGACTTGTGAAAACCTTATTACACTATTATAGTGAGGACTGCAAAATACTAACCTGAGTGCATTTTTATTTTATTATTCTTCATACTTTACTTGGGATAATGATATATATGTTTCCAAAACATTTGCTGAGCTTTCTAAAGCTGCTGATTTCTGCAATTCCCATCACCTTGCAAGATTTTATTGAGCTCAGCTAATACTTTGTCGGTTCCTGAAGCAGACTAATTAGTGATGCTTTCTAGTGCTTGTTTAACTTCTACATTCTAAAATCTTTGGCTCTGACCCAGTTAGTGTTCCCTTCTATGTATCAATGCTTTCAGGATGCAGAATTCTTTTATATATTGCTGCCCACTGATTTTTCATATATTCTTTCTGCATAAAGTCTTATTAATAACGGCAAAAATAGTATAAATTTTGCATGCTTTTGAGACTCTGGTTACCGAGCACAAGCAAACGTGCACTTGATTAATCTGATATTGCTTTATATAGTCTGATATGGAATTTTGGAGGTTAGTGATCTGAGACACAGTCAGCATTGGGGCTTATGCTAGACGGCAGGCCCGGACTGGCAATCTGTGGGTTCTGGCAAATGCCAGAGGGGCTGCTATAAGGTCCCATAGAAAGTCAGTATTTAGTGGGCTGGTGGGGGTTGTTTGGGCCTTTGTATGGGCTGATTGGGCCTCTGTGTACACAGAGGCCCAATCAGCCCATAGTTCAATTTAACTATGTAACTATGGGCTGATTGGGCCTCTGTGTACCTGAAATGGCAGGGCCTTTTTTGATTCTCAGTCCAGTCCTGCTAGGCGGTGCCACAGTTTGGAGCTAAGAAAAGCTATGAAATTAAGCATAGGTGTTCCCTTGACTATTCAAATAGAACATTTTAGAGTTTGGTGTCTCCCTAGCTTCTTCTCTGACATTTAACTCTATTCACGCTATCTGTGTTGTGCTGAAAGCAATAAAGGTCTTTTGTCCAGAATGCTCGGGACCTGGGGTTTTCTGGATAACTTTCTGTAATTTGGATCTTCATACCTTAAGTCTACTAGAATAACATATAAACATTAAATAAACCCTATGTGTTTATATTTTAGTTTGGATCAAGTACTGTTTTATTATTATAGAACAAAAGGAAATAATTTTTGATTGATTATTTGGATAAAATGAGGTCTATGAGACTTTATGTAATTTGGAGCTAACTGGTTTCTGTATAATGGATCCCATACCTGTACTAAGGATGCTATTAAACAGCAGGGTTTTTACTAGGGATGCACCAAATCCGAGATTCGGTTCGGGATTCGGGCGTTTTCAGCAGGATTCAGATTCGGGAGGGAAATCACGTGACTTTTTGGCACAAAACAAGGAAGTAAAAAATGTTTCCCCCTTCCCACCCGTAATTTGCATATGCACATTAGGGTTCAGATTCAGTTCGGTGTTCGGCCGAATCTTTCGGGAAGTTATTACCATGTTGACTACTTGGTTCTGGCCATGGACTATCTACTCCTTGTTGCAAGTGGTAATAATTTAAACATATGGCTAGTGATGGGCAAATTTATCCCGTTTCGCCGGAAAATTTGCAAAACGAGTCATGGCACGTTTTCAACGTGCGTCGCTTTCGGCACACGTCGGGTTTTTTTTATGTGCGTCTCGGTTTTATTTACGCCAGCAAATTTTCAGCATGCGAATTTTTGCTGGCGTTTCGCAAATTTATTTGTGAATAAATTCGCCCATCACTACATACGGCTTCTGGTCCCAAACTATTTGTAAGCTTAATGGACATAGACCTCCTTTCTCTCATATCTCTTAGAACATGATATGGGGAGGCACATTTATCAAGGGTCAAATTTCGAATTCATGTGAGTTTTTTAAAACTCCCATAAACTCGAAATCTGACCATTCGAAATTTATTAATAAATTCGGATTTTCTCAGCTCCAAAAGAATTGAATTGGCCTGAAAACTCAAATCGAATTTGATTTCTGCTAAAAACTCAAATGTCAGGAAGGCTGCAAACATCACCAGATTGATCCCTGGACCTCTCCCATTGACTTATACACCAACTAGGCAGGTTTAAAGTGGAAAATAGTCCAATTCAAGTTCAATATTTTCATTTATTTAATTTATTTATTTGATTTATTCAATATTTCAATAAATTCAATATTTTTCTAATGCTCTTTGTTAATAAAAACTAACACAAAATTCATAAAACTATGAAATTTATAAACATTGATTGCAAAAAGTATTTTCTCCTGGTATTTATATATGTTTTTTCTGTAGTACTATGTATTTTTAACTTGTTTATGTGTAAAATCTATATGTACCATGTTTATTTTGGACAAACTAAACATGTATGTAGCTTACTGATAGTTTGTTCAAAACACTTTCCTAATTGGTGTGTTGCCCTTTAAATATCACTGTTGTACAGAATATCCCTAGCCTATGACTTAGGGGTCCGTTTACTAAAGTGCGGTAAAAATTTGCGCACAAAATACAGACAAATTTAACGCAGAATATGTTTCCGCAAGTTTATTAACCTGCGGTAAATATAAATTTGTGAATTTTCTTGCGCAAGAATATGTATTCGCCAGTTATCGCATCCGCTGAAAATAACGCTACGTACATATTAACGCATGGTTTACTAAGCAGCGAAATGTGTGAAAGACAAAATTAACGCCAGAATAACTTATTTTTTGGCCAGAAAATTCTCAATGGGAGTTTAATTCTCATTTAAACTGTGCATTTAAATGCTACAAAGAGATAACTGGTATGATTTCTTGTTCATATGATTCTATTGGCAGAAGGGTGTGTGCGTGGATGGATGAAGTATGGGTTTATATGATACCTACATGTTTGATTGGTGTCACTCTGTAATGTTGTTGGATGGTTTAATCATCAGTCAATAAAGTTTATGAGTTTTGAAGATGCATTTCTGGCCATAAATGTCACAGTAAAAATTGCCATAATTAACGCCATTATTAACACATAAAACAAGACTATTTTCTAGAATAAATATATGCAAATGTAAATTTTCGCCAGAAAATTCGCAACTCGCTAAAATTACCGCTAACGTAAGATGGTTCGCTAACGTAGTTACCGGAAGTGATCGCAATGTCTTCTGAGCACATCGCTGTTTAGTAAACTTAGTCGCTGCGAATATTCTGGCGGAAAAATATTCTCAGCGATAACATGCGGAAACTTAAGTTCAAATTTACCGCACTTTAGTAAACGGACCCCTAAGTATCCACAAGGAACGAACACTTTATGCCACCCATTGAGATGTTCCACTTTTGTGAAATAAATCTTTTTTATTTGCATTATATTTTGGAGTGAGGTCCAGTTTTTTTGTTGCACCCTACAACTGAATTATGCTAATAATATGTGTGATGGAACAGAAACCATGTATATTATTTATTATTATGTCCTCATACAATATTTAAGCTGTACATGGTCTCTCTAAATTTTGAGTACACTGTGCAATCCTAAACAACTAGTTGCATATAGTCAAATTAATGTTCACAATGTTGCACCTTTCATATTAATTCATATCCACGTGGTCTAATTCAGCTGGCAAAGACTCTGACATTGTTATCAGTGATTAGTACATACAGTATAGCCCATTGTCTTGAAGTACAATAAGCTGATCCAGAACATATCAAACATTCTAAAAATGACTGTATTCATGGGAACGATACAAAATCATCTGTATGAAACAGTGTTTGGTACACTGTGTTGCAACATTAACACACACAAAGGGGAAACTTGGCTGTAATCAATTGTGGAACCAAAGGAGGTCTAGACTGGGAATTAAAATAGGCCCTGGCATTTTAAGTATGCAGAGTCCCAAAAAGACTCCCATAGGCCCAATAAATAGTGTCTAAGGCATCTTACAGCAGCCCCTCTGGAATTTGCCAGAACCCACAGATTGCCAGTCTGGGTCTGACCCCAGTTATGCAAACAATATGCCCAAATCCTTGCCTTTTCTCATTTTTTGACACTCACACTCCACCCCATATCTGATGAGCCCATGACATGAGTCTTGCCTCTACACCACTGACCATGACCATGCAATCCCATTCAGCACCAATAGAAGGCTATGGTCTATGGCAGCTTACACCAGCCAGAGTTTCCATATTGCCAAGCTGGCCCTGGCTATAATACCGAATCAAGACCATGTAAGTACCAAACTCTTGCTTTTTATTTTCTTTATCATACCTTTATCATACCTGTAAGCCAGGGATCCCCAACCTTTTGAACCTGTGAGCAACATTCAGAAGTAAAAGGAGTTGAGGAGCAACACTAGCCTGAAATATTTCCCGAGGTGCCAAGTAAGTGCCATTTGTTAACCCCTATGTGGATTGCCAACCTACACTGAGGCTCTGTTTGGAATTGCACCTTGTTTTTATGAAACCAAAACTTGCCTCCAAGCCTGGAATTAAAAAATAACCACCTGCTTTGAGGCCACTGGGAGCAACACCCAAGGGCTTGGTGAGCAACATGTTGCTCACGAGCTACTGGTTGGGGGTCACTGCTGTAAGCACATACCCAAGGGGGTATTCTACACCAATGCCATGGCAGTCCAGAAAGCTTATTGTCCTGGAACAGATTTATATTTTGGTGTTGTGGAGTCTAGTATAAATCATACTTGGAAGCCCCTGTTATTTATATGGAATATTCATTCTTACCTTACCTTAAACTCTATTCTACCATCACAATCCCTTAGAACATGTGGCTGAACAAAGTATGCTCCTTTGATGTTGGCAAGGTCTCCTTGGCCATTTACAGTATTCACCATATAGGTTGACTTGACATTAACAGTGTGTTATCCATTTAATCACTATCTGGAGCATTTAGCCACAATGAAAAGGAGCTACATACAACTGTATTTTGTTATAATGACATGTTTGCCTACCACAGTTATGGCATATTAGAAGAGCAATAATTGTTTAGTTAACAATAAAGAACTTTTGCAAATGCTAATACAAGTTCTGATATATAAAGCAATACAAAAGCACTGCATATATGAGGTGAGGGTGCCTCATATAATAGACTAAAGCTGACAGTACAAAAGTAAAAAAAGATCTTTTGTAGCCTTTTATTGGTTATGTTTTATGGTGTCCTTGGAAAGCTGTCCCCTTAATTACAGCAAACAAAATTGGGGCCTTCTGCTTCAAACCCAGTACAAGTGAAATAACTGCTAAAAAATGTTGGCATACATTCAAGCAGATAGTTTAATACATTCTAAAAACAAACCAAAGAAAAGTGGCACGTCTCTGAGTCAAGTGAAGTGTCATTCTATATATAGATATAGGGCAAACCACCTGCAAATACGGGCCAAGAAAATTATCCAGGAGTAATTTTTTCCAGGTCCAAACTTTAAACAGGGACCCTCTCCATTGGTAATACACTAAAACCATCTTCCTCCTCATGTATCATGTTCATAGCAATGGTGTCACCCCCCAAAATCCTACTCTAAGCAGTACCTTTCTCAATTAGGGTTGCAGCCTTCTCTGGAAAAAATACAGCCTTCCTATATATATTTATCTTTGTTTCCCTTTTAATAACATTGGGATCAACACTCATTTTTACTGTCCAGGCTGGTAAAATACCAACCAGATGGCAACCCTATTCTCAACCCCCTCAGATAACATGATTGGCGAGCATTGGAGTAATGATGACGCTGCAAAGGAGAAAGTTGGTGCTTCTGCATTACCAGCGGAGAGAGTCTCTGCTTTAAATTTGGCCCCTAGAAACCTTGTTCTAGAATAAGTTTCTTGTCCTCAATTTGCAGGTGATTTGTCCTATATAATTTAATAGAATGCCACTCCGCTTGACACCTGCCACTATGGTAACTGGAGAGACTGGAAAAGCCCACCTAGTCTAGTCCAAATACACTGGCACTCTTACCATGGTAGTAAACATAACACACAGTTAATATAATTCCACTCTAAAAGCTCTTTTACAATATACTAATAGCACTAGCTATAAATGTTACAGTTTGATCTTCTATTTAAAGTCATTTCAAATTGTGTCCGTACGTTATCCTCCCATTTAGACCATAAGCCCCAAGGGGTAGGGTCCTCCATCATCTTGTCTCCTCAACACTGTGTAATTATATTTTATATTTATGCAAACTGTATTCATAATAATGCACTTATTTTACTTAGTATCCCTTGTTAGTTACTACTAAATTATTGTTGCTGTACAGCGCTTTGCCCTCAAGGAGCGCTATACAAATAAAAATATACATACATACATACATTTTGGTGTTTAGTCTAGATTAGGATCCCCAATAATAGAATAACACTTTTATTTTCTTACCTAAATTGGACAAATTAATTTTGAATCAGCCCTCAAACAATTTGTCCCGGAACCAGTTAGGCATGCTAGCAAGGTTATTAGAGTATTATGACACAGACTGGGACCATTCTCACATGGTATAAACTTTTGTTTCTGTCCCATTTGCCCTGTCTGTTTATCCAATAAAGAAATGTTTGTAGGCAGAGCTGATTTATTGCCGCCATCTATACTCTGGGAAGTCACTTACCATGACTGAGGTGTATCCCAAATGTTATGAGGCTGCCCCTTGTGTGATACCCCCTTAATGCTGTCTGCCATGTGCACTCCTATGTATGGGATTCCATTTCAGTGCTGTTTATTTGCTTAGCTTGTCGTGGAATTTTTTAGTAGTATAAAAAGAGAGAAAGAGAATTATATGATCAGAGGGAACATGTTGGGATCATAGAGTATGACCATGGCATAAACCTTTGGACTGTTAGTTCAGCCCTTTCATCCCTTGTATCATCAAGTCGCTTTTACCCCAGGACCTTAAGAATAAAATAACACTTATATTGTTCCTGTAACCACTAGTTTATATTAATGGGAGAAACCTACAGCTGAATCAACAGGAATTTCTTGTGCCCACTAGATATTATCTCTACATTTTAATTAATGTTTTTTATTTAGCATGTTTGCCTCTTGTTCGTAACGTTTTATTTTTCTGTTATAGGATTTATTTTCCAGTTCACAGAGATATGGCACAATTCTCCCGGTATCAGCGGTGCTCAGCTTAGCTGGCATTCAATAGGTTACAGTGAAACGCTTTAGCAGTATTTCTTATTAAAGGCTTTAGACAGCTTTATATCTTTAATTATGCAAACATCTTCTCCCAATACAGAGGCAGCCAGGCAACTTCCCGCCATGTTAATAATAATATAATATATAGAATGGGTCTGTGCCTTTGGAACTGATGCAACTGCCCTCACCCACTGAGTTTTATATCATCAGTAATTAGAGATCCAGCGTCGAAGTGAATATATATCTTCTGTTGCTCACTGCTCTGAAACGCATTGGGAAGTCTCAGCCAGAAAAGGTAAGTTGGCTTGACAGACCATGTGTATTATTATAGAAGTGTTATGCTGGGAAGGAGTCACATTTCAAAGGATTAATCATTACTCTTTATGGTACACTTGGCAGCAGGTTTTATTTTAGCAGTCTCAATGCTGTACAGTTCAGGCCAGTAGTACATTCCTCTGTTCTTTCATCCAAAGTTGGACTACGTATACATGAGTGCATCTTATCTTCCATATCTATATAATTCAAGGTAAGAGTAAGAGAAATGGTGACCCTCACTGATGCCGTAAAGTTGGGGACCCCAATTTCAAGGAAAATAAATCCATTTTAGTCTTCAGCCTTTCACCACCCACAAACTGGTGGTCAGAAGCAGAGTCATCATTTCTTCATATTGGCACATGTATTAGCGCTTATATATCACTGTAAGCAGAACTCATCTCCTGCCTGGTTATGTGGGTGACCGACATACAACTTGGCCAGTAGCGGGTGCAGTCAAACTGGCTTATGATAGATATCCGAACAGGTGGATCTGCTCCTCTAGGCCCAATGTTTTAGTCTATTTTCTAAAGTCAATCAATAATTCTAAAATCACCATAAAAAACTTGTGATAATAGATTTAGAATACTACTTCTCCATAGAGAAAGTAAAATTTCCAAGACTATTCACTATCTTCTATTCACTACAATGAATCCATGCTTGCCATAACCCCTCTAGTGGTAGGTTAATTAGAATTGCGAGGGAATTATCCATTTGTTTTCCCAAAACTTCTAACAAGGAGCAACTGTGTGATCCCTGGCTGCAGAAAGAAAGTGCACACAAATGACTTGCTTTTATTTAAGGACGCATGCCTTTGTGACATTTCTAGAATAAGGAAGTCAGCACATTTCTGATGATTATAACACTTTGAGCAACATTCTGCTATGCTTCATGTCATGTGGCAGCTCTGTGATTGGATCCCTTCGTATCCTAGATTTCTCATTGTCTGTGGAGAAACTCAGTGGGTGCATTTTACATATTTTTTATGGTCTTCTTTTTATTTGTATATTTAGTTTTTATCTATCTGTCTATATATCTGTCTATCCATCCATCTATCTATTTGTCTGTCTGTCTGTCTATCTTTTCTATATATCTCTATATCTAGTTATCTCTATCGTGTCATTTATTATCAGATATTAATTATATACCTCTGTATGTAAGTTAATATTATTATATTATAATTCCGTCTCGTTAACTTGTATATTGGGTTTTTATTTAGCATCAGTCTACCAATTCTATGTATCTTCCATCTATCTATCTATCTATCTATCTATCTATCTATCTATCTATCATCTATCTATCTATCTATCCATCTGTCTATCTCCAATAGTCACTCAGCCTCAGCTTTAATATATGCATGCAAAGCAACTCTTGAATGTTTTCGACATGAAGTCTATAACAGGGGAGTAACTACAGAGGAAGCAGACCCTGTGGCTGGGGGGTAGTTATGGGGGGCCCATAAAGCCCTAATTTATGAGCAATTTCAACATATATTGATGTTGGAGCTCTAAAAATACATGTTAATAATAAATATTAATAGAACATGTCAAGCTCTGCATATGTTGGGTGCCCTAACATTAATTTGCTGTGGGGCCCAGTATCACCTAATTACACCACTATTCCAAAAGATTTTGCATAGGAAACCAGTAACTTCCAAGCCTCTAATTACACTGGTATATTTGTCTGCAGGGCTATCTGCCTCTTTGTCTCACCATCAACTTTCCTATCACCAGATATGCAATTGTTGTTTAATATTACAATGAGTTTGAATGCCCTATGATAGTGCACTGTACTGCCATTTGCAAAATTCCCTTTAATTTCTCGTATGCACAAAAATGATATATTTTGCGCCTTTCTATAAACTGTGTGCACAGAAGTCCAAGCTGTGATGAATTATGTAGGTGCATACAAAATTTTCTGTTTGCTCTTCAATTTGTTGTGTGCACTGGTGTCATTATTTATGGTGCTTGCACAAACTCTGGGCTTAGGGGAAACATTGTCACATATGTCTTCTACAATGGATTACAAGCAGCCTCTTTTAAAAATGACCTTAGTCCTCATAGAATTGTTATTAATTAGAAACTAAAGCTTGTATAGAGGTAAATTCAGTGGGTCGGGGTATGATTAGGCCCTTAGAAGAGGTAATGCCCCATACACGCTTACTATGATAAAGGAAAGGATAGAAAAGTTGTTAAAGGTTTTCTCCCAGTCATGGGCCAATGTACAAATGACTTCATGCTTAAATGGTTGGTAAATGACTGCTATTCATCAAAGCTTGGTTCATTTATAAAATTAGAGTATGTTAAAAGGCCCACGCATACATAAATTAAACAGATAAATTAGAGTTGCCTAAGTAGTAAAAAAACCAAGGAGTTTGGGTGCATCTTTTATGTCTTCGAGGAGCATTTCCTTCACCCTTGATATCAGCACATAGCGGTAATTAATTGCAGCCGGGGGTACGCAGTGAGAACAGACAAGGAGGATGTAATTCTCCGACGCAAAGTGGCTTCACTGTCACTCGCCACCTATTTATCCAGCACTGCTCCTGGGATGTGCAATTAAACCAGTGGGTACTGGGATATGTACATGGATAGATACACATGTACTCAGGGGGAGATTCCATTTACATATATAAAAGAGAGTATAAAGCTCTCTGGGTGCACTATGAAAACAAACCTAAGACAATTAAAGTGGCAATATTTTTTTTTTATGTACACATTTTACCCTCATTTAGGGCTCATCCAGACAAGCAGATTCGTGGAGATTAGTCGCCTGGCGACAAAACGCCACGTCTTTGAGGCAACTAATCTCCCCGAATAGCTTGTTAGCGCTGCGCACCGCTAGGCGTAAAGTCGCCTGCGCTTATTCACACCTGGCGAGGCAATTTTCAGCGACTTTGAAAATCGCGCCGCTGCGTGTGAATAAGCGCAGGTGACTTTACGCCTAGCGGGTGCGCAGCGCTAACAAGCTATTCGGGGAGATTTGTTGCGGCGATAAGTCGCCAGGCGACAGATCTCCCCGAAAACTCCCCGTCTGGCCTTAGCCTTAACATAAACGAAAAACTAAACTGCATTGCTAGTTCTGATTAAACAGTTGCTCTCAGCCTACTATTTTATGCATGCAAAGGGAAGTGGATCTGCTCCTTCCACATATGCGTTGATCAGAAATGAAAAGTAAAGCCTTTGCCTGAGTGCAGGTACACAGAGAGGAGTTTGGGCAAAGGCTTTACTTTTCATTTCTGATCAACGCATATGTGGAAGGAGCAGATCCACTTCCCTTCGCATGCATAAAATAGTAGGCTGAGAGCAACTGTTAAACCAGGCATTTCAGCCAACCTCCATTCTGTGTACCTACGGATCATCTTCTCTAAGCCTGCACAAAAACACACACATAATGCACACATACATTATGGTGTGTACGTTTTTTTGTTGTTGCTTTTATTACTTGAATCATACATTTTTATTCTCCCGGTATTTAAATAAATTACATTAACAATCAGGAATGGACTGAGAATTAAAATAGGCCCTGGCATTTTAGGTACACAAGAGGCCCATCAGCCCACATAGAGGCCCAAACAGCCCCCACCAGCCCACTAAACACTGACTTTCTATGGGACCTTGTAGCAGCCCCTCTGGCATTTGCCCTAACCCACAAATGGCAAGTCCGGGCCTGTTAACAATACAGTAACAATTAAAGAGGAATCTCAGACTCAGACGCATTCTAGTCTGTAAAGACCCGCAAACTTTTGGTTAGAGAAAAAAAGTAGAAAAATTAAACACTCTGTTGCACTTACAATAAAATGGCTCTAAGTCTAGATCCCCAAGGTGTCCAAGAATGAACAGTTTATGTTCAAAGCTGGCCAGTCACCATACTTTAAGGGCTGGGGCCAATTTGCTCAAAAGATCTGTCAGCACCTACATGGGGAATGTTTGGATACTCCAGGGAAGTATCCAAAAGTACAAGTTCTTCATGTTCTATGTTTTTCACAGTTATTGGTGTCTTTATCTCCTAGTGTTACGAATGAATTGGCTTCATGAGATGTGATGTTATTATGTATTTGTTATACTAAAGCACATTAACATAAATTAAAAGCCAACAGGCAGAATAATTGGCTTTAAAGACAAAAGTAAATATGAGCCTATTACCCCTCTGTGTTAGACATCACATGTACATTATAATGTAATACATAAATATACATACTAATGGTGGAGGGTGTGGCACATGACACTATAATAATTTATAGACTCCATTTTATCCAGAGAATCCATATTTTTTTTTAATTATTTCTTTTTTCTCTGTAATAATAAAACAATACCTTATGCATGATCCAGCCTAAAATATAATTAATCCTTAATGGAAGCAAAACCAGCCTATTGGGCTTATTTAATAGTTACATGATTTTCTAGTAGACATAGCATACAAAGGTCTAAATTGCAGAAACCATTATCTGGAAAACCCTAGGTCCCAGGCATTCTGGATAAAAGGTCCCATGCCTGTACTGAAATTCAACTGTATTATGTTGCCGCCAAAGAAAAAACTGAATCAAAAATTCCTAGACTGAGTTGGATTGCAAAATATCTGATCGTTTAATCTGCAGGTTAGTTGGTCAGGTGGTTGGTTTCACTACCTTAAGTCTATAGCATAGCAGGAAGCTATATGTTTCTTTTTTATTGCAATTGTTTCTTTTGGGCTCCTAGGCATTCCTTGTTGACTCATTCATCGCGACAAATAGGCACCTATGCCATCAGTTTGGCAAGTCTCACAAGACCAAATATGTCTGCTATGCTGAAAGTTAACATTTTTCAGTAGGAAACTTTCAAAAAATGAATGAAAGGCAGTCAGAGTGAAGCAAGCCATAAATATGTCACTATCAGTCATAAATCAAAAACTCCCTAGCTGGCAAATTGACACAAGAATAAGTAGACAAAAACTACTTACACTTAGCTCTGAAGATGGGATTCTTATACTGTGAATCAGGGCTCAAAAATGGATCTCTGTATCTATTTAATGTGGGTCTCCACGATTCCTTGTAATAAAAAATAAAAACTCATAATATTTCTTTGAACAGCACAAAACAGTCCATAACTGAGTATATTGTAAACCAAGATTGTAAGCTTTATTTAGCAGGACCCTATTACTTTTTATTTCAAACTGTATATACATTTAATTTTTTTATTTATACATTTATAGAAAAAAGGGCTGCATAATACCTGGCATTACGGAACATAGAAATTAGAAATTAGTTTGTTAATTTGTGTAATGACAAGTAGATAGTTTTTTACTTGAACTGATCAGAGTTTTACATGAAGCACAGTACAGTTGCTAGAGAGGAGGGAGAGGACAGTGTTCTTTAGAAAGTACAAAAAAAAGGAGACATTGCTGGGGAGAGATCTGCTGTATAATTGGCTATATCTATTTGAGTAATATAATAAAAAGTTACCAAGATCTGGAAACCTATAGCAGTCCCATAGACTCCATTATAATCAAATAATCCAGATTTTTAAAAATGATTTACTTTTTTTCTGTAATAATGTACTGGATCCAAACTAAGGCAAAACCAGCCTATTGGGTTTATTTAATGTTTACATGATTTTCTAAAGATCCAAATTACGGAAAGACCCATTATCCGAAAGACCCCGGTCCCAAGCATTCTGGATAATAAGTCCTATACCTATATATATAAATATAGTAGAACCCCAATTTTACATGATTTTGATTTTCCCTCATTGTTTTGTGGTCCCACCTATACAGCCCCAGGCCAGACCGAGCAGATGCCCTTGACAACTTGGCGGTAGAAGCACCTGGCATGTGTAGCCGGCGCGCATGGACATCGACCTGAAGAGCAGGCGGGAACCGGACTAGGGGGTAGGTGGCAGAGAAGGTATGTGCCTGGCACCCCCCCCCAAGTTTTCCACCCTAGGCATGTGCCTACTCTGCCTAACCCTTGGCCCGGCCCTGCACCTATATATTATGCATAATACAATTCCCCGATTTTATATTTTCCTGGATTTTACATCATTTTTTTCTGGTTCCCTGAAAAACTTAAAATGGGGTTACTACTATATAAATATATATCCCTAATTTGGTTACTGTCTCTTTATATAGCAACTTACCCTTGGCAATGTAGGGGCCCTGAGTCCCTTTTGCATATGAAAAGTACCGGGAACTAGGAATTACAGCACAGTGCCTCCACCTTGGGAACATTGAGGAACACACCTGAAACAAATATAAACTTTATATAAACTGTAGTAAAACTTGGGCAAACTAAATGCACACCTAAACTGGGGACACAGGGGACCTAAATCACCATTAGTTACCTAAATGTTCCTCCAACACAGTCCTTTTTAATATCAAAGTCTCAATCCGCCGGAAGGTGTTAATAACCACACAGTTCTAATGAAATGAGCTGTTATTCCCCACGTAGCACTACCATTTTACTTTACAGTCTTACAGCTACTTGTGCTGGCTCTGGTCAGCTCTTTTGGGAGACCCCATTGATTTGGCTCCAAAGTCAGGCATACCCTCTCTCCCAAGGATGCACTGGGGTGCCCAGACAATCGAATGGCTCTCCAGCCTGTAACTGGACTGGATATATATATATATATATCCAAGGAGTAAGGTCCGCACTCACAGGTCTTAAACAAAACAAATGTATTTATTATATGGAAGACTAACGTTTCGGCCTCCTCTTTGAGGAAGGCCTCGGAGGAGGCCGAAACGTTAGTCTTCCATATAATAAATACATTTGTTTTATTTAAGACCTGTGAGTGCGGACCTTACTCCTTGGATAGAAATGTGAATTTGTGGACACTGCACCCAGGCATATTTACACATAGTGTCGTGAGTGCCGACTCTTCGATGGAGGTATATATATATATATATAATACACAAAAGCTGTGAATATCTTGTAAATTATATCCTTATAAACGGTGAGATCTGATGTCATCAGTAATAAACGGTGAGTTCTGATGTCATTTCTTATAAATGGTGCTTAGTAATGTCATCAGTTATAACCAGAGCTTAGTGATGTCATTTCTGTCACATGACTTTGAAACTGAAACTTTTGTAAAATAATAAAGTAACCCCTGTTGCAAAATATGAGGATATTTGAAGTCACCTTGGAGTTCCATGACCTGTGCCTTCACCTGGTCTTTTTATATGGTCATGGAACTCCTTGATAACTTATAATATACTTATATTTTACAAGAGGGGTTACTTTATTCACTATATATTTTTAGTATCTATTTACAATTTCGTTCTTGGATATTTTAGACTTATTACTCATGTAGTTTGAAGGATTCATGTTTCAGGCCCAAGTAAGTTTTTCGTTAGCTTCTGCCCCTAACTGTGGTAAAATAGAGCAAAGGGGAATGAGAATAAAGCAGTTTAATGCAACAAAAGGTAGGTCAGAAGCCAGAAGGCTCAGATCTGTAAAGCAAATGCTGTTACTATGGATACAGAGGTCACCAGAAGGTCAGTCAAATAGATAACATTAAATGGAAAAAAGGGAAAACATAGGCTATCTCCAATTATTATTATTCTTTATTTATATAAATAAAGAATAATAATGCATATAATAATTCACTATATAGCAGCCACATAAAACACAGAGCTGTGCAGATACTATTTAATAATTGACAGTACTTTCCCACTGGAGCTTGCAATCTATTTTCCTTATTGGACACAGATCAGCAAGGGGAATTACACACCAACACAAGGACAATGTAACAACTTCACATAGTCATGGTACAAACACCCCTAATTTTCTGCACATTCATCAGTTTACATCCATAGACTTAAATAGAACAGTGCCACCTAGTGGTTGGATTAACCATTAAACATATTCAAACACAAAGGAGTATCTATACCTGCTTTACTCAGCAAAGAGTCAAAGCATTAAAATTGGGTTGTGTACAACCTGCAATGCAGGGCTATTTACTGATATGTTTTACAGGCGTAAACACAAAACCACAATGCTGTGAAGCTTTTGATGGTACATCCTCTTAACGAACAGAAATATATTTTTCCTGCGTTTTAAGAAAAAAATCAAGAAAAATATTAATAACAAATAATTTATTTTACACATACTTGTCCATGTTAAAAAACAAAAATCTTAAAAACAATCCCACCCCACCATGAGTATGATGTCCTAGATACCCCCATGCAGCAAGGATGTTAACTAATGGTACATTTCCTCTGAGTTTGTATTATATAGCTGATCGACTTAGTAACTGAATCATACAAAGATTTTCTGGGATCTCTGACTTCACTGAGTATAATTAATGCAGAAGAGATTTGGCAGGTCGGCCTAAGGGTGTGCAAATTCTTTTATGATGGCAGAAGAAGACAGCAGCCAATGCAGATCTGCATAGCTCATCTTTTTATGGAATGTTTGCTGGGGATGCTGCATCTGCTTTCAACTTCTTTACCCCTAGCCGACCTGAGCCTTGGGGTCACCTGAAGTGTGATTGAGAAATTGTATCCCCCTCTGACACAATAGGAGGGAACAATGTAAAGAGAGGGGTAAAGGAAGTACATTCATGAGTAGTGATGATGCTGTTGCTGAATCTGGGAGCTGGCTAGGATGAAATAAAAATAGTCATCTACAATATTGAAATGTGTGTTTGTCAGTAACATTTTACTAATGTCCTAAGAATAAGGGAACCTGTGCTGGCATTTTTGTGTGCCATCTGGCTGAACAAGCTATGAACAAGCATAGGTGGTTCAGTGATACCATACTTACAGAGATCAGTTGGATGAGAACCATATCATTGCGCCAATGTGGTCCATGTGCAACATGGTTTTCTAGGTGATTTTTACAGCTAACAGTTAACAAGCCTGTCATAGGGCCCCAGACATGGGCCAACAAGCTGCTGACTTAGTTTGGAGCGACCAAGTCGGTGACTTTTCACAGCCTGTGTATGGCCACCTGAAGGCAACATTATAGCTGATGACAGGGCAGGTGGGAATATATATGATTGACAAGCAACATAATCCATGCAAAATAAGATCCAGTCGACTATTATGAATGGCGTGTCATCAGTACGTCCATGCCACAATGTAAAGTAGTTGCTGGTGATGCGCTCATCAGTGCCAGAGTCATAAATACCAGACTGCACCTGCTGGCTGGCACATCTGAAGGGGTTTGTATATGCTGGACTGAATCCATGTAGAAATATTATTAGAGATATAGGGGGTCTATGGTAAGTAATAAGAAAGTGCACCAGATACCGTAAGACAAAGGCAGCTTGGCAAGGCAAAAACTACACAGTAGAGGGTGCAAGTAGGGATGAGCAAATCTGACCCGTTTCGCTTTTCCTAAAATTCGCAAAACGGCAATAAATTTGCAAAGCACATTGAAGTCACAACGTTTTCTCAAACCACGTGACTTTTTTTAAATTATACATTTGAGCAGTGATCCCCAAACAGTTGCTCATGAGCAAAATGTTGCTCACTAGAATCCTTGGATGTTGCTCCCAGTGGTCTCAACGCAGGTGCTTATTTTTGAATTCCAGGCTTGAAGGCAAGTTTAAGTTGCATAAAAACAGATGTACTGCCTAACAGAGCCCCCTGTAGGCTGCCAGTCCACTTAGGGGCCTCCAATAGCCAAATACAACCCTTCTTTGGAACCACCCAGGAAAAGTTTTCATGCTTGCTCCCAAATTCTTTTAACATCTGAATGTTGCTCACTGGTGAAGAAGGTTGGGGACCCCTGCATTAGACTCTATGGGTGTTCTTTTTGTGGTGAAACATTTTGCTCATCCCTAGGTGCAAGTTGTTTTGCACTTTGCGCATTGCTTTCCATTTCAATTAATTGTTGTAGGTCTCTGCACTTTGTTTTGGAGTGCTGAGGCCTGTGGCCACCCCATGTATAAATGATGGGTGGCACAAGGTTGGCATATAGTTGTTCCACCTCCTAACCCTTACACGTCCCCTTCCCTGTGTGTTATTCAGATGTAATCACAGGGTTGGTCTGTGTCTGTTGAGGGCAACCAGGCCCTCAGGCAGAAGTACACTAAACTGCATATCTTGTGTCCCTGAGCTATCTTGTGTCACAAAGAGTTGGTTCCACTTCTCTCCACCTGCATTTTGTAGGCAGACAGAGATAGAAGTGCTCCCCTCTCTTCTACAGCTCTGTACTGGTGTATTGTCAGGCACAGCTTCTGCCTGAGTGCAGGTACAAGAAACAAAGCAGAGATTTGGCAGAAAATAACAAAAGCAGGCAGAGAGAAGCAAAGCCAACAGTCTGTGTGACCAGGCCCTTAGTGCTCTTGAACATATGCCCAGAGTTATAGCAAATGCCCCTCATAATCAATAGAAGCAAGTGCATACACCAACTGCATTTTAGGTGCCTTTTCTCAGAAGTGATGACTTATCACAGCACCTGACCAGTATGGTAAGCTGCCTTGGCTGATCTGATCCCATTAGACTGCAGTTAATCTGTCCATACTGATAGTCTGTCTTGTCGGTTCCTGTGTTTATGCATAAAGCAAATGGCCATATGTGGCAATGAGTATATTATGCAAGGCACTGCTGATTGCTGCTTAATGAGGTTTAATATGTAGCACAAGGCATTTTAGATTGCAATTTGTGATCACTGCAAGGTGCAAATCATTACATGTGGATTGCACTTATGTTGGTTGCATTACTTTGCAATTGATATTAAAGATGGTGTGTAGTGGCTAATACAAGGTGCAGTATACGGTGTGTTGTAAATACTGGATGGCACAGTTCATTTCTTATTAGGAACATGTTTTAGGCATTACAAAACATATTAGATTTGATTTTAGAGTTGGTAGTACAGGGCACGGTTCATTACATGGAGAGGGTAATTAATGGGTTGTGCAAGGCACATTAGATATCATGTTGGGGACAGTGCATGGCTACTTATGACAGGTAGATAGTGTAAGGCACACTAAATGGCATATTGTGGGTAGTACTAGACTCATTGGATTTAGATAGCAAGACATAGGTATTGCAAGTAAAAATTAAATAGTATGTCGAAGTACATGGTATGGCTCATTACATGTACTGGTGACTTATAAGAAGTGCAAGCTTAAAGACTGAAATGATTAAGCAGATGTAACTATGACCCTTGTTCTTTGCATTTTAATGTATTTTAGATAGTCATTATTAACAATGCTAGTCCTGAATCGTTTTCAATTTCATTATATTATATTTCCATATGTCAAGTACATGTCCAGTAATTACCATAGTGTGATGAATACAGTGATATAATTGGACAAAGCATATTATCAGAATGTCACCTACATTTTTGCATTAAGTCATTATATAAATGATTTACATATTATAATAAGATCCCCTTTCCCGGTATCCATAAATGCATGGTAATGTCCACATTTTAACACAATTAATCACTAGTGCCCCACTGATCCCATTCATTGCACAGTTTGATAAATTTGCTTTGTGAGCAGTGCCCATCGGGCCTGCCCATACCTTTGCCTGAGTACATTACACACTGAAGTCTACTAAGGCTGCTAAATTCTTTACACAAGGTGATAGGTTAAATGTATAACTTTGTGATCCTGGGCAGAGAAGTGTCCCATAGGGAAAGGGATGTGTGGCCCATTTAGATTATCCGTACTTCTGTGTGGCACTTCCTATATCAGCATAACAGTGTGTACTGAAGTGTATTACATGATAAAGTGACTTATCTAATAAATGACACGCATCAGAATGAGAGTTAATGAAATGGTTTAGAGAAGGAATAGCAGAATTATATGCCAAGATAATAGCACGTTCTGTAATGAGGAGCCCAGGGGCTAAGATAAAGGGTTATGGACAATGCACCTATAATGCAATGATTCATTTGATTAATGGCTTCCGGCAATAGAGCCAGGGGAGTGTTAGCAGCATGTAAAGTTAGGCCTGTGCTGTGCAGAACAAAATGGCTAAAAGTGGATTTTTGCCTGAGCACATTTCTCTATTCTGTGAATTGCTTTAAAAAGGGAGGATAGCGAACAGGGTGTTCAATCCTACACATACTGCAATTTCCTTCTGTGTTAATGGAAAAAGAAGTTCATCACTATTAGATGTTGAATATAAATCAGTATTTTTGTGAAATACCAATTCTTTGCTCTTATTTGCAATGATTTCCCTTTCTTTACAGCATAAAATGTCTATGAATCAGCACCAGACGGACCCATGGGGGGAAATACGGAATTAAAGACATACTGGGACAGAATCAATTTGATGAGAAAAAAACTAATTAAATTCCAAATTTCTCAATGGACTTCAATTTAGTTTTCATGAGATAAACCATGAGATAAGTTTTTCTTATGGATTTAAATCTGGACCATCAAATTGTCTAGCCATTGTTTGATGATTATGTATAATACAGTATATAGACAGTGACCCTCAAGATGAGCTTCAACTCCCCAAATTCCACCAGCAGAAAAAGAGATTTAGCAAATCACTGTTCTGTGTATTTCCCCACTCTTCAAATAAAGGACCTATCTTTGCTGCATTGCCAGGGCACAATCCTCTCTACCTATGGTCAGGCAGAAATGAACTGATTAGCCTATCGTCAGGAACAGATCGTGCAGTGTCCATCAGGTGGACATTGTACAATTACTTCATCTCTTTTAAAAAAAACAAAAAAAGCCAACTACAGATATTAAAAAAAGAAGACTAATTGCAAACTCACGTCATACTAGATGTTAATGTTAAGAATAACTTCCATTTTAAATACATACAAAAACCTAAATAATAATAAAGTCTTTCTGTGCAGAGTAACTCATGCCCAGATGGTTTACTGAAGATTTGTAGAGATATAACAGAAAGCAACCCCTCCTTCCTTTAACTTAATTACCGATTTAGGATATTAGTGGAAGAAATGAGAGGGACCTAATGGGCACATTACAAAGGCAATCTAAA
Source organism: Xenopus borealis (assembly GCA_024363595.1). NCBI lineage: Eukaryota > Metazoa > Chordata > Amphibia > Anura > Pipidae > Xenopus > Xenopus borealis. The sequence continues at coordinate 151,638,901 of CM044433.1, forward strand.
TGCACAATGGAAATTGGTAATGCGCAAAGAGACCCCTGAATCAGTTGTTCATCAGAAGCTGCTCAGCTGAATCTAGTTGGTAACACATTTTAAAATATGAATAACTTTTTTTGGGGGAAAGCAGGCACTGATACATAGGATAAAAGGTCTTTAATTCAAAAGCTGTACCAGGGTTCTTCTGGAAGCAAAGAGAACATGTGAATGTTCTTGCAAGGGAGGCCGACAGGGCTTAGATGTTATCAAGATGACATTATTCAGATACCTCTTTTCTCCAACCCAAACTTGGGCTAAGAATAAGCAACCAGGATGCTAGAAATGTACACTGAAAAGAAGCACTCACATCCTGACCTAAAGCCAAATATTTTTTATCTCAGCAAGATCTTTCTAAGCACCCATACACCACAGAAAATATCTGGCTACTTGTGCATCTTGGAAGCTATCCCAGATTTCATTTTCATATTTATTATAATTCTGCCAGTGATTCTGTTATTGCACAAAACAATCAACAATTATATTTAAAAAGAAATGACAAATAAGGCTATTTTCTGCAAATCATGCACAATCAGCTAAATATATGACTGCTTAAATGTTGTTTGAGGAGCAGGCTCATCTTTAGATGGCCATACCCTATTAGATCTGCTCGTTTGGCGAGGGAAAAGACAATCAAAATAAAGTAAAAAATCAAAGTGTATGAATTTTTCAGAAACACCCCAGATTATTGGACTAAACCCAGCGCAGATCATGATATCTTCAAATTGTAAAAGGGGCAACTGCCATTTACTTCTACATGACCCTGACAGGTTTGAGATGGCAGATTTTTGGTTTTTGACTTTGAGCAGCTTCAGGGTATTATAAATCTCAAAAATGTGAATTTTTTCCCTATAAAAATTTAAGTTTTTGTCCAAAAAACCTCAACCAGAAAAAATTGAGGTTTAGTAAATAACCACCTAAGTGTGTTTTATACTTTCTATTTTATTTCCCTTTATTCATATAGCACAGAGATGTTACATGACTATACAGAACATTTTTACACTTTCACATCAGCCCATGACAAAGTTACATATGGGCTGTTTTAGGTCATATATTTTTAAAGAGATCTACAATTTTCAGGGTATAGTTTACCTTTAACACATATACATCACACCAAAGATGGACTCTGAGGCTGCACTCTCACTCCACACCACCCTTAACCCTCCCCTGCTTGCAACCACCACCTCTGCTGCTCCACCAGCACCCCAAGCAAAGCCAGAGCTTGGAGGGGTTTGAATCGCATATACCCCCAGTCAGTGGCGGCACAGGAACTAAAGGACCCGGCCGTGATGCAAAAGGGTCAGAGCTGAAGGTTTGTGCCACAAAAGGGGTGGGGCCACATCATGTGATGGCCAGAAGATGAAGAAAAACTTTGTTTACAGCTATATTGCAGGTAAATTTGTAATAACGGCCTAGCCAGTAAAAGACCTGCCAAGGCCGGTAAAATACTGCCGGGTTTATGGTTGCCACCTTTTCTTGAAAAAAAAAAATACCGGCCTTCCTATATATTTGTCTTTTTTTCCCTATTAATAACATTGGAATCAACCATCAAAAATACTGGCCTAGGAAGCCCTAGCCAGCTGGCAACCCTGACTCTAACACAAACACTTGTACTGCTTGCACTTAGTTCCAGCTAGGCATCAAACATACAAATTACATACAGAAATTGCCATGCTCAAAAGAACTAATAGTATATATTAAATCTGCATGTTCATGTTCCCCTTGTGCATCCTGTATCTCTCTCTCTCTCTCTCTCTCTCTACTCCCATTGTCTCATTTTAACCTCCCTTTCCTCCCAATCTATCATAGTTCTCTTATATTCAAGAACTTTTGCCTTGCTTAAATCATTGGAGCCTTTTTTTAGAGCATCATAATCCTGTTAGTTTTCCTATTTCATTTTCAATTACTTGACTCCTTTTAGCTTTCCCAAAGTGCACAGTCCCATTCCCATTTTGTTGCATTTGAGGTGAATTATACTGAAGGCTGAAGAGGCAAGTCATGAGTCCAAAATACAAATTTTATTCCTTCAACAAAGAACAAATTATTTTCCACTGAATTGCCAAGTCTAGCTAATGGATCTTTCCGAGTACAATCTCCCTCACTTAGTCACCTTTCAATCATGAACCATGTCATTGATGCCATTGATTCATGTAAACATCTCATAGAGCCACTTCACTTTGGAGTTGATAGCCTTATGTCCGCTTCATGTACAAACAAGATAAAAAAGCCTTTCTGCATGAAAAATAATCTTTATCTATGAAAAGCATCAACTACATCACCTTACCTTATAAAATAACACTTAATTTCCCATCAGAGATACAGCGCATAAAATGTATGCCCCAAATGGGTTATTTTTTTTATTCAAAGATAGGCAAGGCATGAAATAACAGATGCAATGGGAAAAACATACTATATTTATATGTACTTAAACCCTATAAAAAAAACTGTAAATATATGTTAATGAATGGTGATTAGTGATGTCTGGAGCTTAGTGATTTCACTTGATATCAAATAATATTTACTTTTGTGAAATGTGACCTTATAAAGTTATGAAACTATTTATTGACTTCTTTAATTCCCATTATTGGGAATCATGACTGCTCCAAACTTTTATAAAAACAGCAGATGATTTTGTGAGTCTTTACTAACCACAAACATATAACCAATCACCTAACCAATTAAACATTACTCAACTAGAACCCAATACAAAATAGAACCCAAACAAATATGTGGGGTCATATAATAAAAAGTGCAACATTTGTTTGATATCTAGTCACCCATTTCAACTGTCAGTCAGCAGGAAAAATTGTTGTGTCACCTGTTTAGAAGCAAATATCTTATTAGCTGTAATAGGTTACTGGTCATGGGCAAACCTTAGCAGCCCCAATGCTGCCCCCTCTAAACCTTCCACACTTACTTCTTTGAGGTTGGCTTTTTGCTGCCCCTGGTAACTAGCCGCTCACTGTTCATACCATGCCGCACGGCAGACACAGCTTTGCATTTGGGGCTCTTAAATAACTATAAAACCATTTAAGACTTGTAATTTATGTATATTGGAGAGTTGGTTCGATTTACAAATTCTTTTGTTATGCAAAATTGTATTTTTGAGTTAACATCCCCTTTAGGTTTAGTGATAAAAGGCTATCAAGAGCAAGATTAAAAACCAGTTTGAGCCTGGAAGACTGGAGAGTAAGATATGGAACCTGAACGTATGAATTTGGGAACGTTTCATAAGGCACTGTTACAGCGATAAGCCTTCAGCTTTGCATATTATCAGCTCTTTGTTTCTTGTGTGACTGCAAGTAATTTCATCTCCCATTGCCTCAGGTAGAAAATTGCATTGTAAGCCTTTTGAGGTGGAATTCATTCTTTCTGAATTCAGTAATCCATGGAGCAGTTGAAAAAAGTATCTTCAAATATACAAAAATAGAGCAAGTTCTGGAAATTATGAGAAGAAGAGGCACCTATCCACACAGCAGCTGTGTCTTCAAATCTGTGCTGTGGAATGATAGATAGGGCGATGGTGGGTATGTAAACCAGTGGGGTTAGATCCAGTTCGCATTTAGCTGGAAAAAGTCAGGCGTGCTCGCAATTCATTACAACAAAACTTTCCTTTCCATATGTAAGAAGCCTTTGCTAAATTCTCCCCAGACGGAAGAGGAAAAGGTTTTGGCTAAAGAAGGTGACAAATGACTGCAAGTTTTTTTTTAAATATGATTTTCCAGATGTTTTCCTCTTGTAAAGATTGCTTAAGCTGTATCCCTGGGCAGGAGCATGAAACCGTCTTTGTTTATTAACCCCTTTGCTTTTATGGGTTTAACAAAATGTTAGGTCTTATAAATCAGTGATTGTCCAACTGATGTGCAATATATTCTCAGTTCTACTCTTAATTTGGTCAGCATAATTCCAAATAAATATAGAGTTAAACGTAGATGTGAATTTGTATGGCTGTGGGGGGTCACGTATATGAGTTTTTTGTTACTCAAGATCCCCATTCCAGTGTTACTCAATACCAGTCTTTAGGTGTGACATGTTTATGGGTTACCAGTCCCGAATAAGTGGCGAGGCCGAAAATTATTAAGGGCGGCATGCCACCCAGCTGTTCTATGGGGAGCACTGAGGACAAGTGTCGCCGGTGCTCCGGTGCTTCCGCGCATGTGGGCGTGCAGTGGGTAGTATGGACGGATGCTAGGACCGTGGCCTAGGGGAAACTGCCCAGGAAATCCGGCGCTGTGGGTTACAGTTTGTCCCAAGTACATTTTGTTTGCAAAAAAATATATGTATGCAAAAATATTCCCAAAGCATTTCTGGCCTCAAAATTTAATTCTCTCAGGGTACATATGTAATTTTGATTGCATTTTTAGTCAAGAATTAGAATAAAATACAGCATTGCACAAACAAAGTAATAATATCACTACATTCTGTGAATTTCAACATACATTCTGTCAGACTATATTTTATCTTTCAAAAGTATAAAACCAAGTAAAAGAACCAGTGATTACAATTAATCATCACTGTAAAATTACTTACAGAATGAATTATTGAACAAAAGAAAAAAATCTTGTAAATTAATAGAGCCTACCAAGCTACTTAGTTATTAATGAAATAACATAGTTCAGTAGATTTAAAGAAAAAAAATAGATTCTTATTACAGAAAGCAAGATTTCATATCACAAAACTCATGTTTTCTTCTAGGTTCAATAATTACAAATGTTATGACAGAATTGATTTTGTGTAATGAACATGAGTTTTGTGGTTGTTAGTTGTTAATTCAGTTGGAGACAGAATGCTTTTTGTATTTAATAAGTGTAGGTTTGTGTTTCTGCATATGAAACCACATCCACCTCTACAGTGCACTAACTAACTACTGAGGCCCATAGCAAATTTATTTTTGGCACCCTCTAGTAATAAGACACAGTAAGTTTGAGTCCACTGGTCTACTGGATCACCCCCTGCACCCCCCTTAGCCTCCTTACAGTTGTATGGTCTGTATATTCTTTAGTTACACCCCTACCTCCCTATAAATGTATATGTCCTTTAAACAACATAAAGCCCTAAACTAATGAGTCCTAATGCCCCCTACAGGTCTTGTAAAGAAGTCACGTATGTTAGGTTTTGCATGGCTGGATGTTCAGTGAAATTGTTCAATGCTGTAGGATATTCTGCAGCTTTATAAATAAAATATTTCTATTTGTTTATGCTTGTTTTTTTTCAGTATTTATAAAGCAGAAAAGTGCAGATATCTAATTCTACTAATTCACTTTTACTTACCTTACCTTTTACCTCACCCAAAAAAATGCTAACTTTTCCAGCTCCAACCGGTTGAGGAGCAGTAATTGCAGATACAGAATTTACATCTGGGAGAATCAAATGAATTAATGATATTTAAAAAAAAAAGCAATACAAATCTGCTTGAAGTGTTGAAATCCAATAAAATTATGTGATTTTGGTGACTACTTCAGGAACGTTCAACAACTTCACTTCCCTAGCACTTCAGAAAATGTTTGAAACTTTAGAAATGCATGTTAACAACAATGATGGAAAGCAGTGCCGTGCAGTTATGTGCTTTTCCATTGTGTAAATACAGACTGTAACATTAATTCCACAAATAGGGCCAATGTCTATCGTCATGTCAAGTTGTGACATCTTTGCCTTTGTTGCCAAGGCTTTGTGTGTTACCAGTTGAGAGGCCCTTGTACTTGAGTCATTCACAAAAGTCATAATTTCAAGTGATTTGGCGTACCCACTAAAGAAAAAAGGATAAATACTCAAATTAATTTCCTCCACAATTTTCCATTGAGCTGCAGAATATAGATATTCACAATCTGAGACCAATAACCCTACAAAGTGAAAGCAAAACACATTTTTATAGCTGATACATTATTTATTACAGGTTAGATTTGGCAGCAAATTTGCACTTGGCACCATTTCAGCAACTGAACCCAGGGTCGGACTGGGGGGCCCGGGGCCCCCTCCGACCTGCCTGCCCCGTGCCCAGGGCCCCTCTGACCTGCCTGCCCCCTGCCCAGGGCCCCTCCGACCCCTGACCCCCCTGCCCCCCCTACTGTGATGCGCCTGCTTGAACGGCGGCGAGTGTGCCTGCACAAATGGCACTTTATGCATGCGCAAGTGGTGCTGCACGCAGCACCTAACGAGAACTTTTTTTATTTTTACAGTTTGGTTGGGAGAAGGGTCTGGCTCAGCACGGGTGCATTAAGGGTCAGGGCCGACCGGGTTTTTTCCCGGTGTCCCGCCGGGCCAGTCCGACACTAATTGAACCTCCATGGTTACTCCACCTAAGCCCTTTATTTTCTACGGGCCTGATTTATCAAAATCTGAATTTTGCTTATAATTTTATTTTAAAAAGTCAGAGCAAACTGCAATCCATGAGTTGACCTTATTTATTATTAAAAAAGCACAATTTAATCAAATTGGGGAAAAACTCGAAAAACCCAAATGTTTTAGATTTTTGCTGCAAAAGTCTGAAATAGTTGGAGGCTAATTCCACAGCAGACCACAGAAACTTCCAAATATGATAGGGAACTCTCCCATTGACTTATATATAAGCTTGGAAGGTCTTAGATGCCGTATTTTTGGATGAAGACTTGTTCCATGTTAGGGGTATAATAAATCTAGAAAAAATTTCCACTAAAAGTTTGGATATTATCGCAAAAAAAAATCTAGAATCTTTTTGACATTCAAACTTTAAAGGACCACTAAAAACATTCGTTAGTATACATAAAAAAAAAACACAAAGACAAATGAAACTTTGAAATCGCTAAGTCGTTATTAATATATAACTTACTGAAACTCCATTTCTGCTCCTCTTCAAAAAAGGGTGACGATCCATTGTGCAGCACTCAATTTCCTTATAGGAGATAGCCAGGGAGGAGAAACTGAGCGCCGCACGATGGATTGTTGCCCTGTAGCCTTTTCTAAAAAGGAGTGGAAGCAGTGTTTCGGTAAGTTATTTGTTACTAAAGTCAAAGTTTAATTTGTCTTTGTGGTTTTTTTTTTTAATTGATTTTACTGGTTCTTCAATGAATAACCCCCTAATTGTTCTGCTTTCACTTATATAATCATTTAGACTTAACAGAAAAAATGAGAAAGGACATCTATAAAAAAGGAAATAAAAAGGAATATAATAAAAAGGAAATATTTACCCCATTAATGCTGCTATATGAAACCTTCCCTGGTCTTTGCATTTCTGTATTTATATACATTGCGGGTTCCTTTCATCTTTCAGTAGAGGTGATGGAGTAGATACAAATATTCAGAAGAACAGTAGAGGTCAAAAGAGGTCTTACATTTTCTAAATGAGAGAGAAGGGTGAAATGGGCCATTGCCGACTTGCTGGATAAAACGCAGCTTGGGAAGATATTATAGTGGCCAGCGATGGTGTTTTAAGATCACCAGTGTTTGGTATGGCTTGCTTCTTACAGTAAAACTAAGTAACTTTCATGTCAGAGAGATACTTCATTCAGGAGTTATTGCTCTGTAAATCCAAGCTATCATTCTATCATTTTTCATGATTATTTGCCCACTGGGAATACAGTTTCATAGGAGCCTCTGGATGAGAGTGAATATTTTCTCCACAGAATAGCAGCTCCCATTCATGTTACTGTGTACAGATGTGTAGAGAATAAAACTTTCTGTGCAGAATAACCTGTATTACTGAGCAGGTACTCAGCATTGTCCAAGTAATTTGTTGTTATACCTTTAAAATATTAGATTTTTTTATTACAACAATATCTCTGCTATGAAAATGTTATATTTAATAAATGTATGGGATTCATTATCCAGAAAGCTCCTAATTACGGAAAGGCCGTCTTCTATAGGCTCCATTTTATCTAAATAATGTACATTTTTAAAAATTATTTGCTTTTTTTTGCTATAATAATAAAACAGTACCTTGTACAGGTATAGAACCTGTTATCCAGAATGCTCGGGTTTTCGAGATAAAGGACCTATTCATAATATGGATCCTCATACCATATTCTACTAGAAAATCATATAAACATTAGATAAACCTAATAGGCTGGTTTTGCTCCAAATAAGGATTAATTATATCTTAGTTGGGATCAAGTACATCGTACTGTTTTATTGTTACAGAGAAAAAAGAAATTTTTTTTTAATATTTGGATAAAATTGAGTCTATGGGAGACAACCTTTCTGTAATTCGGACCTTTCTGGATAATTGTTTTCCAGTTAATGGATCCCATATCTGTACTTGATCCAACCAATATATAATTAATCCTTACTGGAGGCAGAATCAGCCTATTGGGTTTATTTAATGTTTAAAGGATTTTCTAGTAGACTTGATGTATGAAGATCCAAATTACTGAAATATCCACTATCCAGAAAACCCCATGCCCTGAACATTCTGGAAAACAGGTTCTATAGCTGTATAACATTTACTGTAAAGAAGGCCGATAATATCAAAATTATCATATTCATAATAAAACATTAGCTTGATCCAAACTACGATATAATTAATTCTTACTGGAAGCAAAACCAGCCTATTGGGTTTTTTTAATGTTTACATGCTTTTCTAGTAGACTTAAGGTATGAAGTTTAAAATTACTGAAAGATACATTATCCGGAAAACTCCAGGTCCCGAGCATTCTAGATAACAAGTCCTATACCTGTATAACATTTAGGGGCAGATTTACTAATGGTCGAATATCGAAGTGAAAAAACGTAATTAGAAATTCAAATTCTTTTTATTCGAATTTTGTTCAAATATTCACTTTGACCCTTAGTAAATGTGCCCCTTACTGTCAAGCAGGGTGATATCAACATTGTATATATTTCTATCATATTACTATAACTATAACATATAGTTTTTGAACCAACTCTTGAACATGAAGTGTAAAGTGAACTGTTGTAAAAGCATGAAGCCTCTATGTTAATGTCAGATACTGTAAGAGACTGCAGGGGAGTTTGGTCGATGGGCACTGCAAAGGCAAGATACTCTGGAAACTGTAGATTTGAACTGAAAAAGAAAAGCTACAATTGCAAATTAACATAAGGGCTAGTAATGCACCAACCCAATATCCACCCTCCCTCCACCGGAGCCAGCCCAAGCTCGACTTTTAGGTACCATTTATAGATCCATGTCAACCCTCTCCGCCCATGATGTCAAAAGCAGCTGCGTGGCTGTAAAACCGGAACCCGGAATCCAGGAGTTTAGGTTTGCACATCACTAATAAGAGCAACCCTGGCTGCCATCGGGACTTTATGGTTAAGGGTAGTGATGAGCTAATCTAGGGCGTTTTGCTTCGATGAAATTTAGCGAATTTCTACTAGAAACGGTGAAACATTTGTGAAACGCTGCCGCGTCTTGTGCTGGATATGTATGTCCGTTTTTGGACAAGGGCGTCCATTTTTGGACACAGACGTCCGTTTTTGGATGCTGGTGCCCATTGTTGGCGTCCGATAAACGGACGCAGGTGTTGGAAACCGGCGTCCAATGGGCGCCAACGTCCATTTTTGGAGGCCAGTGTCCATTGCTGAAGTCCAAACAACGGACACTGGTGTCGGACAATGGGTGCCGGTATCCAAAAACAGATGCTGGTGTCCAGCTACTGCAAGAAAACGAACGCTGGTTTTCTTGCGTGTGGCGCTTCAGGAGTCCTGTGTTTCCGCTACAGGAGAGAGCAGGTACACTTTGATTTGGCATGCCTCCACCCAGGGTGAACTCAGGACAGAGTGGGCAGTAATACCCCATCCTGGGAACATTCCTGATCCACAATCACATACATACAGAGAAAAGGTTAATGAATTTATTGCAGGACCCTGTATCATACAGCCTGGCAGCCAGGAACAACTTCATAGAATAATGCAGATTGTGATCTCTGAGCTCCTCCCCCTGCAGTGTCATTGGTCAGCTATGTAGCATAGTAAATCAGGTTGAAAAAAGACACACGTCCATCAAGTTCAACCTTTCCCTCTATTTTAACCTGCCTAACTGTTGATCCAGAGGAAGGCAAAAAAATCCCATTTGAAGCCTCTGCAATTTGCCTCAGAGGGGGAAAAAATCCTTCCTGACTCATGTAGGTTTACAACTTCTAGGACTGCCATCTGCCCATTAAAATTGAGGGAAGAAAGATAAAAGATAGGAAGGCCAGACGTTTTCTTCTAGAAAAGGTAGCAAGTCAAGTCATACCAGTGTACAAAAGGCTGCAGAACTAGTCCAAATGGGCAAACATACAGTATGTATTTTCCTTTTAAAGGGGTAGCTTATCTTAATGTTAATTTTTAGTGTTACACAGTAAAACAGTGTTTTAAAGTTTTTAAAGGGGTTGTTCATCTTCAGATTGTTCACCAAAAATAAAGCCATTTTTCAATTGTTTCCCATTCTTTATTCTTCCCTCTGGTGTTTCAGTCTGGCAGCTCATTGATCCTGGTACAGACTCTGAACTGTTACAATTTGTTACATTTCTCAGCAGAATCTGTGAAGTATTAGCAACTATTGTATCAATTCTAACAGCAATTCTAACAGCTGCCTGTAATGAAAATCAGGGATTCTGCTCAGCAGGGACAATGATAGGAAATGTATCGACTATTATTATTCTTACTATTATTATTATTATTATTTATTTCTATAGGACTAACATATTGCCTAGCGCTTAATGTATCCATTTATAAGTTATAAATATAATTTAGGACCCGCCCAAAGGTGCTTCATAAAAACAGAAGAAGGTGAAAAATTAAACTTTCAATTTCAATATTATAAGAACTGTTAAAATTTGCAAATTGTAAGTAACTGAAAAAAGTCTATTTCTTATCTGAAAACAACTGAACTGAAAAAGTGTTGGAATTTGAATAACCATTTTAAGCATTTGTATTCTTCTGCCTCTTTTCGGCTTTCTCTTTCAAAAGTCAAAAAAGTACTTTGTGAGGCTACATATTTATTACTAATTTCCTGCCTGGTTGCCCCTGTGTCTGACCCATCTGTAAAGTCCTTCAGCACAGCAAGCAGTGGGGAAGGTTGGATGTAAATAAAGATTTGATGCCAAACAGAAATGGAACAAGGGCTTTGAGGTCACGTCATATCACCTCTCATGATACTACAGTTGTGGGGAAAATGCTCCATTGTGGGTAAATAATCATGGTAATTGTTTCTTACATTGCAATTTGCACACTGCACCTGCATTCATTTTAACTGTAATGATTGTGTAGTCAAACAGCTAACAATCCGAACTGTGCTGCTGGCCAACTAACTGAAGATCAAGTGTCATCCTGACCCAGTGCAGGCACAGCTCCCTTGTGTTGATTCTGAGAGTCTTCCAACTTGATGTAATGCTTGAAAGAACCCTCCATGTGTATATAAGTGTATATAAAGCAGCATCTTTTTAAAGTGATATATTTCGTTTTTTTCCTACTAGGCAAGGTGTACAGTCCTTCTTCCTTTATAGAAACACAAACAGAGTCACTTGTATGCAAAAGCTCATTAAGAATAGCCACAGTCATTTTGTAACAAAGTGCTTTGGACTGATGAGACAAAAATGTAATCATCTGGTCACAACAGAAAGCTCTTTGCATGGTGGAAGAAGTAAAAGAAACACCTGCTACCTACTGTCAAATTTGGTGGAGGTTCCATCATGCTGTGGGGCTGTGTGGCTAGTTCAGGGACTGGGGCCCTTGTTAAAGTTGAGGGTCAGATGAATTCAACCCAATATCAACAAATTCTTCAGGATAATATTCAAGCATCAGTCACAAAGTTGGATATTCCAACAAGATAATGACCCTAAACACACTTCAAAATCTACAAAGGCATTTATGCAGAGAGAGAAGCAAGCCCAGACTGGCAATCTGGGGGTTCTGGCAAATGCCAGAGGGGCTGCTATAAGGTGCCATAGAAAGTCAGTATTTAGTGGGCTGGTGGGGGCTGTTTGGGCCTCTATGTTGGCTGATTGGGCCTCTGTGTACCTGAAATGCCAGGGCCTATTTTAATTCGCAGTCAAGACCTGGGGAGAAGTACAATATTCTGGAATGGCCACCACAGTCCCCCGACTTGAATATCATGAAAAATCTATGGGATGATATGAAGCAGGCTGTCCATGCTCAGCAGCCATCAAATTTAATTGAACTGGAGACATTTTTTATAGGCGATTGGTCAAAAATACAGACACTCAGCAACGATTATAGAGGCTTTTACATCTGCAAAAGGAGGCTCAATTAATTATTGATGTAATATCACTGTTGGGGTGTCCAAATGTATGCACCTGCCTAATTTTGTTATGATGCATATTGCATAGTTTCTGTTAATCCAATAAACTTGATGTCACTGCTGAAATACTACTGTTTCCATAAGGCAAGATATATATTAAAATGAAGTTGCTACTTTGAAAGCTCAGCCAATGACAAACAAAATTCCAAAGAATTAAGAGGGGTTTCCAAACTTTTTAATATGACTGTGTATATATAAATAAATATATATATATATATATATATATATATATATATATATATATAAATGGCTTTTTCTGGAAGTGACATAGGTGCTATGATCAACTGGTCCAATGTCCTACCAGATTAGTCCAAGAGGGTGCTAGATACACAATCAAATAACAACTGACACACTTGTTTGTGATTCCAGCAGCTGGACGGACACCCATGCCTGCCACAGGGAGGATTTCAACTCCCAGATACTTTTGGATGCATTTTTACAAAGTAAGAAAATAGAGAACTATTGAAGTTACCTCTCAGTACAAAGTTGATCCAGGGACTAATCCAGTTTCCGTATTGGAGTCAGGAAGAGATTCAGATGGGGTTTCCTGCCTTTCACTGGATCATCTAGGCAGGTTTCACTTTGCCAACAGGTTTGAACTCAATGTACATGTTTTTAAACCCAAATTACTATATTTTCAGCCCACATATTGCTTAACTCAAGCAATTTATAAAGCTATAGCTTTCATGTTACTGGACACCAGAAGATACCAGGCAACATACAGATACCTTTCAGTGTAGTTATACTTCTAGTTGAATGATATAATCATGAAGATGATGACACGTTGTTTTCCTTTACTAGAAAGCTTTGCAATCACAAGATCATGTGTAGTAGGGGAACAAGGCAATAGAGGATCTAGGTAAAGAAATGTAAGATAATTTATTATTTTAAATTTGAATTAAAAGTTTCAAATTTCAATTTATTGGAACCTGTAGAAAAATGTATTAGTGCTACACCAAAAATAAGCCATCCGAAATTAAGCAAACAAAATGGAAAAGGGGACATTTGACAAGAGCCCATCATCCCATCATCCCATCATCTACAAGAACATAAAACAATTTTACTTTCTTTAAACAAATGTCCCTAAATGAGCTTTAAAAAAAAAAAAAAGCTGGTCTTGTCTAGACCCATGTACTGTTAGTTGTGTAGTTAAATTTTTTGGTTTTCATGGAAGGAGCACAAACAGTTGTATTTTCTCCCTGTGCTTGCACTGGTTTTTGCAGGGTACTTTGGTTTCCCTCCACACTCCAAACACATACAGGCAGGTTAACTGGTTCCTGAAATTAGAGTGTGTCTACATGTGATAGGGACCTTAGATTTTATAGGAGAAGGAAAGCTATTGAGGCAGTTTATTACCAATAGACTAACCACAATAGTGCAAGCTAGAACACTATATTTATTCTGTAGAATGCTTTATCATAATTGAGTAAAGAGCTTTAGAAAGCTCTCATTTAGTTTAAGTAGCTGCCAATTTAGCGTGCTGTGACATCACTTCCTGTCTGATTCTCTAGCTCTAGGATCAGATTAAAGCAGGGAGGAGGAGGGAGGAGCAAACTGAGCAGGCTCAAGCCCCTGCCCTGGAGGTTTAAGCTGAAAACAGGAAGTCTGATATAGAACCCCATGTGTACACAATAGAAGTAAAGAAATGCTGTGGACTCAGAGCAGCACTACTTTGAGGGTTTATTGGTGTATTTATATAGACCTTCCTGATAAAGCTTACAAGGTTATACAAGGTTATAATTACTTTTATTGTCACATGATTTTTTAAAATCTATAGTCACTTTTGTGCTTGCATAAAGCATTGCAATCATATAGTTAAGTTTCCTTCCTCTCTTTACCCATGATTTATGACTGAGATTCCAGCTATCTTTATAATAGAGTATTCAGACAATAGTGGTTGGAGATTCCATCTGAAACCAATTGTTTACAGCACTACAGGATTTTGAGCCTATATCAGGATTAATTAGCTGAATCATTACGATAAGGAATCTTAGCAAGGAGAAGGGGCATCCTCACAGAAATAATAAAATCTGTAAGCATTACACTGGTAACTGAAGGTCTTAAAACCTTAAAACCTTTTAAGGTTTTCAAAAATTTTGCTTATATTTTACCTTTCAGACATGAATAATGTCTGCCCTCAGCCACCTGATTATCACACGTCCCAAGACGCATGCTGCTGGCTTTGCCATGGGAATGCAAAAATATATTGACTTACACAACTGTTAAGTGACAGATGCTCTTGCTATTTTTTACATTTCTACCTAATAATTGAATTTGCATTACCTGTCTGCAATCAGTCCTCATTAAAAATTGCATATGTTCATTGTCTAATTGCATTATAATGCCATAGAATTAAATGTGTCTGCTGCACAAAGCAATCCTTTGCAATGAAGACAGTCTGACAAACAGGGAGATGATTGTGCATTTGGTGCCCTCCAATTTTTCTCTACTAGATAACCAAAGCCAAGGAAGGTCAATGCTTGTGTACGAACTCAAACCCTTGCTCCAAAGCTTGCAAATACTTTGTTACCATGCAGTCGTTTCACCTTCTAACGTAAAAAGTCCAAGGGGCTTGAAGAGCATACAGGAATGTCACAGAAGCAAATAGCACAAAAAGGTATCAATATATCAAATGGATATTGAGTTTTGTAAGGGTGAACATGAAGATGTATTGACCGATCAGTGCAGGAAGAGCAGGGAACAGTAAATATTGACTGAGGCAAATCCCTAGTTAATATTCCTCCTCCAGTTTCCACAGTCAATTCATCTTGATAGCCAGGAAGGTCAAAGTTAACCCTGCTGTGTCTTACGTTCATCCTGCACTCTCCCAATCCTGGGCAGTTGTTTGCCCAAACTTGCTGCTTGGCAGACAAACTAAAATAAAGTCAACAGAGAGAGTCAGCATTATGAGAAAGCATTGACATACAGTATATGTTGTTACAAGGAGACTAGACTTTCCTGTAAATGGTGGATACTTATAAACTATGAATAATGTGAGGATGCCCTATTAAATCATTCCTGCACTAAAGGCACATTCTCTTAATAGTAAAAATAAGCCCTGAATAATTTTCAGGTATCTTTGACTGTCTGTGGGGGTATTGGTGGCTGCATTTTCACAGCCAGGCAAAATATTGCACCCCTTTTAACTTGATTTTGGTGTGTGTCACATTACAGAGTCAGTGTCCTGGGCATAACCTAATATGATGGGAATTTGTCAAGAGGCTTTGTAAGGCAGTTAGTAAAGGGTATAAAGAGGGAGTATGGTATTGACCTTGTAAATAGGCATATATATTGTCCAATCACCTTCATTGGGTCTTGGTCATTTAATCTTTGCTTTCTCAAAAGCCCTTACATTTCACCTTGTCTGTTTGAGTCATTCTCTGTGAGGTTTCATTTGGAAAACCATATTGCACTTCTTCAATCAGTAATCCAGAGGGCTGATTTACAGCAATAAATTTACCATTTAGGATTATGGGGAACACAAGTTTTCCAGTTCATATCATTAACTATAGTGCAATGGATTATTATTGTCCACAAAACCTTTCAGGCAAGCCAATTTTGGGAAATGCACTTCGTGTCCTAAATCTTATGCAGGTTCTGACCCAAGTGTCAACTCCTAGAACTGCATTTCTTACTGTGCTGTCCTGACAGACAGCTTTATATGACACTGAGCTCCATGAAAGAAAGGCTTAAATGATATATGATTGTTACAAACCTCACATTAATTTCATGTATCTAAACTTCTGGGAGACAGAGACATCTCACTGTATTTGAGTTGCTTGTTTTTAAAACAAAAACAAAAAAAAACTTGCTTAATATAAAAAAAATAGTTTTCTGTTAAAGGTCAGTATGCCAGCAAAGACACTGTTGAGCGTTGGCCTATTTTCCTTTAAGGCGCTACCCACAGAGCATGAGATCCTACTAAGCAAACATTTTGCATCAGCCCAATTTGCTGCATTGTCTTATTGGCTGAACAACAGAATCAGCTTATTACGTAGTGATTTTGTCTTGTGTTATGTGAATCTTTAAGAACAGCTTATGGTATGTGAATTGTGCGATTATGTCCAAATATCATTACCATCTTGTTGTTTTTTTTAAGAACCACTGCTAAAAACTCCACAATAATTGAAATAACGGGTTGATATCTGTTCTACTGTTTAATGACAGTGGGAAAAAAACTTTCATGTCTGCTGAAAGCTCCAAGATAAACACTCGAAACACACTATTGGCAGCATTAGCTGCTGAGTTACAGAAATGGGGGCTGTGGTTTGGCAGACTTGGCCATCTCGCCATTTGGCCGTATATGTGTCTAGAAAGCAGACGGCCAACCAGTGCACAGCAATGGCTGAATGAGATAGTTCTGACTTTAAAAATTGGGGCATTGTTCATTTATGCTGCAACGCATACTGTAAACTCACAAGTTCAAAAGGTTCTGTGCTGTGCGTATCCATGTGCATTTCGAGAGGGATAATACTAGTTGAATTTTTGGAGCATTTTTCCTGTATTATGTATGAGCTCTGACTAGCCCCTGACAAGCGCATTATGAATTGAGCATTCCATGAAATTTGTATCTGTACATTTTGCAGCTGGGCTGTTGGGCCAACATTTCAGAGCTGATAAACAAATATGTAATAGTGGGGCAGGCATGAAGAGGAAGAGAATGTGTTACTTGATGGTTGTCTCCCTTTAACTACCAAGAACCCTGAAATGGCCTTATAAAACTGAGTTGCCCCTTACTCCATGTACCGTATTATCAGCACCGTATTATCAGCACGTATTATCTCTCATTGCCCTGTTTCCAGATCCACTGTCACCTCCTTTATTCTGTTCCCCAAACCCACCACCCTCCCCCATATTCTGACAGTGTTCCATAGAAAAAGTTAGGGGTCATCTTAAAAGTCATTGGAAAAATATGAATTTATTCTTCATAAAGGTCTTGGACACTGAAACATTGACCATTGTGTAATTATATTTATTTTGCTGTACAATAGTGAGGATATAATTGTCTGCCTAAAATTTTATGGGGGTTACTAAAATTGTTTTAACATGGGCAAAAAAATTGTCATTTTCGGCATTGTGCCATAGGGCAGGCATTAAGGAAAGGCTGGCCTGCACCCCCTGGCACTGGACTGGACAGCGGGACACCGGGACACCAGTGGACCCTGTCAACCCAGACCCAATCCTGCCCACCTCCATCACTTCCCTGCTGCCCTCTCTTCTCAATCCAGACCCAATCCTTGTCTTTCCCTCGATCCAGACCTGATGCTGGCCACCCCCACTGACCACCTCCCTGCGGTGTGTGGGGGGCGCAGGGGTGGGTCTGGTGGTGGATGATTGGGTGGGCGGTAGTGGAGGCCAGGATCGGGTCTGGATTGAGAGAGAGAACAGGATCCCGTCTGGACCCAGAAGAGAGGGCAGCAGAGGAGCAACTGAGGTGGGCAGGATTGGGTCTGGATGGGCCCCAGTGGGCCTCACACACCCATAGCCAAATTTAAAGATGTCCCACCCCTAGGCACCCCACCACTCACATCCTACCACCCCTCCCTCTGCTTGAAAACTCTGTGTGTACAGAGAAATGGGCTTCATAAGTACTAAATGAAGTGTTTTCACTCAAAATTCTTTGTGCTCACAATTTGCTGAGTCTGCTGACCAGGGTGGCCAGAAGGTATAGGTGGGATAGTGGCACTGACTGATAATTCATTTCAATATATTTTGATGAAAAATGTCTTATTCCCAAAGTTTAAGTTGGGTCCCAAAATGATTTTGCTGTGGGGCCCATGGTGCTGCCCCAATGCAGAGCTCTATACACAATGTGAAGCACAGATTTATGGGGAAAGAATGGTGATTTCCAGGAAACTCTGACACTGTATAGAACCAAGTTCCTTTGGTGCAAGAGCCCCTTGAATGCAAATAGCTAAGTTCTGATTTTGGAATGAAAAATGAAGGCAGAAAACTAAGATAGGGTGTTCCTTTACTTTGTATGATTTTGTTTCTTCTTGCTTCTGGGCACGGGCAACTGGCTACTTCAAAGAGAGAGAACAATTTCTTTGATTATCCACTGTTTAACCGCACTGGTATGAAACAAGCGAGCAAATGATTTATTACTCAGTTGAAGTAATATCCGCGTGTTCATCCTTCCGCTGTGCAATCATGGCGCATTTCGACAATGTCTGCTTCCAGAAGGACAGGTAACGGATTAAAGGCTGAATATTACTAGTCAGTGGAACATAAAGCAGGAGCAAATCAAACATTACCTATTCTTTTGTTTTAACAACCCATGACATATTATTTTTCCTTTCAGTGTAAAATGCAGATTTATTCCTTTAGCTGCAGTTATGGATGAAACCCAGGCATTTACATTACCCAGAGTTACTATATGAAATGTGGATGAACCCTGTATTTTCTCTTATGCTATTTAAAGCAAGATTTAAAGCAAGATCTTCAACTATAATCCCCAGTAAACTGTAGAAGTAATTTATAGAGGATTATTAAGGCCGGTATTAGTCCCAATTTATGCCCTCACCTCGAGGTGACACAGAGAACCAAATCTGGCAGAAAAATCAAATCTGGCACTGAGGCCAAAAAGGTGCCACAACCAAACCAATGGATACTGCCATATGTGGCGTTGCGCCATTTTTGGTGCGCGTTGCATCTTTTTTGACACACGTCTAATTTTTTTTTTTACGCCAGCATTTCGCGAATTTAGGGAATTCGCTGCAAATTCGCACCTGGCGAATTAATTTGCCCATCACTAGTCACCAGCTTTGTCAAACATGAACTTTCATATGATTGCTGTCAGGCAGTACATCATCTTATCTGTTCTTTTATTGCTTTATTTGATCTGAATGTTATTCGGGAGATGAGAAAGTACGATCTTTCGTCCGATATTGAAGGTAAACTTTGCCTCTATGGCCAGCTTAATAATAATTAATCTAAGACAATTTAAAGCAGCTCCTCTCCCAATTTCTAGAGCCCACGGACTGCCAATTCAGGCCGGGCGTCACATATCTTCTTTCCTTGCAACCAGGCCCCGACTGGCAATCTGTGGGTTCTGGAATAGCCATGTTTTTTACACACAATTCAGCAATTTTTCCAGATATACCCTAATCTTTGCTGTTGCTAGGGGATGTTGCACCTGCAGAGGGTGCTGTAAAATTGATGCCGCTGCACTCGCAAACAAACAATGGTCTGAAAAGTTCAATTGTTTTGTCACGTCTGTACTGGGCCTGTGGATACAGGCAGCTGTGGGAACCATAAAACTACCTCCAACTCTGAAAGATTAGCTTTATGGACCCCACAGCAGCCTCCAACAATAGGCCCAGCATAGCTTCCCCAATAGAATCAAACTGAACATTTTCAGCTCAATTGTTAAATGAAAATGGTTCTCCTGCATCAATAGATGCAACAGGAGGGACAGAAGGAAGGCAGTAGCAGTGCTGAGCAAAAATATACAGAACTGCAAGGAGCACATATTGACTCAAACACCTTGAATAGAGTTTTTTGCACATCTGAATGCTGGGAGATTTGTGGGCCCACAACTGTGTTGCATTAAGTAAATGACCCTTATTGTGTGTTTACATATACATAGCAGGTAGCTGTACAATTAACTTCTTTAAATAATTTTACAGTAAAAGCTTGAATTACAAACCCTGATTTTAAAGGAGAAGGAAAGCTTAAAACTAAGTAAGTCTTATCAGAAAGCTCCACCTAAATATACCAGTAAACCCTGCTCAAAATAAACGATGCAGTTCTTTCCTTTTATTGTGTACACATGGGCTTCTGTATCAGACTTCCTGCCTTTAGGTTAAACTTCTTTGCCCCAGACATGAGCATGCTCAGATTGCTCCTCCCCCCCCCACCTTCCCCTTCTCTGCTGTAATCTGAGCCCAGAGCTATAAGTGAACAGGGAGAGGCAGGAAGTGATGTCACAACATGCTATTATGGTAGCTGCTATCTTAAAGAAACAGAGAGGGCTTGTATAGCTTTTTACTCAGGTATGGTATATTCTTTAGGAAAAATATAGCATTCTAGCTATATGCACTATGTACTATTACAGCTAATCTGTTGACAATAAAATGCCTCTGTAGCTTTCCTTCTCCTTAAAGTTGTCCCTCATTTTCCAATTGTTTTTGAAGTTCCACCAATAAATTCGCATTGCCCTTTATCTGTCTGTGAAGTGTGTTCTAAAGCACAATTCCTTCCCCAATCCCAACCTTTCCTATTCTTTTAATGTATGGCCGCTTAGTATCCATTTCTGTTATGTTGATGTGTAAGTGTAAGTAAATTGTAGCAATCCATTAGTCTGACCCAGTCACTTAGAATCCCATGCTAATAGTTTTGGATTATATCCTGGATTATCATCGTTCCTGTCTTTACATTCTTTGCTTTGCCTGGCCTGCCACTAACCCAAGTCCAGCAAGCATAAAGCTGCATGGCAGAGGGGACGCTCAAAAATTTTGGATGGTAATATAATACCCACAATATTTCTTCGATCAGACGTGATGAGTTAAGATGAGCCCTGTGACCTTTTCTCAAACTTTTCAACCCTATCCTGTGTTTTTTAAAGGAGGAAGACTTTCAGAGAAAGAACAACATGGCCCTGTAGCCCAGCAGCCAACACTTCTACTGCTCAATGGTCACATCATTTAACAAGTCCCAGGGATTCTGCATGAATGTCTCCCTTTAAAGGTCGGGGGTGCTATGTAGATACATTTTAATCACCCGGCGAATGTCATTTTTATGCAAATGTTTATTTAATAAAACAACTTGTTTGTCTTGGAAACAAGCCAGAGACAGGGATGTAAATTATAATTACCCCATATGTGTCTTTTAATAGTTTTATTTCAGACGAAGAGGAAATCAGGAAATAGCACCAGGACATCTGAGAAATAAAAATGCATGATGGGGTCTTTGTTAGTCTAGGAGTGATAATGGATGTAACAGAGGCACCATGCCTTCATTTTTTTTTCTAATTTGGGGAATATATCATTATTTTCCTTGTGCTTTGTTTCCACTTCTTGCTTCTGTCAAGGTTTTATCAGCTCAGCTCATTATTTTAGAATCACCTAAGCTGTCATTGTCTTTAAGTCAGACTAGCTACAAAATAAACTTCCATAAGCACTCCTATTCTGTTATAATCCATTTACATGGGTGGGGTATGCGCTGGCATCACTGGAGGCTAGGTCTTCCAAATAGAGTTACAAATGAAACAATCTATAGCAACAGCTAGAACCTAAACTATACAGATAGCTGCCAAGAATCTATGCCACCATAAAACCTTATAGTTTAACAGAAATTTGGCTCAGAATATTATATTTATAAAAATAAAATTAGCTTAATAATGCTCTAGTATAAAAGAAAACCTTCAAATGTGTACTATTCTTACAGGCCCTTTTACAACTGACCAATTATCAGTAAGCAACACTGGATTAAAACTAGGGCTCAGACTGATGAAGTGAAGTGACAGTTTGCTTTCTGTGGATAAGTCTATTCTGTTATTGTTTGGTGCCTTATCCCAAAGTATTTCAGTGACCCCAAAATGTTCAGATCTAAATTAATACTAATGAGAAGTTTTAAACTCTAGTTATTGAATCACCATGCCATTAATTGTAAACCCAGCTTAATCCCCCGGTAATGTAATAAGAAACCTACTCCAAAAAGTTTTAAACCATGTCAGCTGAGAACTCTGGTTGCTTGTGATTCAGACAAGAGAATTTATGCAATAGTTGTCCAATGTAGCTCATTACATAATGTACCAGATTAGCCACAGAACCATTCACCTGATAAATGAAACTAATCTGTCAATAATCTTCAGTTTCATTCTTAGGACCAGCACATTATGGTTGGAGCAGACACCAGATTTGTCATATGAACATCATTAAAATGAAATATGTCACATTATTCTGTGATTCTAGTTGGTTATGACATTTCTTCCATTATTTACACCCGGAGACTCCACACAACTTTGTGTAATTGCTGATTCTCATTTATCCCTCAGAGGAGCCATATAACCATGTGACTGTTTAGTAATTCAAGCAGGAAATAAAAGTTGAATATTTAAAAGATCTTTGGAGTTTGTGTTTTGTTGCCAAAGAGTTCACAGATTTGCATTTCATGTTTTTCCTTTATTAATAATAATAATAATAATAATCTGATAATATAAATATATATATCAACTAGGTTTGCGTATGAACAGTAATATAACATTACAGGGGATCCCTAAATGGAGTAACCCCATACCACCTTGATGGCAGCCTTATCTTCCCAGTTCATCTGTTTTTCTTTTTAGTTGACTGGGTCAGTGACTGTGACTCCAACAACCAGGCAGAGGTTTTGTTTGCCTGCTGGAAACAGGAAGAATATACAAGTTAAATAAAGACCAACTGAAAGGTTCTGCCTTGCACTGAATTCTTATGTTAAATTCTGACTTGGGCATAGGGTTGCCACCTGACCAGTATTTTACCGGCCTGGCCAGTATTTTTGATGGTTGATCCCAATGTTATTGATAGGAAAAAAAGATAAACGTATAGGAAGGACAGTATTTTTTTCAAGAAAAGGTGGCAACCCTACTTGGGCACTATCTGTAAGGAGTTTGCATGGTCTCCTCATGTTTCTTCTCATTCTCCAAAAACATATATTCAAGTTAACTCCTGCTAAAAACTGATCCTATGGTTTTCACTATGATTGTAAGCTTTGTATGACAGTGAGTGATGTTTGTCACCTGCAAGAGCTCACCTCTGTCTGATTTTGCCTTAAGTGTAAAGGGGATGAATTGGTAACCCTGATACACATATGCTAGCATTGCAGCTCTTGTCCCTTAACAAGCTAAATTGATACTAATGTTAATATGCAGTGCAAGTAATATTCAAATAAAATTCTCATTATCAGATAAATATATGTTAAAAAACAATCTCCTACAGGGATTGCAAACCACAGGAATTGTTAAAAGAGATACAATCCCACATAAATCTTTTTGTAAAATGAAAGAAAATATCATTCTAAGAAACTTTCCGATATACACCAATGAGAACATTTTCCTAGGTATGTGTAAATGTAATTGCTATTTTAAGCAGTATCTGTCAGTTTCTGTCTTAACTCTGAACTTTGTTGTGACTCTTGAAACAGAGTACAAGTCAGATCTCCTCCAGCCAAGACAGGTCTCTTAGGCTAGTGGCAGACAAGCAGATTCGGGGAGATTTAGTCGCCAGTCGACTAATCGCCTCTTCTGCAGGGTGACAATCTCCCCGAACTGCCTTCCGTGTGCTTGAATGAGGAATGACCTGCGCTAATACATTCGCTGCGCTTTGATTTCCAAAGTCGGCCGAAGTTGCCTCACGAGGAAACTCCAGGCGACTTTGGAAATTGAAAGGCCGCGAGTGTATCTGCGCAGGTCATTCCTTATTCAAGCACACGGAAGGCAGGAAGAAGGCAGTTTGGGGTGATTGTCGCCTGGCTGAAGAGGAGATTTATCACCTGGCGACTAAATCTCAGCAAATCTGCTCGTCTGCCACTAGCCTTACGGTAGTGTCACACATGAACTTTATCAGGTCTGGGCTGGGATTCAAAACAGGCTTTGATATTTCAAATGCAAAGAGGCCCAAACAGACCCTCCACAGGCCCAATTAATAGTGACTGTCTATGGCATCTTACAGCAGCCCCAAAACAGATTTCCATACTCACATATTTCCATGCCTAAATCCACTCTGTGTACCTTCACCTAGGCCAACACAGTGCCTGTCATTAGAGAGAAGCACTAGTGAATGCCAGTGGGTAGGCTGTTCCTGCTCCTGAGTTTATACTCAAGTCACTACCCTTAATTATCTGGTTTCAGATACATTGTTTCAAAAGTCAGAACCACCAGTGCAGACAATATCATGAGTCTGATAACATTTCATATAGCAGATTCACTTACAATAATTTTAAAACCACTGAATATGCATAATAAATGTATATGGGAAAACTGCTTTGAATTACATTTACCTCCTTTAAATAAAATACACGGATTTTAGCTAATCTTCAAACTTTTAAGGGAAAAGTGTTGCTTGAATACTTATAATAATATAACTATAATAAATGTAAAAACACTTAATTATAATAATAACCCTTTTTTTGAACCTACTCAGATTTGAAATCCCAGCAACCCCCCTTGAGTGACTTTATTCTGAGAACAATAAATACATTGTTTTAGTTATTTACTATAAATACAGCATTCTTTGATATTATGGGGGGTCAGTTCTATTTTTCTCACAAATTGTATTTTTTCTCAAAAAAAGTTCTTTTAAATTTCCCTCAAATTCTAAAAATGATAGATTTGTTGAAGTGTAAAAAAACTCAAATACTCAAATACAAAACTGCACCAAGTAAAAGAAATTGAGGTCTCTTAGATGTCAATGGGACCTGCATTGATCTATTGGACCTCTTTTTTTTAACCATTCTTGACTTTTAGAGCTTTTCAGATTTTTTTCACTTGTAATAATCCGGAAAACTAAAATTTTTAGAGTTTTTGACAAACCACATTGTTTAGCGTTTTTTTCCATTTATACTTTTTTTATATTCTTTTAATAACTTTAATGGCATTCGTGGTTTTAGAGATCTATAGGGGAATGTAATAAAAGTAGGTAACAGAAAAGATATTAGCAATGCGGAAAGTTATACCTTTGTCCGAAGAAATTTTCCTTTGCGCAAATTTACTATAATTTATACGAACCCAGAAACTGTTTAGCGTCCTCTTCCGACAGCGGAAGAAGGTTTGCGAATTTTAAAGTTTGTACCAGTGCGCAGCGAATGGAATAAAACTTCTTACTGAAAAAGTTGTGATGTTTGCTCCAAAAGATAGGACACCGTCAAGCACTTCTTAAAAGTGGGCAATATTTAAATTTGCAATGTAGAAACAGTTTAAGGAAGCGTATTACATTACTAAAAGCGAATGTTTATTCTTATTTGTGCAAATTGTTTTTCTCTTTGCAACTTTTATTACATTCCCCCAATAGAGATTAACTGTGGTTAAAAAAAAAATACCAATAAAATTTGACCTTTAATGAATGAGCTTCTAACTGTTGATGTATTTAATAATGACAATATTGTTTTATTTTTATTTTATTATTATTATTATTATTATTATTATTATTATTATTAATAACGTATCTTTATTACTAGGAATATAGCAATGGGTGGGATATAGAACAGAAGTTTTGGGAAGCTCACCTCCTGCAGTGATTTTACTGTGCCTAGAACTCTGGGTGACCTTGCAGAAAATGCTTCAAGCCAATCCCTAGTGCAGATGCAGGAGCTGCCATAAAACTGTCTGTGAAGGTGAAGGGGCTAAGTCAGAAATGCAAAGAATCAAAGCAATTTGCTAGTGTGCCTTTTTTTTTTTCTCTTCTTTCCCTTACTGTGATTTTATCAGTCTTTGGTCTGGATTTCTCTCTTTTGTAACAGGACAAGATCTGAAGATGCAATTTGATAAAGCAGACATGAATCAAGTAGAAGAGGACAGGGGAAGGATAAAGGGTAAGAAGAACAAAGAGCCTCACCAGATACATTGCACACTTCCAAACCTCGGGATAAACAATGATCTGCTGGAAGAGGCTGGGCCCAAAGCATCTGTGGTTGAAGGCAATAAAACAGTTGGATATACAATGTAGTGAGCTGTAGAAAACAGTATTCAAACTCAGTTAACAGCAGCCTGTAGCCTCGCACTGTACTTATTCTGCCAGCCGTTCCCAAAGAGAAAAACACTATTTAGTCAATAATTTCCCCTCTCGGCTACTGTACCTTATTAACCAAATGAGAACAAATGTCAGAGCACGTTGATTTTACCCAAAATATATGAATGTGAGTGTTCAAGCAGACCTTCCCTACATGTATGACAATATGTATATTTTATATTGTTATTTATATGGTGCTGCCTGTGTGGATAGCATTGCAGGTTTAGTACAGGCAGGGAGGATAACAAGTGAATATAAATAATAAAAAATAATAAATAAATACACATTATAAGTGCTGAGTGCCAGTAGCCACAAAAAGAACATTTGCACACTAGCTAGGTAATTGTCCATGTAATTTTCCTGTTTTATTAAACTATTAAACATGCATATTATATTAAATATTGTTTGTTTGTTTTTTAATCTCCTCACACCAATGCCATGCCCAGCCTTTCCAACATTTATTTATCATATTTCTGTTTGAAATGAACATTTTGCAAAATCTACAGTGCCTTGTGGGTAAACCCAATGCCTTGTGGGTATCCAGCTGCTACTGCTGCAACTTTAAGGGGCAAATTTACAAAATTCACGTGAATGGATCGAAGTTTGTTCGAATATGATTGAATAACGATCGTACTATTTAATCGGATATTCGAATATACAAATGTAGCCTATTCGATCATCAAATACCGAATTATCGAATAGATCGAATGATCGGACATTCGATAATTCGATCATTCGATGATCGAAGGAATCAAAATTTTAAAATCTTCAAAGGCCTACTTCGCCAGATTGAACCTACATTCAGTGTTTTCCAATAAACGATTGAGTCCATTTCTGCAGTATGGTGTGGTTAGTGGTGTGAGAGCCCGTACACTGTTTTGGCACAGGGGCTCACTGCCCATGATGTCAGCATTGCTGGAGACTTGACAAAAGATAAAATAAACAGAAATGTTGGAATTGGGCTATTAAAGAAGCAGCGGAAGTTGCAGTTTAACCCTTTTACTGCCATTTGCCTTTGATCTTACCAGGCAACACTAAGGGGCTGATTTACTATGGGTCGAATTTCGAAGTGGAAAATACTTCGAAATTCGACCCTTGAATTTTTTCGGGGGGTCATCTTCGCTCGAATATGGTTGTTTTCGATTTCAAAACCACCGTATTCGATCAAGTGAAAATTGTTCAAATCATTCCATTCAATCGAACGATTCAAACGATTTTCATGAAAATCCTTCAAATTCTCAGAACTTGGTAAAATTTTCTTGCCAAGTTCTGTGAGGTTCCCCATAGGCTAAAATGGCAATTTGGCAGCTTTAAACTGGGGAATAGTCGAATTTGAAGGATTTTTAAAGGGCCAGTACTTCGAAATTTGAAAATTCGAATATTTGAATTTTTCCAATTCAAAATGAATTTTGGTCTATTCTATAGTCGAAGAAGCCCAAAATGAATTCGAAATTAGAATTTTTGAACTTCGAATTTTATTCTAATTTTAATTCAACCCTTAGTAAATCAGCCCCATAGTTACCGCAGATTAAAGAAGACATCAGAGACTATGATTACTATTATTTTTACCAAGTAAAGCCCTAACATATTCCACAGGGGTGTAGAATACAAGGGGGAATACCTCAAACATACAGATTACATACCAATACAACCATTCATACCTCCCAACATTTTGGGAATAGAAAGAGGGACAAAAAGATTTGCTTATCCAGTGAAATTTTTTTGACCATGCCCATTATGTGACCACACACCCTGATTACCATGTTCATTTTATAAAATATGGCAGGTTATGAAAGTTTGAACACATTTCTGTGGTTTTTATGAGTTATTATAGTTTTTCTAAAGAAGGTGAATTGCCTTTTAAGCTGCAAGTCACATTTTCACATTAGTTACAATTGCTAATTTGCTTATCTTAAATTGTTACAATTGTTTCTTTGTTTATCATAAATTGTTAGAAATATATCTAAGTGCACCTGCCACTTATTCTGGGTTCTAGACCAAAAGCCAGTTAGGTTTTAGAAACTTTGTATCTTTTTCTGACTGTTCAGTGCAAGAGATCAAAGAGAAAATTGGGACATTTCAGTAGCAATCCAGAACTGCGGGTGATTTGTCAAAATCGGGACTGTCCCATGAAGAACGGGACAGTTTGGAGATATGGGCTTCATTTCTCAGCAGGCCTTCAGTTCATTCACAATGTTGTGTTCCTTATCTGGACTTCCAACATCATTGAGCCTGTCACAAGTTGCCTTAAAAGGGTGGTTCACCTTCAAGTTTTTTAGTATATTGTAGAAGGGCCAATTCTAAGAAACTTTTCAATTGGTCTTCATTAT
>CM044433.1:151684750-151697036 GCA_024363595.1 Xenopus borealis
TTGCACATGTTAAACACGCACAAGCGTTTCCCCAATTAAAAGTGTTAAGTTTCAGATTGCCTAGTTTGTCCTGAATGTGTTAGCGAAATTAACCCATCTACTTGCATTTAATAAAGAGAAACTAAATCATCAATTTTCTTTTTCAGCTGCCTGTTCTCGTCCTCTTTCTTTCTTTCTTTCTTTCTTTCTTTCTTTCTTTCTTTCTTCCTTTCTTTCTCTATATACATGTATATATACAAAAATAGATAAAAACTGAATGCGTATCAGCAGCTTGTGAAATCTAATTTTCTTCCCATGCACAGAATAGAGACCTTTTTTTATCTCTCTCTCTCTCGCTCTCCTTCGTGTCCCCCCTTTTTGGAAAGTGCCCGCATTTTAATACCGGTTAGACAGCGTGACCTGAATTTCACCTCGGTTGTTTGACTTCCACCAATAGGTCACTGCCAAAGATTATTGATGGGCAAACTCCATTGAAATCTGTCTCAGCACAAATGGCCTTAGATCTCAGAGCTAGTTCAATAACTAGTTATAATGTAGAAGGGAAAAATTGAACCCACAGGCAAAGTAAACCGAGGTTTCATTTTTATGCTGTAAAAATGTAAATTTTTTTCTCGTTTTTTCTTTCTAGCATAAAAAACACTAAACAATGAAAGTAGGATATACCCAGGGCTCTGTGAAGCTGCCATTGAAATGTACATTGCAAATGCTACTGCTGGTAAACGGACAATGGATGTTTAGTTCATGAACTCTGCTAACATGAAGTTTTCTCTATCCTGAGTCACACCCTGCCATTCGGCGTGTCCCCCTGCTACACACAACACACACACAAATACACTCTCACACACACAAATACACTCTCACACACACAAATACACTCTCACACACATATATATACTCACTCACAGATTTTTTGGGGGACAATTCGGAGGCGCCTGTAAAGAGGTAAACAAGAAAGCCTCTTTTGTCTTGGCTGTTTGATACAACAAAGAGAAGCCCACAAAGTGAAAAGATACCACCCAACCGTTTGCATTTGGCACCGCATAAAATACCGGAGGTGTATTCTTTACTACTATTGATTTGTATATTTTATTATGTATTTTGTGTTTGCATGGCATGTAAACTGTAGTCTGACATTTAAAAAAACGGTATGTACAATGCAGGTGAGCAGACTGTGCCAGGTGTGTGTGTGTGTGTGTGTGTGTGTGAGTGTGTGTTTGTGTGTGTATATGTTTGCAGCCTCATCTGAAAATGTACATTGTTTTTGTGTTTCTACATATTAGTGTTACATTTCTTCTGCACACTTTGCTTGGGATTGGAACTATCCAGCAATGTATTCATATACTCTGTAACAGTTTCTAACTGCCAGGGTTGGAAACAATGTTTCGGTTTTTGAGTTAGTATGCGGCTGATACATTTGTAGCAATGAAATGTTAAAGTAAAAACGTGTTCGTTATTACTTCGAAAAAATGGACACTGGAAAAGATTGCTACAAGGTACCTAGGTAACAGCATTAAAACTCCACTGGGTTTGATCACAAAATAACTATACATACATCAAGTAACTAGTCCACTACTTATTATATATATATATATATACATATATATATATTTTTTTTTAGTGCACTAGTTGGTACAGAGTGCTCACATTACTTCAGCCACTTCCTCCACAGGTTACATCAATATTCTTACTATACACAGATTATAGATTCAGTTTACATTGTGTATTGTATGTAGCGCACAGTTCCCCGGCTTGACAGCAACTAAATACAGTAGGTGACTTCTGGCCCTTTGGGTTAAATAGATAATTGATGTAATAGCTAACTGGGGCTTCAATCTAAAGTGGCCACATAGCTCCTACTGTCATAAAACGCCCAAATGTCCACCATGCAAATACTAGGGGATTTTTTGTTTGCCCACTATCAGCCTCCCCAAACAGCAGCCCTTCCATGATCAATACCTCATCTGGATGACAGGGTATATTGCCTCTCTGTCCGAAAGGATGAAAAGCTGCAATTGAAACACAGGTTACAAAAGAGATGCTCTCTTTTCTATTATTGGCAGATCAGGCAATTGGAAATCAATGCAGTGATATAGTGATTCCCCCACAATGTGTAGGGAGTGATCAGACCAACTGAGAGGGCAAGCAAAGGTCACCTATGCTGGTACCAGTAGCCAAATCTTGTAATAATAATGTGATTGGGTTTAGGAAGCTGTCTGCTGCCCATCTCTGCACCCATGTGTGCCCTTGCAGCAATACAGTGGCAATACAGTGGCACAGGCCACCTTGTTCAAACAGGTTGGAGTTATTGAGTAATACATATATGTAGGTCACTACATTGATCTCTAAGTGGCTGTATATGTTTTTATAACCAGCGCTCCTCTCCCTGAGATCTTGCATGCTAAAGGGCATGCATCTGCTTGAGAGGTTGGGGGGGGGGTCACATCGTGCGAGCTATTTGTCCGATTTGTTTCTATCATAGGACCTTGTGAACGAGATTTTCAGCTTCAAACACATTACATTGTCCAGGGAATATATGGCTGCGGCTTAAATACTACTGATTGCCGAGTCAGAGGAGATTCTCTCCAGCCTTGGAAGTGTCTTTTCTGATCCTTCAGTGGCTCAGATGGCGAACAAATCTGGATTTAGTAGAGTTTTATGTTCAGCTGAAACTATAAAGGGGATGTGGAGAGATAAAAATATAATAACTGCTTTTTTTAGAATGGGAGCAAGGCAACAAGTGGGGCATAAGTGAATATAGTTATTAGGATTCAGCCAACATCTGTCACAGCCTGCGAATACTTTGGTTACAGGGCAGAGCAGCGAGGAATGAAATAAATACCCTGGCCTGGGGCATCAGTGCAAGGAAGAAATCACCGTCCTTATTACATAAAGTGCCCTGTAATTGGGACCATGGTGATTGGTGAGAATCTTCCAAGAACTCATAACTGAGCATCAGGGGATTATATATATGGGACCCCAATAACACCAAGGCGTTTTAATGGGATAAATGGGGGCAATCTTTTATACCTAGTGGGAATTTCTGCCTTCCTGTGAGCAACTAAATACAATTCCTGGCTTCTATTCAGTCATTTATATACGTTATCCCACAGACACTCAAGCATGGCTGGGGAAATATATTATTGTGGAAATCCAAGGATCCTTAGAACGCCGTGCAATAAACATACAGTTGTTTAATATAACACATAGTACAGCAACAGGTGCCAATACAATACACTTCCAATGGGTGCTGGGCTCTAGTGGTGTGCAAACGGTGTGTGCTTTGCACGTTTGTTAACTGTGGGACATCGGTGTGTGAGGGGTGTATAAAGGCTTTGTATGTATGTATATTTTTATTTATTAAGGGATGCTTTTGCGCTGTACAGTAGTACACTAAAATAGAATAAATAGGGTCAATATTCAAATTAAATGAAAGATAAATATACGATATAGTTACACAGTGCTAAGAACCAAAAACAGGATGGAGGCCTCTGTTCCACAGAGCTTACACTCTAAGTGGGTGGGCAACTTACACCAGCAGGTGCTACCTTGTGTAAGTGTTGTGAATGGAATGTGTGCTGCGCAAGGGGTGAAGACAGTTGTGTAGGATATGGAGTGGACACTGTGAGTAAGGAGTGAGTAAAAAATATTGCACCATGAATGAAGTAGACGAATACAACTATCAGCAATTACAGTTGCTGTGCTTCTCCTTGCTCCTGTGCCAATTATTATTCATATTTATTGCATGTTTTGTTAAAATCTTTACTGAGTTGTCACTTGTCTGGGAAGTATGTGTACACATTGTAGAAGCTATGTTCAAGGTGTGTGTGAATAATGTGTATGTTGAGTGTTTTTAGTATACAAAGCTGTGTACTTGGCAGAGATAATGACAGGTATTCACGTATATATTGATGTGCTTTATGGGGTGCCTAAATAAGCAATGGGAGCACAGGACAGAGCAGGCGATATTGGGCTAGGTCATTGTTATGTTTCTACAGAGTCATCAATAAACCCGTGTGTGTCACCTCAAATTTACAGACACATCGCCCAGTTCTGCGCCCACGTTTATAATGTATGCACAGATTGACTGATCGCTACCTACCCCTGATTTATATGTTGTCAGAATTATTTCTACGGCTGGAGACTCGGAATGAGCTTTCAGGGAAGACAAGAAGCAACACAAATATAGTTTTTTTGTCATTAACTCTGTGACCTAGAAGCATTCTCTAAATAGCACGGCGCTTTCTCATTTGCAGCCACACGAGCATAAAGGACATTTGGAGCTTGAGGTGCTGCATGAATTTGGGTTACAGCTGCCTCCCTCTCTTCACAGCCAGATGTTTGTTCTGATATCAATAGCGAATAGCGCTGCCCTACAACTGAGCCCACAACACAGATATTTTAAGCCTGTAATGATTCTCAAATCACTTCCAAAGCAATATTTTTCTTGTGGAAATGTGTGTATATCTTGGGATGAATCGTGTGAGTATGTGTGCTGGACAGACTAGTGGGAAGAAGATTTATGTGCCTATGCAAGATCCTTTAGGTAATCTATTTACCGTTTTTATGAAACACAAATAGGCAGAGTCAAATAAAGGACTTTTAGAAAGCCCAGGTGTGTGCGGAATAATTAGGCAAAAAGGGTAGGTGGGAAAATAACCCCCATCATTTATGTACAAAACCAACCAGAAGGGCCAATGAGTGAGACAGGACTCCAGGCCAAGTTGCCATCTACTGTCAGCTACTGACTGTCACCTTTTAATGCGCTCTCTGTTGCCTTTCTGCACTCCGAGGCTGGGTGTTCTTCTACCGTAAGTAGTTAGGTCTGGGCATGTGCACCCAGACCCCACGTCTAAACTGGTGAGACTATATGATATAAGTATCGGCTCTGTACCAGGAACTTTTCTTTGATATTCAGATACACCGAGATACTAGTAGATGGATTCTGGCAAATACTAGAGGGGTTGCTACATTTATTGGTGTGGGGGGCTCTTTGGGCCTCTGTCTACATAAATTGCCAAGGTTTATTTTAAATCCCAGTCCGAACCTACATTTTTACCCTACTGGTACTAGTACTACATATTCTGCCCTGCTGCCTTTTATCCATTTGGTCGTTTACTTATTGAGGCACCGGAGATATAATAAAGCTTTGTTTGTATTCTCTTTTCCTAACTACATATATATATATATATGAATAAAAAAATATATATGTATATATATATACAGTAACTTCTTAGGGCCAATGACATTATTTCTCCCCCTTGTTCTTCTTCTGCACGTTATCTTTGTAACAGTGTATAATTAATTAGATGTATTGCTGTCTTTCTGTTTTGTGTTGCCTATAAAAGTAACACTATATATATACACATACACTTTTTCTGATTGGTAAGATTATACATTATGGGGTTAGTCTCCTAATAATGATGGATTGCACTTTAGTTACACTTACCTAAAGAGCATTCCATATGACTATAGACACGCATTATGCCTTGTTTATAATTTTTTTCAGATGTAAACAGTATAAATACATATGTTTTATTTTGTAATTCATATTTATTTATATATGATTTATTTAGGTTTAATTTTATGTAACTCCCAGACTGCCCAAGCCTCTCATGCAGCCAATGGGTAGGAGCAGATAAAGTGGAATTTTAGGGTTGCCAGTCAGTTGGACCATTATATCAGTGTGTATGTGTGAATATGAACTCGCTAAACCTGTTTTTGTGGTCACAACATTGATCCACTAAGTAATCTCCATTCGAGCTTTACACACACGTACACATACACTCATTTGGCCATGCACACATGGGCGCTCTTTGGGTGCAAATTCACGTTTACACAATTGAGGTTCCTTATCAGGGAAATGTTTTGGCCTCAGAGGGTATCAGGAGAAAATGGTCAGAGTGCCTGGATAAATTATCAGACTTGTTCTAACAAACAGAGCAATAGTTCAGATTTGCTTTCCTTGTTTTCCTTCTTTTTTGTGGCCCCTCTGGGAACAGTACAACAGCTGGATTGCAAAAGGGTGCAATTTTCTTTGGCAGGATGCAAATCATGGGTGGAAAGGACACCTACCAGCTTTTATGGTCCCTCCGGGCTAGAAAACCTGCTTGCAATAAAACTCTACAAGGGTCCTGACATTGTACAGCAACACATCATGCACCACTGCAACCAAAGGTGACTTACCTACTAGTGTGACGTCACTGCTGCCCCCCTGGGGTGCCTATGGAAGAGAAAAGATGTGCATGTGTGTGAGAGTGACATAGAACAGCCCACATGTGCCTGCTGTTGTGCCTTACTTCCCAGCTCACATCACCCCCTGGCGCAGGCATTTGGCTACTGGGGCATCTGCATTTGGAAAGCACCCACAGCACTTTCTCTTTAGTTAGGATGGCTTTGATTAAAAGATCATATTCCAACTGTAATATGGGCACATGGGGAATGTTTGTGATGTGATAATAAATATAAAGGTAATTAATTCTACATGATCACTGGTTAATTACTGGTGAGGAAGGAAAGGGACTGAGGTACCGACAGACAGACTGACCTAGACTGACATGCTGAGGAAGGCTGAGAGAAAGAGCGATGGACAGATGGATGATAGAGAGAAAGAGACACGGAGAAATGGAGACAGAAAGCGATAGATGCTATATATTCACGGTTAAAAATAGATAACGTTATAATATATAATATATAGATTAAAATAAATATACTTAATATACACTAAATACATAAAACAAATATATGTTAGCAGATAGATTAGATAGATAGATAGATAGATAGATAGATAGATAGATAGATAGATAGATAGATAGATAGATAATGACACGATAGAGATAACTAGAAATAGAGATATATAGAAAAGATAGACAGACAGACAGACAGACAGACAAATAGATGGATGGATGGATGGATGGATGGATGGATGGATGGATGGATAGATAGATAGATAGATAGATAGATAGATAGATAGATAGATAGATAGATAGATAGATGATAGATAGATAGATGATAGATAGATAGATAGATAGATAGATAGATAGATAGATAGATAGATAGATAGATAGATAATAGATAGATAGATAGATAGATAGATAGATAATAGATAGATAGATAGATAGATAGACAACAGATACACTATAGATACATACCAGATGATGGAGATAAATAGAGACACATATGTATACAGATAGAGATAGATATAGACAAATCGATATATAGCTAGATATGAATGGCACATTATTAATCCCACACCAAACATATAAATCCAGTGTTCCCTAT
The DNA here is from genome assembly GCA_024363595.1 of Xenopus borealis. Taxonomy (NCBI): domain Eukaryota; kingdom Metazoa; phylum Chordata; class Amphibia; order Anura; family Pipidae; genus Xenopus; species Xenopus borealis. The sequence goes on from CM044433.1 coordinate 151,692,029, forward strand.
TTTCCCTCGGACTGCAGCAATCAAATCTAATAAAATGAATTACTTTGATAGAACTTACAAATGGAAATTCTCCATTAGAAAAGAAATAGCTGATTAAAATTGATTTTGTTTAACCTAATAACAATGTTATCCCCCAAGGTTTCCAATAACCTCTGAGAGAGCCGCCCAGCACCATCACTGTGAGCCCTGTACAGTAATAATTCACCCTGCTTTGGGATTCTAATTTGGAATGGTCCTAGCGCTGGCAATCGCCCTGCGCTTTAATAATAGAGCCCAGATCATGTGTCACTATTAAATCGCACGATAAAGTCTACGCGAGCAAGGTGCAACTGTTTGTATGCAGAAAGCTGCGTCCCAACCCCCCATTGCCAAAAGAAGCAGCACTAGTATTTCGGGCGATCTTTTCATTTACTTGTTCCTCTAGCTCTGATTTCTAAACAGCTGCACATTGAATATTTCATAGGATATAACCGAATATGATTTATTAATAATTCAGACAATTCAGCAGCAGGAAATTGCAATTTCAGGAGAAAAGGGGACACTCAACCTTATATCACATTAACACTTAACATCAGGACTATTACGGTTCTATTATTAGAAATACGATTTTTCCCAATCTCTTGTATTTACTGAAACGCCTCGTTAGGTTATATCATGATTTTTCCCTTCCCAGTTTAGAAAATAACCATTTGTTTGGTTCTCTAAACTTTACATAATCAGTGTAACACGTCGATAAGCTGAAAGCCAAAATTAGAAGAATAAAAAAAAAAGGTAAAAAGGCGATTGCACAGACACGGCGAATATGATTTAATTTATGACTCTCTCAAGCCAACAGATGGAGTCGTGCAAACAGCAGCCCCATCATGTATTTGCCTTTTCCTTTGATGTGTGTGTGGGAGAGAGAGGCAAACACATAGCAGGGGTGTGTACCTAAGGTGGACCGGCCATGCCTTTATGCAGGGTTTACATAAAACAAAATACTTGCTTTCCCATCTAGAGATAATCTTGCGCAATGCAGGTAAGTCCTAGAGTGTGAGCTCATCAGGTGAGCGTCAATTACGTCAGCCTGCAAGCCTCAAGTTTAGGCTGATGCAACTGACTTTTTTTGTTGTTGTTGTTGCACTGGAGAATACAAAAAAGCCTCATCTCACGTTTAGTGAGTTTATACCGCAAACAGCGCAAACGGGGAACGAAAATGATATAGGAATGTGAATGTAAAGATGTCGTTTCAGCGCTCTATGTATCTATTAACCCTAGCAGGCGTTTCGCCCATCCCAGTGCCCAAGGAAAGACCATCGCAGAGCCGACAGCAGCAGAGAAAATGCAGAAGAAGCGTGCGACAGAGGCAAGAGACGCTCATCCCGTGCTGCTGTTTGCACCTGCTGGGCAGTGCATGTGTTTAATGGGTACATCAGCAAACAAGATCATGGGAGCCGGGTCACAGACTAGCGTTTAACTGAGCCCGCCCTCGGGCTTTATCTAAGGGAGCAGCACACAGAGGTTGTGACTGCCCGGATCTAGCATTGCGCGGCGCTAACTACTGCAGTAGAATCGTAAATCGTTTGTTTACGGCTGTTGCCTATAATTTACAAGCCTCGCACATACACGCGCGTTGCCCTGTTTACACTCATTCCCGGGGGTTAATTTAGCAGCGCAGCGGCTGATGCTTTATAATTAGGCATTAATTCCACCCCGTTGACAGTAGCAGTTTGCCAGTTGCGCCAGCGAATGGGCGGAGCGCCGTCACGTGAGGACGAGGCACCCCCCTACACGCCTGGCACAGTGGCACACTCCTGCTCTCACTTTGGTCTGTGTTGGATTTGCCTGCTGGGAAGAGATGCAGAAAGAAAGAGGAGAGATTTAAACGCTTCCCTGTTGCTTCAAGGGAAAGTGTGATGTGAAAGGTGATCTCACCCTCTTTCCACACAAGCGTGGACAGGCAATCTGTGGGTGCCAGAGGGGCTGCTATAATGTGCCATAGAAAGTCAGTATTTAGTGGGCTGGTGGGGGCTGATCGGGCATCTGTGTACCTGAAATGCCAGTGTCTATTTTGTAGGGATGCACCGAAGCCTCTATTTTGGTTTCGGCTGAACCCCCAAATCCATTGTGAAAGATTTGGACGAATACTAAACTGAATCTGAACCCTAATTTTCATATGCAAATTAGTGGGAGGAAGGGTAAAAGCAAGCCGTGCCAGTAGTGCGCGGCAAAAACTTTTTTTACTCCCTTGTTTTGTGATGAAAAGTCACATGATTTTAAGGATTCAGTTCGGCCAGGCACATGAATACGACTGAATCTGAATCCTGCTGAAAATGGCCGAATACCGAACCGAATCCTGGATTCGGTGAATCCCTACTATTTTGACTCTCAGTCCAGGCCTGCCTGTCAAAGTCTTCCGTAATGAATAAGCCAAGACTACACTGCAGAGAGATGGTGCCCATTATGTGAAGAAGGAACTTTACCATACAGTGGTGTAATTAGATATTACTGGGCCCCACAGGAAATTATTTTTCAGGCCCCCAAATTGTCTAGAGGTTGACCTGTTTTACCAATATTTATTGAAATTGTATATGAATTAGGGCCTCCTGGGGTCCCTATACCTCCTGCCCCCCTCCCCCTCTGTAGTCACACCCCTGTCACATTTCTCTCATGCACATATGGTAAATAATACAACAGATTTCCAACCCTGTATAACTAGCAGTCTGTGCTTGACTCTCTCTCATTCACATGTATTGTTTTAGTTCTTTAGTAGGGTTTCCATTTTTGATGTAAAAGAAAAAATATTGTCCTTCCACTAATATTCTGTTTCTTTCCTAATTGGCATTAAGCATGATTTGTATTGCCCAGGCCAGTTAAACGGGGGGGGGGTAGGCAGAGTAGGCAAGTACCTAGGGCGTAAAGCTGGTGGGGGGCACCAGGCACTCATCTGTTCTGCCTCCACCCCCTTATTCCGGTCCCTCTGTGCACTCTGCTGGAACCTGACTCCGCCAGTGCCTATATCCTTTTCACACTGCTGTGCGTTCTTTTTCTGGCGCAGGAGCGTGTGCTTTCTTTTTTTCGCACGCACCCATTGGGTGCCTGACAGTAAAAGACCAGCCAGGTGGTACAGATACTGTGTTTGGGATTAAATGGGAACTCCACAAAAACATAAATTTTAGCTTTTTGAAAAGTAAACAATTTCAAGCAACTTTGCAATATACATCAGTTAAAAAATATGTAGACTTTTCATGATTTTTAATGGTTTCGAATAATTCCCTAAGCCTAGCCCCCTACTCTCCTGCTCATCTGTCTGACTATACATTACAATAAATATGGGTAAAACAGGACAACCTCTGGATATGTTGGGGGGCCTAAAATTAATTTTGCTGTGGGGCCCAGTAACATGTAGTTACACCACTGTTTGCTGAGCAGGCTGGCTACTGTGACTTTGTATCAGCAGGCATTTATCCTCTACCTGCATCCTCCAAACCACACAATTCTCTGCATATGTGGAATGGAATAAGGAATGGACATCACAGTGCAATGCATTGGGGATTATGTAGGTCACCCCAAAGCAATAAATTATTCCATAATGAAATCCACTTACAAAGCAACCACAGTAACAAGATACAGAGCTCAGCGCTTGTACCTTATTGTTATTAAAATTTATTTATAAAGTGCCAACATATTGTAGCGCTGTACAATAAAAAGGTTTATACATGGAACATGTATAATTACTGTACATATCTCGCAACCAACAGTTGATACAGGAGGGGAAGAGTGCACACTGCCAATACATAGGCAGAACAATAGATAAAAATATCCTAAATGTAAGTGTGATCCAAAGACTAAAAGCAAGTTTATCCATCCACACAGATAAAGCAATAATCCTGATGTCAATATGAATGTGAGCAAAGAGGGCAGAATGCATGGGGATTCTACATATAAATACAGAATAATTGAGCCTGAAGACGATAAACTGACCTTCCCCTTTCCAATACATTAAATGATGCTATCACTGTTAAATGATTTCCTTTTACTGAAATACATTCATTAACATGGCTCTGTTCATTTCGGTCATATCAGAGGGTAATACACTTTGATGTGGGGGATTATATGAACATTTTAATAAAAGACTACTTAAGAATTATCCGTAAGTGCTTCTGAATATGTTTCAATATTTAACAAACATGAGGAGTTTGACTCTGTGATAGGTGAGTATACTTTAAATCTATATATATATATAGTATACACAGGAAAGACAAATCACATAATAAATACAGTATATACAGAATCAGTGCTATGTGGTTGGAGGCAAAGTGGAAGGAGGTCCCTGCCCCGTAGTGCTTACAGTCTAAGTAGATGGGAGGCTTAAGCTGGCCATAGATGCAAAAATCTGCTCGTTTGGCGACATCACCAAACAAGCAGATCTTTCCCCGATATGACACTAACTGGCAGGGCTATATCGGGGTAATACGAACGATCGGATTACGAGAGGCACAATGGACTTCCGACGGGTCATTTGGAAGAAAATCCGACCTTCCCGATCGATATTGTGTCCAGATATCCTTCAGGGAAGACCCATCGGAAGCCCCATACACTGGCAGATAAGCTGTCAAATTGGTCTAAATGACCGATATCGGCAGCTTTCTCTGCCCGTGTATGGCCAGCTTAACATACAGGTACAAATTGGAAATTAAAAAGTGCACAAGGTAAGGCACAGTCAGTAGGCGAAGGACTAGGCTAATGTTCTAGTGCTTCAAAAGGTAAGCTTTTAGCTTTCTCTTGAAGAGATTGAGAGAGGATTCCTTACAGAGGAATTCAGGGATGGAATTCCAGAGGTAAGAAGCAGCAAGATAGAAGGGTTTGAGATGAGAGGTGGCAGTTGATGTGGATGGTGTGAAGAGAAGGTGGCTCTGAGAAGAGCAGAGAAGACGACCAAGTACATATATCGAGACAAGAGAAGAAATGTAGTGAGGACCAGAGGAATGAAGGGCTTTGAATGTTAGTAGAAGGATTTTATATGCTA
>CM044433.1:151820577-151839695 GCA_024363595.1 Xenopus borealis
AGTTCCTGGACTGACTGCATGCTAGTTTTTTTGCTTACCCCTGTTTAAGTTTAGAGAATAGAATGATATCAAAATTCAAGGTAATAATTTGGCAGAACATACTGGACTCACTGGAGGTAAATTGCACCAGGGAAGCCCATCCATAAAATATTATTTTTATTTGAATGATGGAAGAACTTGTAACTCATAAGCAACTGAAAGTTATGTCCTTTTCTATTGTCTGAAACAATGTATCAGAAATCAGCTCTCTTCCACAGACTCCAGTTCCCACAATGCCCTGCACACTCCTATTATTCTCCATTACTGGTCTGTTAAAGAGGCAGTTTATCTCTTTTCTACATGAGTGCAAAGAATAGGGCTTGTACTGAACATACGGTTTGCTTATTGTTTAAACCACAAGAAAATCCATGTTATTTTTTAATTACTGGAGTTAAACAGGGCAAACAGGGAAATTGAAGGTACTCCATGTTTGGTCCTCCCCAGGTAAAACCATAAAATAGATCATTCAAACAATAGGCCAAATGTATATTCAGCACAAGCCCTAATACTATACTATTTTATCACAGAACCAGAAAGGCATTGTGGGAACTGGAGTCTTGACTGGAGGAGAGCTGACTAAAAAGCTGATATTGAAAAGTTACATAAAATTAATCAAAATAAAGGCATGTTTTGAGCGAACATCCCATTGACAAATGAGGAAATATCAATAGGTGTATGTTTTCTCTTATATTCAGTATTACAGTGTTATGCTACTAATGCTAATTATAAGGCATTACATGGGCAGCACAGTGGTGCAGCTCTTCAATGCCAGGTAGGGGACTATCTGCTTCCATTTTTACCCTGTGCAGTTTTCTCCAGTTTCATGACACATTCCAAAAACTTATTATTAATTATTAATAATAAATAACATTGTAACATTAGCCTAACCAGTTTCTTAAAAGGAAATGTATAGGTTTCACTAAGAATTCAGGAACAATGTTTATCTGTTGTCTGACACATTCAGTGGAAATAATACCTATTACAATCTTTATTTATTAAAAAAAAAAAAAAGTACCTACAATGTATTTAACTGAATTTTAGAAAACAAATAAATAAATGGAGGGGGTTTCACATTACAACACACATATGTGGTACATGATAGAGGGTTAAGTGAGTTAATTGATAGCTTTGTTCACTTTTAATAAATATAATGCCAAGCTTTACTTTCCTTTTTCTACTATTATTCTTTTGTTGTTGATAATGCTTAGAAATAGTTTTTTGGCCTAGGGCACAGTGGTTGTCATGGCCACTACTATGCTATGGCAAAGTGATCAGCTACCATCTCCCACAGAGTTATTATGGGAAAATAAGCCCTCAGTCCCCTCCTTTGATGACCTCACCAAACTGTATGGGCAGCTTTATTTTGTAAGGTGACCAATTTATTTATTTTAAGGTGACCATACACAGATCGATCCGCTCTTTTGACAAAGTACTGAACAAGCCTGGGGCTGATTGGCTCACCTACTTGATGGAGCAAATTGGGGCTAATCCAGTTGTTGACCCTAGAGCCAACAATTAGATCATAAAGTGGAGCCTATGGAAGCCCATTTGACAATGTCCACATGAATTCAACAATTGTGTTCCTCCTTGCAGGCATTTGTAGATAATTACAGACTTGGGCTGAAGGAACAAAAACTGGTAGCTTACAATGCCTTTGTTTGGCCACCTTAAATTGCAATGGGTGTTTTTATTGGTAACCAAAGACACCAATCAGATATGTGCTTTGATTTTCTTGTAACTAGCAGTAGACTGATCAAAATGAATCGAGTGATGTTTTGCACTGGTGCGATTCAGCATGTATGTGCTGTGAACCCTTTGCTGTAAATGAACACATGAAAAATAAACCAGGTCAAATGTGTCATGGGTGCTAAATGCTTTTTTTAACTGGTGGGTTAAATGTTTATTGCACATAAATATTTTCCCCGTGTATGTATGGTGCTTACACACAGACACACCAATAATGCTGCCTATTTTAAGAACCTAAATGCCCCCTATGTGTAAGAACACTTAATTGTTTTTAACCCCTTTTAATCAACTACACGCCCTTCAAGCAATAACTTTAGCCATAAAGTATTGTTTGTACCTATCTTAACATTCAGAGGGACTGAAAGTTGAATCTTTGTATATCAGAATTTCAGAATAGGCCCAAATTTCCTATTTTTCAGGAAGTGGAAACATTCTTTATTGGCATGCTATAATATTGACTGTGAACATAAACCAGACCGAAGGAGCAGAATTAACACAAGAGGCAGTGAGTTATTATCTGTCATATAGCTAAAACATGTTATTAAGAGATATTGAGCCAGGTCAGACCATGCATTATACCACACACATCTGTGTCAGTTCAATACAAAATGACTAATTTAATTACTACCCCAATACTATTCACATCGCGTGTTGTCCCCTGAGTACGCAGCGCATCGTTTTGTACCCCCAAAAAAAGCAAATTAGAAAACTGCCAAAGTTAATCAGTAATGGCAGCTATAATTAGCTTTGTTACAGCTGGATACAACAATAGTGGCCGATAAAAAAAATGCTCAAGATTTCAGAGAATCACTGCACCAGAAAAATCAACTCTTTTTTTTTTTATTATAGATAACGATTTACCACAATTTAGTGAATGGAGCCTAATATTATCACCTTGCTTTGTAATATGATGTTGTTGCCAGAGGAAGAGTCGTTAGAATGTAATACTTAGTGTCAGCATACGCCAAATATAGGTTTATCTTTGTCAATGTTTATCTAGATGTTTATGTCAATGTTTATCTAGAATAATTTCTTCAAGCGTTCTTCCTCATAGCGATTGGCCTATGCATCGAAAATTTTATAAAAATAAGAAAAACGTGTTTATACGAAGACATTACATGAATTATGCACATATAACATACAGAGTTACATACATAACGACCAGTACCGGTATAAAAGGTGAGGAAGGCCCGGTGCACAAGAGCTTACAATCTAAAGGGGAAGAGAATGAGACGCAACAAGATCACAATACCTCGTACTTAACTCAAGCACTACATAGCCTTTCCATTAGTTGTCACGTACATAAAGTGGCATTTCACTGCTAAGAAATGGAGAAAGTTAGAAAATACACATTACTCCTTTGCAGGGCTGGCAAGTGAGAGCGCGGCACAGTAAAAGAATCTCAGATTGCCAGCACCCATTTCTCCCACTAGGAGTCATTGTCTGCACCTAAGTGTTCTTTTTGCCGTTCAACTAGCAATATTTCTCTCCCTTCTGTTATCTTAAGAATCTGTTGCAAATACACAAACAGGATTACAAACATTAATAACGAATGATCAGGTTTATATGTAACGAATCAATTGTTTTTCATGTTTTGAGTTGATGTTATGCAAAAAAAAAAAAAAATTAAATATTATTCTGCCTGCATTTTCTTGTCGGTATAAAACACTTCAGTGGGTGGGATACATAAACTGGCACAGAGTGACATACATTTTAACAGTTTATACCCCTTCTTTTTCGAGACAACGGTTTGCAGGCGGCTCAGAGGAAGACAAAATACGCAGAGCTGAATTTCCCAGACAATGGCAGTTCGTTTCTATGTAGATGGCTATTAGGGACGGTGTGATATAGGACTAGTTCAAGTTGAGCTGTTTGGCCCTGGAATTTGAACATGCTTTGTTTCGCTGGGGCCTGCATTCCAGTGAGGAATCCAGCTATCACCAATGGCATTTGCTTGCACAAAAGGAAATTATCAGCAAAAGGCAAGGCACATGATGTAGCAGAAGGAAGGCAGCCTGCAAAGTATCTATAGTAAAGACTGTAGCGTGTGCACGATACATGCAAAGGCACAAGAGACACATATGTAGATCACATCTGATAAACCGATCCAGCTGCAATAAAATAAACAAATGCGTGTAAAAAAGGGTAAAATCCATTGAATTCAAGGGTTTGTTCTGAATTTGACTAAACTGCTACTGTGCCCATGGGGAGAGACGAAATGGACATTGTCAGGTTAAAATGGGGCATTAAAAGCATAGCTGCCCCTCCCTAAAATGCTCTGAACATAATAAAACAACGAATATGGGACAGATAACCCAGAATGCATACTTAATAACCCATACTTATCGTGGCTAATGTCCCGCGTGGTGTTAGTTGAGAGCGAAAAAAAGTTTCATTGAAATTGGGATACTAAGAGTCATTATTATGTATTATAAACTTGTGTGTGTATGTGTTTGCCAGCTCAATAAATCTCCCACCCACTTCTATGATATAAAATGTCGCGTTGCATTATATCTCATGCAGCTGTCACTTAAATGCAAGTGTTTCAGATACATGAATAACATCACTTTGTTGGTTCAACACAGAAGCCTAGACGCATTGCAGAGATGTATAACTGGGCACAAAAGGATAGATGTATCCCACCACTGGATTTTTGGACCCCAGTCAGTTTAAGGGTTGCACAGACTTCTCCATATTACACCATTGTTTAAAACATAATCCTTGCATTGCTTTGCATGAACTTTCTGTTATTGTTCATTTTTGTTATTGTTGTAACTATCTATTTATAAAGAAAACACAATCCAAGATGATCTCTACTACCACAACATTGCACTAAAGAATAGTGCCAGTTTTACACTGACCTAACTCACAGTCCACTCAAATAGTTGGTGATGTGATAATGGCATCAAGATTTAGTATATTCTCTTGGAAGTTTTAAACTAAAGGTTCTGATTAATGACGCCTAAGGCCCAGTGGAAGTAAAAAAGAGCAATTGGTGAGCAATGAATGGGGGACTATATTGCTGCTGTCTATGGCTGCTACTGTCTGTGCCATAAAAACACTAATCCTGCACAACCAATTACCCAGATCAATTCAATGCATTTTCTTTGTAAGAAGAAATGAGTTCCCGTTTCTTAGTCTGCAAATAGCAGGATGAGCACTTCACTAAACGTATCTGTCTTCATTTTTCACCTACAGTATTTATGTTAATGGAATACAATAACCAATCTGGCTGAATCTTTCTGTTGGGGCTAATACCCCTAAAGCTTTAGTGAGCTAAGTATACTTCTCTGCATAGACACTGGAGGGTCTAGACTCTAGAAAATGTATCCACACATGTAAGGTTTTTAGAAAATAACCAGATGAGACGTCGTTTTGAAAGCAGTGGCCTTCCAATAGAGTTTTATATTATAATATCCATGTCAGTGACAAATGGCAAAACAAACTGAAGCTGTAATGTGACTCAAGGTACTAACTCATATTTTGTACGTTTGTTTCTTGTATACATTATAATATTGACAGATATATGTCCATCTAGATAGGCTTGCTTTCTATAAAAGTAATGATTAACATAACGCTTAATGTCATTTTGCATTTTCTCCCTGAGCATAGCTTTGTAGTGAATAACATTTCCATGGATTACTTCTACTGCAGCACCAAAATGGCCCAATATACAATGCATTATTCACAGCAACTGTTTAATACATTCAAAAATTATTCACTAGCCTTCCTATGATCTTGTCTGCTGGAAAGCGATGTTATTCTAGGGGTATTCTAACGTGATATAAGCCCAGTTCGGGCTGGCAATCTGTATTCTGGCAAATGGTACTGTTTATTGGGTCTGTGGGGGTATTTTTGGCATTTGGATGTCTGAAATATATAAAATCTTTGTCTGGACCTGGTTTAATATCATTCTTACATTTAACATACAACTGCATCAGGAACATCTTATAAATGGTATTAAAATCCAGTTTTTGTGATACCCATAATCGAGAATCACCTCATCCATGGTCTCATTTTTTTTTGTATGTAACAAATCTGGAAGCTTGTTGCTAATGCTTACAAGATGATAGTTTAAGAAGTAATCCAGTCTCTGATTAATTATATTCCAAAACTGGTTTATTTGCTTTGATGTCCACTAAATTGCGCTAATGGAAAATGATTCATGTTTGTTGCATATTTATAAGCGGCGGTTTCCCACCCATCAACTGATCCATACTCAATGTACCGGCCGTAAATATTCCTGCAGAAGAAGCAATTTCATTTCAAGCAAAGGTTTCCCGTAACAGCACATCAAAAAGGGATCTGTTCACTTGCCAGACAACTGCTTCAATATCTTATCTTGAAATGGGAATGTTACCATGGCATTGCGCATTATTGTTAAATCAATACTTTATTTCATTGATAAAAAAAAAACAATTATATGATTCAGTCATAACAGACTTCCATGAATATAAGTAATTCTAGCTTAGCCCCATGTGGAACTGCCCAGCGCAATAGTTTGCCCAGAAGGAAGGAGCAATTGAGAGCTTCCTTATCGCTACCATCTTACCCCCAATTAAGAAAAAAGTGTGGCACAATTGTCTAACGTTTCTGATTGGCTTCAGATAAATTATCGATATTTAAAGGAAATTTAAAAAAAAAAAATATATATATATATATATAATAAATACGTCACAAATTTGACAAATGTATTTATTGTCTCAAATCACATTAAGTACATAACGTTTAATACAACGTGTTTAGTAATTTTTATATGCTTCAGGGATGATCGTGCCAATATGATTCATGTCTCTACCAGATAAATGAGGTAAGAAACGTGTCACCAACATTACTATTGGCTTAAAATAGATGCATTTAATAACAGGACTACAAGCCAGTGAGCACCAATGTGTTCAAAGCAATATATTTGCACACAGTTATGTCCCATGGTATGAGATGTGTGGGTTTTGGCTTTACATTTTACATCTAAATACAGTTGTAATAACGATTAAAACAAGATGTAGAGGATGCAGTTCAGCAACAGTTTAAAACATAGAAAGGTTTTAATTGCTTTAGAGAATCGGGGTTATCTGTAGAATAAAAAGTGTTCAGTACAGCTGTGTGGTCTGGTGTTGCACTGCAACAATAGCTAATGAAATCTTCGTATGTGCAATTTTGTCTCTAGAAGTGACCTTACTTCCAGACCATTAAGACCCCCCATAGGGCTGAGCTACTCCACAAATATCTTTGTGCAGCAGTATTTATATTTTGCACATCCTGCATTTAACTGTACCTAGTATTGAAAAGGTATACTGAATTGTGCTCATAATATCCGAACCGTCTGATCAGTGAAATGTAAAGAGTACGGGCAAAATCAAGACCAGGATACTATCCGTGTGGCCTAACTAAAACACTTGATGAAAAGCAGCCACGATTCAAGGAGATTTTTCTTAGGATCGACTCCATCCTTTACAGGTCGTAAATAAGAAGTTCTTTAGGCAGTGCTCCCTTTGCCATGACCGTGAACGTAAAGAGAAGCACGTGGAGGTAATTTAAACATCCCAGAAATTGCTGCTTTGCAATAAAATTAATCCCTTTGAAATAAAACGAACGAGGCAATGCTGGTAGAGGAAAAATATCTCCATTGTGTTATCTTCCCCCTTGATCCCTTTGATCCTGCTAATTTATAATTCTATCACATATATTTGTGTAGATATATAGAAATGCCATATGAATATATATGTATACACACGTATAAATGTATATGCGCATATATATATATATATATATATATATATATATATATATATATTCGTGTGTTCATAAACGCAAACACATGCGCCTACACAAAGGGGTATATAGATGACTCCTTCATAACATCCCTCACGCAATTTGCATTCTTTTTAGCCCAGGGAATTCAATAAACATTTTATGACACATACACCTGACAGTTATTACTTAGCTAATGGTTATTTTCTGCTCACACACAGGAAAGCAGCCCATAAGGTCTAATTCTCCACTGCAGGCACAGCAATGCCAAAAGGTTGCATATCACTTTTAAAGAGGAATTAAGTGGTGTCTTAACTGTGTCAATGAAAATCACCAGAACCTCGTTTTAAAAATAATCCTTTTTTTTCCATCCATCACTTAAAGTAGTTTAATGGTAATGCTAGTATAAAGATCATTTGATGGATCCAACATAACTTTTAAGGGAATTCCTAGCATTTTTTTTTTCTTGTTATCCTTAAGTGTCAATTTAATGAACTGATTGGCTAGCCTCTCTCTAAATATAGATCAAAATAAAATATTAATTGTTAATGAAATCTCTTTATTACTAGGAGCGAGGTTAACGCTTTTTTTCGGTATGGGGCTGTAGAGAATTCGTATTAATGGACTAACGCATGTATAAGATAAAATAAATATATATTTGTATTTGTACATGTATAGACAGAAAAGAAAACTTTTTGAAATAGGCGTAGACAGGCAATTAGCCCTTTTGCTGATGGCTGCCCGAATTGATATATATATATATGGTTTGAGACCGAAACGTCGGTTCAATGTGCGGTGTAATATGATAATTATATGTGTGTATATATATATATATATATATAGCAACATTAGAACATTAGTTGTTTGAATACCATCTAGAAAGTCACATGCTTCATATCTAGAAGGCCTAGAGCTTACCACACATTTGCAGCGGCACGGGCAAGTAAGCAAGTCAATGACCATCATTGATGCTAAAAATAATTAGGAATTTGTCTCCAAGAAGCTTATTGAAAACGTTATACTATCACTACTAACAAGGTTCCTTACTGAACAACTGTTAAACTGCGTTTCGGGATTAGTCTAGGTTTCTGCCAAGATCTTGCCAACATAGGCAGACAAATGAGACAAGATTTTCCATCTTTGAGTATTTTGAGAGTAAAAGCCTATTGTGGAAAGAAAAATATTGCATGTGACTGAATGAACAATTGCCCACCCACTCACAACTAAGCATAGGGTTCATGTAGGGTGAAATGCAACTGCCAGCTTATTTTGAGGACAACGCTGCCCCGTATAGTTGGCAACAGGACTGGATCTGAAATAAGTACAAAGCCAGAGATGGCGTAAGAGCATGCAAAGTCTATGAACAAACAACCCCTAGGACTTGCAGAGGCACAGCTGTTTGGAAAGGAATGTTTTTGCAATTCTGTACCCAAACATCACAAAATGTCCATCGTGATTCTGCCTCTCTCTAGGCTCTGAATCACTTTAATTTGCCTCCAGTATTGAAATGAGTCAGGGAGTGTAGGAGCTGGTGATACAAATTGAAACCGTGATTTGACTTTAACACATAGTTGTCATCAATATATTGGTGTTTTATTATGATTCCCTCACCCCACGCAGGGTTTAAAAGAAGGACAGTGCTTGCTCCCTCATTAGAAGTCTTTTCTTCTTCATTCGACGGTTCTGGAACCAAATCTTCACCTGTTGGTCACTGAGGCTCAGCCGGTCAGACAGTTCTCTCCTCCGTTGCCGGGTGATAAATTCATTTACCATAAATTCCCCTTCCAGCTCAGCCAATTGTATCTTGGAATAGGGTTTTCTTTTCTTTCGGGACCTTGTGTGAATTGGGTACCAAGGAGCCCCTAGGCAGAAACATTTAAAAATATATAGTGAACGCAAAACATTTACATCCAACAAAGCAATGCGTTAATTGAATATTTTCGTTGCTGATTGCCTTTTTCTAGCCACCCTCTTTATTGCAATGAAACCATTTGATGCAGGGAAAAGCAATTTAATAAATATTATATGTATGTGTGTAAGATACATGTATGGGTGACTGATGCAAGGGACAAAGGAGAATTGATTGAATCTCTGTGTAACATTCATGCATTGCCAGTTACCCGAGATGGTAGAACGCTTTCCAATTTATGGGATATTTACATGTTTACTGCCCCCTCCCCTTTTTGTCTCCCTATTTTAGAACTGGTTTCGCCCAGTAAAACACGAAAGTCTTTTAGTGCTACCCCTAGCGGTGTGTGTCCGACAAATCCCTTAATCCCATACAAAATCCCACTATAAAAATTCTACTCAGTCAAGTGACTGTTAAGCAAGGAATCGATGCCCCTATCTGTTCTGCAGCCAAAGCGGCTTCTTACCACTGGCAGGGAGACTGTTGCCTTGATTAGTCGGAGAAGCCATTGCGACTGCTTCAGTCGCTGCGTTTTTGTTGCCTTCATTGATCAAGGACGAGCTGGAATCCGATTCTAAAGACTGGCAGGAGGGGGGGTCGTGGGGAACAGAGTCCACAGCCGTCGTGTAGTCGTATTTATGGAAAGTGCTGTTCATGCCGTTATGGATCCCGCTTTCCAGAGGCATCAGGACATTCTCCCTGAGCCTTTCCTCTCTTTTCAGGCCGGGGGTGTCAGGGTTGCAACCCTCCCGGTAATAGCATTTGGTCTCTTCCACTCTGGTGAGATCACAAGCCCGGCTGAAGGAAGGGTTAATGGAGACCGGGCTGCTGAGATAGGGCTGGGGGTATCCATTGCAGGGCTCTGTAGCTGCCCAGGGCAGAGAGCAGACATTTTCCCTTCTTGGATAAGAAAGAGAGGGCAAAGCAGGTAACTGTCCGCCAGGGGTTCTGAAATTGGGGAAGTAGAAGGTGTCCCCGGTGTGGATATTCACCAGAGGTCCCACAAACCCCGGATTAAGAAGATTATGTTCTCCCATTTCCGCGGGCCTGACCAGGAGCTTCTAGTTTATGGCCATCTGACATTAAACATAGTCAAACCTGGAGGCGACTGCCATTGGCGGGGGAGGGTCACGTGAGCACCAATATACGCAGACTTTACACCCCACCCCTTCTTGCCAAATGAGAACAAACCAAAACATGAAGTCCACCCCCCCTCGGCCGCTGTCACGTTTTCCAGTAACACCAGTAACAAAGGGCGGTGATCCCCAGCTTGCTAACTGGTCACTGGTGCTCAGCCAGGGTTTCATAATCACACTTTTGTTATTAGGCATTAGAGGCAATTAATTGCTTTAACTGATCATGGGACAGACAACTGCCTTCACACCTACACTTCTCAACACCAAGTACAACATTGTGCCTCTCCCTGCCCCACATATTGTATACTCAGGCACGTACACGTGGAGGCAGAGCGCGTGCACAAACACACACACACAAGCATACACACATACACACAATTAGACACATATACACAATCAAACACACACACATACAGACATACAACCACACACACAATCATGCACAATCACACACATATACAAACACACAATCATACACAATCACACATACACATGTACGCAAATACACACACATAAATCACACACAGGCATACAGACATACAACCACACACACAATCACACACACATACAGACACACAATCACACACACACAAACATAACTATACACACCCACAGACATATGTAGATCAGATACAGATCCAATATTGTTAGTGAAATATTGTACAGACAAACACACACACATTTATATATTTATTATAAGCACTGCGCATGTCAGCTGGTTTATAGTAGAAATCACTCAGATGTACATATATTAGTATGTGAGTTTTCCAACCAGCACACTTAAGATCATCCAAATCAAACATAGGATCACAGACCAATTAGACAATTTTAGGGCGCAGCACCTACTGGAATTACATTTACCCATCAGTGAAGCCGAGTCTATTTTTATATGTGCGAGCGCCTGCATTTTCTGGCTACTTGGGCACCATGTACCAACCCAGCCAATAGGAGCTCCAGTTGCTGTTTATCTTATTTTGGATTTTCCAGAGCTTTTATAGATACTATAAGCTCCTCCACTGATTAATCGAATTGAACATTATCCCGAATCCCCTTATTTCTAATTGCATTTAGTAGCGAATTTAGCATGTCCTTACTGAAACGCTAGTAAAATTTATCATATTCAAGCCAAATATGGTATTTCGTAATGCTAACAACACAATCTTCCGAAATAATTGATATACACAATATTTAGCTCACATTTCTTTCCTTCCTATAAATAACATCCTCACATCTAAAAAAAAACATTTTAGTTAAATGCAGATAAAAACATGCAGTAGACTTCCTGGCGAATAATAAACATATAAACGGATTATTACATAGTTTCTGATTACTGTGCAACAAAACAAAGTGCCAAGAATACAATGATTACAGATATGATTATTATTATTAGTTTTACTAATAATACAGGCAAGATTGTGCCGGTTCATCCTCAAGTATATAAATTTTTCCACATTTATGTATATATATATATATATATATATACACACACACTCACAAACACACACACACATCATATGACGGCACCCAGGCATTAACTTTGCTTTAATTGGAGTGCACCACAGCTGGAACTATATAAATAGTATATATATATATATTTGATCAAGGCTAAGAGTGCAAGCCGAAACGTTAGCTTTCTGCTCCAATAAACACCAGAATTTTTGCATTAAGTCCTGTGAGTGCGATCCTCTGTCTACATTATATTCATAAATATAAATAAATAAATAAATAAGTAAATATATATATATATATAATATTTAATCAGGTTATTGAGGTTGCGGGGTTATAATAAACATCATGGTAAGTAGGATACAGGTATATTGTGTTCATATCTTGTGTTTTCGTCGCTGAGTAAAAATACTAAATATTCTTAGAATTTTAAAGCTTATAACTAGATTTTGGTTTGAATTTTTTTACAGATATCACTGATGAATAGTCACTGGGCTAATGGTGTAATGCAAATACAAAGGGAATTTAATTAAATATCTTTGTGTATTGTTGTTTTTTTTTTTTTTTTTTTTTTTTTTATATAAACTTTTGTAATCCCCCCCCCTCTCAGTCTTTCACTTTACTTTGTAGTGATTAAAGCAATATGTATTACACTTAAATATTAAACTGGCAAATGGACTAATTTGTGGCTCTTTTTTTTATTAAAGACTTTTGGCTTGATTTTTAAACCCGTTTGTTGCCTGCTTTTCTCTATATTTGTAGCATCAAAAGAAAATGTATTTTCCCTCAAATAAGCTTTTAATGATTCAAATTCCTTCCCAGCCACATCCTATTGCTCCTCAAAGATCCAACTCCTGTCAGAGCTGAAAAATGCCACTTATTGACACTGGTCAGTACAATTGTCCCGTTTGCCCCCAAACTGGCCAGTCACAAAGATTCAGACACTTATAAAGAAACAACAAAGATATGAAATTGTAAAGCCTTAGTTCAAGGTCATTGTCTAGGATGTTAAAGAGAGCTCTTTGTATGAGCCTGAAATTCAACATCAGCCCTTGAGACAGGGGAGGGGGAGGGGGGAGGATTTGGAAAGCCTGGTTGAAAATAGCTTTCAGCTATAAACCTTTATTGATCATGCCTGCCTATGACTCTCTCTTTTTTTTTTTTTTTTGCATTAAACAAGATTTCTCCAAATCAAAGAGGAGAACAGAAAAATGGTAAATGCTTTGACAGCAGAAACATAAGTAGCACCAACATTTTTTATGTGTGCCATTTGGTTAAATTAACTAGATATCTCACGTCTGCAATTTTTTTTATACAATTCTCTGTGCCACAGGGGACATCACTGAATTATTTTGCCAATGCACAAGGTGATAAATGTAACACAGATAGAAGAATCAAACTTCTCAGCACATCATCTCAGTGTTTATTGCACGGATGCATTTATGGCTACAGAGGTATCTTCATTTTCTTTTCCTCTGGTTTTCAATGAACAATGTCTAACTCAACACGTTGGCTAATATGCAATCACCACACCCTACTTCGACCGTTTAAGATCGCCAGATTATGTGAAAACTAGGGGACATAGAATAATCTAAATAATAACTGTAAATGGCTGCAATGATTGCATTCAGATTAGCTCCAAAGCATGGACAATCAGCACAACCCTGCAACTTGCATTTATTAGAAGTGTTCTTGATTTCTGTAAAAGTATCTGGTACCCTGCTTAGTCCCACCAGCATCCTATCTAATATATAAATAATATATAAGTGTAAAATATGTCTCTGCCACAAACAAAAGCACAATATTGTGTTACTGACTATTTTGCTTTAAATGTAAAATTGATATTTGTATAATTCTGCTGCCCAATAAAAAAACACACTGTTGTGTTCCCATAGATAGCTGCATTTTTTCTTAGAAAGCTATCCAACAATTTCACAATCAGGAATCTGCCAAGTTCCACATCATACGAACAAAAATGTAACAGACGGTGTGTTTTCACTTTGGAATGTATCCAGTGTAAAGCCAAACGCAGAGCCAAATAGTCACCATCCTCTTATGCAAAACAGAAAATCTTACACAGTGCGATTTGTAGCAGCGACAAATCCAAAGAGAGTGAAAGCTGCACAACGAGTTAATGCAAAGGGACAGCAGCTCCATAACGTCCCTCTCATCAGATAACAAGCAATTCAGGCTACTGCGCATTTTCCTCTAGGCTGCCAGCAGAGGATATCGTCTGCCCGTTAAATTATCACATGAACAGGATTCCCTTAAGCCAGCACATATTTCATTTTTATATTCATTTAACAGACAGACCCTTCAATCACCCTAAGGACACATTGTACTCTGATGTAAAATGTGTACTGAGGAAGAAAATACAAAATAAAATGCAGCTGCTGGTGACACATACGACTGAATTCGTTTCTTATTTGGTTCCTTTTCAGATTTGAGCACTAGGATTCTGCAACAACACCCGTACTTTAACAGGAAAAAAAAGCTGCTGCTGCCATAGTGGTATCTATATCTAATACACGTATGTCTGAAATCAAAATCAAGACACTGATAAATCGCAAAAACACTTACCTCCCAGAAGAATGAATTCGTGAGTACAACCCTGGCTACAACGTCCCTTCACCCTTTTTCACTTACACGATTATGTCGCACATCGACTTATTTTAGGGGGAAAATAGCCTCTAAGGAAGAAACAGACAGTAGTTAAGGAGGCATTAAAATCGCTTCACACAAAAGAAAGAAAGGACAAACGCCTTGTGACTTCCTTTCCAGTCTTTATGGATGGCCATTAGCTGTCTAGACTTTAAATGACACCTTCTTCCAGTTTGTTGGTAAAGAGTAAGCGCAGAAGTCTAGTTGTGGCTGTTGGAGAGATCAAACCGGTGCTTATTTGATTGATTTGTACTATGCTTATAATGTCAAGGTCATCAAGACTGGGCATAGCCACGGTCAAGGGTAAAGCAGACCAGACCCACAGCAGATCTATGTTCTCTCTCATTATCAGACTAGTACTTTCTCATAGTCGTAAATCATTCTCATTCAAACAATGACTAGTTCGTTTACAGGAAACATCCAGGAAACATATTTTACGTTTGATACTAAATAACTAAATATCGTATATATACCATAACATATAAAATATTATTTTGTTATATTTATCATACCAAGAAAAGAGTCTTCACAGTATCAGCCTAGTGAAATTGTACTGGAGATTATTTTTTTTTTCCGTTTTAAAAATATGCCCTGAAATTATTAATATTTGAATAACAGAGTAATTAGTGTTAAGTCCTGCTTTAGTAAAAGCCACCAGAAAATGTAGCATAGCTCAGTCTCTAGATCACAGCCAGTTTGTTTTGACACTTCTATCTCACTTTTCCCCCTCTAATTATATACATAAAAGTTCCTGTAAAATTCACCGAATGAATTCAGGATCCTCAGTGCCAGAATACTTAACATAAGTTCAGAATGATGTTATTAGTTACTTTATTATTTTTTACACTTGTGCAAATTTTAGTTCAGTCATCAGTTTTATTTTTACACCAAAACAAACAGTGCCTTCCCTATTATTGTTTTTTTCTTCTTCTAGTTTTTATTTCCCTTTGTTTCATTTTTCCTTTATAGGTTTAATTGATATCCTACTTTCATGTAAGTTAATAATTCTACACGAAATATATAAAATGTACATACACTTATACAACTATAAAATCTTCTCTTCAGCGAAGATCTATGACAGACTGGTAGTCAATGAAGCTTTCTGCTTTGTATTTAGTTAAATACTAACAATCGGGCCATTGGGCCTACATTTGTAACAGGCATCAAAGATTTACTGAATTAATACACAAACAATTCAAATGGGAGAGATGTTACATGCAGCACTGGTTTTATTGAATCTTATAAATATGCTGTTTGATGGGTGAGACTCTGCTGTAATAAATTAAGCACACACATAATTCTGATGTTTCACTGGTTTATGCACTAAAGGCTCTTGGTTAATGAAATCACTCAAAATATTAATAAAATAGGACCACTGGAGAAAAATGTCTGATTCCTGTATTTGGTTGGTTGTGGCTTGCTAATATCCTATAACTAGTAGTTGTTATGTTTTTCTGCAAGTATTGCTTATAAATAAAAAAACAACTCATCTATTTCTAAGTTATAGTCAGTCCTTGTACGAGTTCCACTACATGTCATTTTCAGTAGTAGTTCACTTCTTTTAGAATTTGTAGCATCAACTTGTAAATTACAGATATTGACAGTGCATTATGGGTAAAGCAATATACAGTGGGTACCAAAACAAAAAATAAAATATAAATTGTGCATTTTATGCAGAAGATGCCATTACTAGCATTTTTTAGTAGAATAATATAGGTTTTTGCATGTATATGTATGTAGTGATCACTTTATACTTAATAGAAGGCATTTATCCAGTGAGAAGGCTTTCTGGTCTCAATGTCGCTGAAAAACAGAGTTTAAAGTCTGGTATTCAGAAGCACAGTATTGCTTTTGGAAGTAATAACCCTAACAACCTTATGAGCCCAGGATCACTAAAGAGTGGTGACAATTGCAGCCTGTCTGGCACTTAGAATTGTGAGTTATATAACTGCCATTTGACAGAACTTTTTGGTGTTACTGCATGAGAAGGAAATTACCTCTATAAAAGTGATATTATCACTATTCACTTCAATTCTGGGCTCAGATTCACCTAATCACCTAATGTCCAACTTTCCTAATTTTTGAAGTGGAATTCAAAAGCTGATTAAGAATGAGAAAAAATAATTAATTACTATCAGTCCATACTCTTGCTAATGTCAAACAAAGAGTTAGCTTAGCCATTGTGTGTTTGTGGGTGCAAGAACTCATTTTGTCAGTGTGTGTAAAAACTAAATTTTTTCAGTATATCCCCAGGTTTTACATGGTAGTTAGTTTTTGGTGTTAATATATCCTAAAAACCAGGTTTTTAAGTTTAGGGAATAGAGATATAATATCACTTTTGTAAGGTAATTTTCCACTTACAATATTAGCACAAATGAATTCAGCAAACTGGAAGTTATAATACAAGGAATAACTCACAATGTTTAAGGGGATTTTCAGCCAAATACATGTTTTCCTTGTTTAGCATAGTGAAAAACATATACATGTCTAATTGTTTTTGCAACTGAAAGCAGGGTACTAGAACTCCCAATTTAAATTTTTCAGGGTACCAGAAAAATACGGTGTAAAATCCAGGAGAATGTAAAACAGGGGAACTGTATTATGTGTTACATATTGGAGGGACCACAAATAAAAAATGTAAAATGTAAAACTTAAAATCAAGGGGTTTAAAATTGAGGTTTGTATTAGTTTATCCTTGTCTGTTCTCTGGATCTGACTATTAAAACAAAGTTATAATGTAACAGGAGCCAGGTATCCTTGATTGTCGTCCTTTATTATATTAAATCAGCTTTAATCAGTTGGCTTGCAACATTGTCAGAGCTAGAAAGCAGAGAATGCAACATTCAGACTCATGTTGCTCTTCCAAATAACTTTAAAACCACAGCAAAGTTCTAATGAAAGGATGCAGGGAAGTTGTTTAGCATTAAATTTCCCTTCATTTTACAAACAATGCAGTGAGTGGAGAAACCCCTTACATCTAAAATGTTCTATTAAGTAGTACATGATCAGACCAAGCACTAGACAGGGTAAGTTGTTTTTATTAAAATCCAGGCACGCTATCATTGCATAATTTTACAGTATAAATAATTTTTGCAATTGCAAGGAATCACAATCAGCCCTTTTTTATGGTACAAACTTTTCCTGTTTTAATCTTCGGGACCCACAATACTTTGCTTTGACACAATTCATTGCTAGTACTTCCTTTTGAATTTCTGTTGCTTCTAATTGGGGTTATTTAGCCCTGTATATAAGGAAACACAGATTAATAAACTATTCCCATGATTTGTTAGTAAATCAGTCCATATTTTCTTAGTTTAAGAAATTGTAACATTAAAAATATAGATTTGCCTACCTTGTTTGAATGGGTCCATCCTATAACTTCATAGACCCCCGATTGGTATAAATCCCAAATAAATTCAAAGCATTGTGTGATTATCCCAGTTATAAGAACTTGCTCTTTCATGCCACAGGAGACCGACGATTGTCATTGCTTCCTAGTGAATAGGGGCCCTAAAGCACAGAGACTGTAAGGCATTGGATTACAGGTTTTACTATGTCTACATTTAGTGGGAGTGTTTGTTAAGATGTCCAGAAAATGTGTCTACTTTTCATCTTTTTGTTCATAAATTATTGAAGGGAATGATTTTTTAAAACCGACACAAAGGCTTACAACAAAAGACAATAAATACTCTTTATACACCTAGATTTGCCACGATGCTGGACTTTGTTATTCAGTTGTCTTTGGTTACAACATTTTCATATTCAAAACAGGAACCTATCTAGTATAGAATGTGCAAGATTCAGTTAAACCCATGACTGTTTATTAAATTTTCCTCTGAATTTTATAAAAACGTCTGACTTTCAAGCATTATAGGTTGATAAGAACTGTAGTGAACTTATGAGAAATCAGTGTCATCAATAGGTTTACAGCAAAGACTGTGGTAAAACAAGTACAACACAACAATCCACCACCAATTTATTCACAAAGTGAAAACGCAGAACTAAATCCATTTCATATTCAAGATGATTTCTTTAAGAAACACATATTGTCTGATTGCTTGATGAATTTACTAAAATAATCTGGTTCAGGAAAATCTTTATTTTGGAACAGTGAAACATTTTCTATACAGTATTATTCTGCATTTATACCCAGAACTGTCTGTTTCCTTATTATAATATCAGCATAGAATGGAGGCAATACAATAAAAAATATGACAAAACCAGGTGCTGATCATCCTAAAAACTTCTCATTCTAAATTTTGGCACAATAAATAATATACATTGTTGCACCAATAGTGACTACAAAAAAGACTTCTACTTGATATCAACATGTATCATAATAATACTAGTTATACTAAACCACTGTTGTC
Source organism: Xenopus borealis (assembly GCA_024363595.1). Classification (NCBI taxonomy): domain Eukaryota; kingdom Metazoa; phylum Chordata; class Amphibia; order Anura; family Pipidae; genus Xenopus; species Xenopus borealis. The sequence continues at coordinate 151,839,636 of CM044433.1, forward strand.
TTGTCACTCACAATATGCTAATTTTATTTGAAGAATAAGGCGATAAAGAAACTATATATA
>CM044433.1:151933039-151947931 GCA_024363595.1 Xenopus borealis
TATTTCAGCAAATATGGACTGCTAAACAAATCTTAGGGGCTACTGTAAACGTAAATTCAAAGAAACTAATGCGTATTACATTAAACTGCTGCAGGATTTAGAGGATTTAAATTTAAGCATAAAATAATGTATGTGGATACATGAGTGAAGGTAGTAGTGGGACATATGATTTGCATCACATTTGAAAAGGTTATAGTCGCATTTCAGCTCATATTTTTCCTGGCAGGTTTGTCTAATATGATCCTGTATCAGTCTGGCTTAGAACAGTCAGTTCCCGAGTTTTCGCTTACATTGTTTACCCCCTAAATATAGAGGACCAAGGAAACAAACAATTATATGACTTGTCTAATGCTAAACAGGTTAAACAATTACTGGTCATTAAGATATGAATCCTTGACCATTCGATCTAGAAGCTTAGGAGTGAAGGAATATAGAATAAAGTCGAAGCACTACACACCTACAAAACGTGCCTATATCTTTTTATTTTTATTTTTTTTACAGATGCAAATTCAACTATTTTTTTCGTATTATAGTATTCCTTTACAGGATGTTTTAAACATATCATTGAGATAAACTACTTATCAAGGAGGTAAAAAGCAGTATAAAGTAGGTATCTGTTTGTCTGTCTATTCATCTGTCTTCATATCTATCTATCTATCTATCTATCTATCTATCTATCTATCTATCTATCTATCTATCTATTATCTATCTATCTATCTATCTATCTATCTATCTATCTATCTATCTATCTATCTATCTATCCATCATCTCTCTCTGAGTTATTCTGGTTGTTACATTACCCCATTGCTGATTGCAGTATTAAATCTGAGATCCAGTGGTCTGTGCCTGAACACGAATAATTACATAGAATAACACTCGGTTAATCCTGTTACATTGTTATTGTTAAGTTTTACTACTGGATATTCGTGGGTTTGGCACAAATAGCGCTACTTTAGGCATCTAGTAGTATTATTTATCAATAACCTCAGACTGTGCAAAATTTAGTTGAGCTCCATGATTTTATTTTAAACCCGACACCAATTGATATATTATTGTATATTAAAAATCTGCATTTATGATATACCTATCCTGAGATAACATGTTACTAAATGACTGCATGTTTATATGAAAATTCCAATAAAAATTATTGAAATATATTTTAAACCCGACATAACGTTGATTCAATAGACTGCATACAGTTTGAATAATAGAATTTTGACTGTACTGACATTCCTTCTCCATGAGCATTATATACGTCTTTAGTGCATTTTACCTCAGGAGTATAATGAATATACAGATTTCCATACAGGCGTAATACAATGAAGGGATGATTTGGGTGTTTAATACATTTATTGGAAAGCTCACATTAAAGGTAAATACGAAATTCAAATTTCTAAGCTCAGTAAGAGATACAGCATTCTTAGAAACTGTCGTTTAAAATAAACGATTTTGGAAATGAAGCCGCAGTCATAATCTCAGACTGTTCTGTATGGTGCTTGTATGTATATACGGGAACAGGTGATGCAGAGGAGTATTCCCTTATAACTGATACAGAGCAAATGGAACACAAAGTTTTATTTAAATTACAAAAAATAATTGTACGTATTTTCAGAATGTAAGTGCATGGGAATAATAGAGTCATATTTGTGTGTGTATATTTGTCTATGTGTTTCGTATGAAAAGCTCACCAGCAAACTGTCCATAATAATAATCGAAAGAAGTCCGAGAAAATAATTTTATATGAAATGCAAAAAAGAATACAATGATCATCCATTCTTTTGTTGACATTCATTCGTTTTAATTTTTGGCTTCACGCAGAAACCAATCCAATTAATATATTAATGCCAAACGTCAAATAAGTATTCGCTGCTATTAGTGAGCATTCAGCAGACTTGTTTGTGTGTTTACTAATAAACGCTCCCATTGTTATTGGCGGTTAATTATGTGTACATGGCAACAAGCAGATTAACCAAAACATTTCTGTACAGAACAATGCGAATATTCCAAATATAAAGCTCTAAACAGTCACACGGCTATTATACATGGTGTGTTTGTGTATATAGTATATATATTATATATTTTATGTATTCCAACTCAGTACAGTGCACCAGCATGTGTTATATTAAAGCCATATATTATACCTACTTTTTTTTCTCTTCTGATATTTGACATGCACAAATGATGAGTAATGGATGTATGAACACTCATCTGTCTGAATATCAGACGCTGCAAAATAGAAATAAATCTTATTTTGATCTGACATATCCGCCTGTCTGGGCTAGCACCCTGTAATTTCTGGCTCTGCTGTAATCGAGAGACTCACGTCTTTGCCTGGGATTGTCTGTACACAGATACAAGAAAATCAACACCCTGCACAGACAATGGAGTGCATCTTGGCCCATTTAGTATGTGAGATTTTGCAAACAACAATGTCAACAGGAAACAAGGGGCACTGGAGGCCCAGGGATGTACGTGTCCAAGCTGTAAACTCCCCAGGTTTACTGTCTCTTTAGAAAAAGAGAACAAACTCATGGGAAACAAGCAAGACAGACAAATAAAGCCTCATTCACTGGAGCAGACAGTGGTCGGAAGTCCAAGTTCAAAACCAAGAGATCAGACAGTCTGCTCTCATCTCGGTCACTAAAGGTGTCTGCCCATTTGTTGGACGAAAGCTTCTACAGGGCTCCCTGCTATTGTGCACATTCTGTGTAAACAGCTATTTACCCCAAATCCCCTCTGTTGCCAGGCAAAACCATATTTGCGAATTGTCAAAAATCTTAATATTCTAAACAGCAGATGGGTTGAGAGAACATTGCAGCTTTATATTCTGGGAAATGATTTTAATCTCGCAAAACGAATAATACCACTGTAAAGCAATCATTGCCCAAGAATATCTGTAGATTATATATTTTATGCGTTTGAGGCGTTATGTTTTAGGAGGTCTCAGATCACACTTAGTGATGAAGGTACATAGTTTCATTGCTAAGGATTATTATGTTTCCTATAATAATGAAGACACTTTCCAGACCAGAATTACCACCTTGCAAGATACCCTCTGTATTAGCCATTTAAGGATTGGAAAAAGTCATTCCAGTGCCAGTCAGAATGATTACAGACAGAAGTGGCATTCAATAATATTAAAGGGGCTGTTCCAACAATTGTTTTTTGCTCAGTTGTTTTTGGATAATTCAACAGAAATAAATACTTTTTTTTTCAAGTTGCTTTCTATTTTTTATTTGTATATATTGAAGCTTAAGTTTTCAAAGCATCCCGACTTGTAAACTGTTCTAAATGTATACAGTTAGTATAAATTAACATACATTTCTTATCTTTGTCTCTGCTGAGCAGAATCCATGAGTTTCATTAAAGCAGGAGTGTCCAGCTTGTGGCCCATGATTGTTATGAATGGGCCCAGCTTGAAACATTTGGTTCCAGAGGAAATGTCATGTTGCAAAGGAAATAGGATTAGGTGGGGGGGGGGGGACTCTGCCCATTGCACAATTAGTAGTAGTAATAATATAATTATAAGTGCATTTAATATCCAGGTGTCCCATATTCCAGTGTGTAGCTCCATCTGGTTATCCAAATGGCATTTTAGTTATTTTCTGTGTATTTTCTTTACTTTTACAAATGAAAAGTGTTTGTTTATTTCATGAGCGGCCCCAGACAATTTTTCTTTTTCCAATGTGGCCCAGGGAAGCCAAAAGGTTGGACACCCCTGCTTTAAAGGCAGCTGTTCGAACTGATACAATAGTTGCTAATATTCCACAGATGCTGCTGAGAAATGTAGCAACTAAATGTAGCAAATTGTAGAGCAGGCACTCAAATAAAGACAATCTTCCACCAGGCGAATATGAACAAATATTATACATACATGTAAAAAAATAAATAAATAAAATACAGACTTTAGAATCTGCACCTGGTTTACTGAACTGCCAGACTGAAACACCAGAGACAGTAACATTCAACTTTAGACTTCATTTTTAGAAAAAATAGTAAAAAATAACATCAGAGACAGGAACATTTAACACTTTAAGTTTTATTAATATAAGTGAACAATGTGCAGATGACAATATAGACCATGACACGTGACTATAAGTGCTTTGCTCCCTGCTCTTATTGCAGATGCCAGATGATCAGATGATATGATCTACCAATAACAAGACATGTTCCAAATTGTAGCACTATGTATAGCTAACATTTTTGCAATCAAGCATCATAGTTGGCTGTTAGGTGTGATGGGGTACAGTACTGTGGATACTGAGATTTTTTTCAAGACTTAACAGCTGTAAAAAACTATCTGTCATCTGTCTTGCTGTGTTAAATACATGGCATAATAATGGCATCCCAGACTTGCAGAGGTGAAACTAGAATTACTAACAGCTGAGTGTGCAGCAGCATGCCACCATGTAAAGCTTAGCAGGATCTTGCACTCATGTCATTCTAAAGCCATGATATGTTTCTCAGCCTTTTCTACTACTGCAGTACATCCAGGTGAACCAGTGAATATGTGCTGCCTCCCAATAACACAGAATGCCAGACTATAAATCATTCACCCATGTACATTTGTTTTAATGGAACAGTAACACCAAAAAATTAAAGTGTTTTAAAGTAATTAACATAATATACTGTTAGCATGCATTTGAAGAAGCTGTGTATTTCCTTCAGAAAGACTACTATAGTTTATACAAACAATCTACCGTGTAGCTATGGGGACAGCCAATCAAGCTGGAAAAAAAGGAGAAAAGGCACAGGTTACATAGCACATAGTAGACAAGCCATTTTGTATCTGTTATCTGCTCTGTAACCTGTGTCTTTTTTTTTCCAGCTTGAATGGCTGCCCCCATGGTCACACAGCAGCTTGTTTATATAAAATATAGTAGCCTTTCAGAAGCAAACAGGCCAGTTTTACCATTGCAGATCAACAGTACATTATATTTATATTGCTTTGATATGCTTTAATAATTTTTTGGTGTTAGGGTTCCTTTAAGCCTGTACTCCCTAGGAAATGTGTAGACATAAGCAGACTCTTTGCCCAATACTGACTGCCTCAGATATCAATGCCTTAAAGGGGTTGTTCACCTTCCAAACACTTTTTTCTGTTTACTGTTTTTTAAAGTTGAATGTTGGTGTCTGTGGTGTTTGAGTCTGGCAGCTCAGTAATTCAGGTGCAGACTCTAAACTGATACAATTTTGCAACATTTAATTGATACATTTCACAGCAACATCTTTGGAGTATTAGCAACTATTGTATCAATTCTAACAGCTGCCTGTAATGAAACCCAGAGATTCAGCTCAGCAGGGACAAAGATAAGAAATGTATCCATTAAATGTATCAGTTTAGAACAGTTGGGGGTGGGGGGGCTGCTTTAGAAGGTGAAAAATGAAACTTTACACTTCAATATTAGATAAAAGGTTACAAATAGAAAGTAATTGGAAAAAGTTATCATCTCTGGTGATCTATCTGAAAACAACTAGTTGTTTGAAGGTGGACAACCACTTTAATCAACCTGGCCACACTCTTCACACTAGCTTGTGTATAATTGTTAGACGGTGCTGCTCTCTGAACACCTGGCTCACATCTCAGTTAGAAATATATGAAGATAGTAGGACCTACCCACACCAATTAGCTTTGTGGGTGCTTAACCCATTTATTGAGCCATAACCATTTCAATGTTTCAGGGGGTCTTCGCGTCCCTTCAGGAGCCTCACATATCAACTCACAGTTTTTCCTCAGTCAGATCTGAAAGAAATCCTTCCATTTAACCTCCTGAGTTCCAAAGAGGTCCACTAAAAAGAGAAACTCAGTGAGTTACATAAATAAAGTCTTTCATATTGGTATAAATAGGATGTGAAACATTGCAAGATATTGTGAAGTCATGTAACAGATATGTAAGGCATTCTAAAGCCCAGTGCCACTGTGTATTCTGAGGGGATGGTCTTTGCCTTTCTGTAATGATAGGACACATAGGGTATGGATCTAGTAGCACAGACAACTTGTGCATCTTTCAGAATAGGGATGCCAAGTTCTGCCATTCACTGGTCTCTACTATTTAATATGTCCCTAGGAACAGCACATCAAATTTACACAAATATAAACCATATGTTTCACATCTTCATTTATGTTTTAAATGTACTTGAAATATATAAATTTTTCTGTTATTTGAGGGCCACCTTTACAAAGCAGTGCTGACAAACTCTACAGTTAATATAGCTATGGGAATATATGGTTTGTGTGAAAGAGTGGAGGGGTGTGTGTGTGCTGGGTTTTAATTTGGAGGGGTTGAAGCTGATGGACTTTGTCTTTTTTCAACCCAATTTAACTATGTAACTTTGTATATGTAACTACCACCCAGGGTTAACACATCAGATAACAGGTACCAGGTAACCAGATGCAATGGTCTAGAAAGAACTAAACCCATTTTATTCTACAGCATTTATCTGCTTTTTCAACTGTGCCCTTTCACTTTATACAAACTATAGAAGTGTTTCTGAAGCAAACACACTAGTTTTACCCAGTGCCATTCCAGGAGATACTTGCACAAGGACTAACCGCAGCTGTACCCTAGGCAGTTGACTGTTTTGTCTACCACTAGATCTATACATTTCTGAAAGACTTGAAGCTGAAATCCTTGGACAAATGTATAGGCTTACCACTTTCAATGTTGCTGCAAGTTGCTGTGTTATCATCCCCCTCCCTTTGGGAAGGTAACAAAAAGAGGTCCCTGGTAGATATGAGAATAGCGCTTAACAGTAAAAATCCTAGTCCTACTGTTAGTGATGTGCGAATCGGCAGCATTTCTAGAGAAAATCGCAAGACAGCGAAACATTTGCGAAATGCCACTGTGTCTCGCTTTGGACGTTGGCATACGTTTTTGCATGCAGGCATCCATTTTTAGAAGCCGACAATGGGCACCGGCGTCCAAAACGAGATGGCTGCAAATTTTTGCCAGGTGAAATTTTGCTTGGGTTTCACGAATCGCAGGAATTCACCCGTCACTACCTACTGTGGCTCCTTCAGTTACATTGAGGTGGATAAACAATAGCTTTACTGAAAGCTATTCCATTATGAAGTGATGGCTCTTTTTGAAAGTGCAGGGTCAGGCAAAATGATCTGAGATGGCTACCAACACATCAATATTACAACAACAAAAATACACTTGTGGGTTGTGGAATGAAATGGTATAGTGTAAACAGTGTAATATAGAAATAAAAACTACATAATAAAAATCATGACAGAATACCTTTAAATAAGTTGTTCAGTATTAAAGGGAAAACTGGGTAAATAGATAGGCTGTGCAAAATAAAAAAAAAATGTTTCCAATATAGTTAGTTAGCCAAAAATGTAATGTATAAAGGCTGGAGCGACTGGATGTCTAATATAATAGCTAGAACACTACTTCCTGTTTTCCATCTCTATTGGTTTCCACTGATTGATTGCTAGGCAGTAGCCAATCAGTGACTTGATGGGGGGACACATGGGACATAACTGTTGCTTTTGAATCTGAGCTGAATGCTGAGGATCAATTGAAAACTCATTGAACAGTTATGTCCCATGTGGCCTCCTTCAAATCAGGGACTAACTCAGAGTTAGAGAGATGAAAAGCAGGAAGTTGGGGTTTGTTCTGCTATTTCGTATAGCTTGTATATATACACCCAGTTTTTATTTTGACACTGAACTGTTCCTTTAAATCACTGATCCCCAACCAGTGGCTCGCAAGCAACATGTTGCTCACCAACCTCATGGCTGTTGCACCCAGTTGTCTCAAAGCAGGTGCTTATTTTCAAATTCATGGCTTGGAGGCACATTTTTCAGAGACTCCTTTAAAGTACCAGTCCACATAGTGGCTACCAAACAGCCCTTATGTATCACCCTGAGAAACTTTTTTCATGCTTGTGTTGCTCTCCAACTCATTTTACAATTGAATGTGGCTCATGGATAAGAGAAAGTCTGGGGACCCCTGCTTTAAAGAAACCGTTCAGTGTAAAAATAAAAACTGGGTAAATAGATAGGCTGTGCAAAATAAAAAAATGTTTCTAATACAGTTAGCCAAAAATGTAATGTATAAAGGTTTGAGCGACTGGATGTTTAACATAACAGAGCACTACTTCCTGCTTTGCAGCTCTCTAGTTCTTATTAAAGTTGGCCATAGACGCAAAGATTCGATCGTAGGAATCCTCGATGTGTGGAGTGTACCGACGTCTGTCGTGCCATGCCGTTAGGTTGTTTAGTCGATTGGACAGGTTAGAAGATTCCTGTCGGCTGCCGATGATATCTCTGCATGTATTGCCGATCTGAGGATTTTCAGTGGGAGACCGTCACCAGTTTTGTCGGACATAAACTTTCGTACTATTGCTGTTAGGGGCAGAACATCTGCTGATCTGTTCTTTTACTACTTTATTTAAACTGAAGGTTAGTGGCAGGTCTGGAGGGAGGGACATCCGATATTTCGTGGATTCGTACAATCGGATCTTTGTGGCTATGGCCAGCTTAAGAGAGCGACTTGAAGGGGGTCAACATGGGACAACTGTTCAGTGGGTTTGCAATTGATCCTTAGCAATCATCTCAGATTCAAAAGCAAAAAGTTATGTGCCCCCCAAAAGACACTGATTGGTTACTGCCTAGTAACCAATCAATGGAATCCAAGAGAGCTGCTGCAGCAGGAAGTAGTGTTTTGGCTATTATGTTAGACATTCAATCACTCCAGCTTTTATATATTACATCAATAACTATATTGAAAACAATTACTTTGCACAGCCTATCTATTCACTCAGTTTTTATTTTTATATTGAACAATTCCTTTAAAGGGGAACTAAATCTTAACTAACAAAGTAGGCTAGAAATGTTGTACATTATGCTTTGAGCTTTTGTATTAGCCCAAGGCAACCACATCCCTTTAACATGGAAGATATGAACTCACTCAAAATATACAGTACACATAGAATATGTCACAACATAAGGCTGATTAGTAATTAATACAGCTAATTTTGACGTAGCAACATAGAAACCAGTGATTTAATAATCAGCCCTGTGGTACCTCATTTTCTGCTTGATAATTAGTGGCAACCCCTAAGCTTAGCTTCTCAACAGCTGCTCAGAGCCCACTGAGCATGTGAATGTTGCAGACACTTTCCAAGATGGTGACCCCCTGTGACAAGTTTGAAGTCCTGGATCATTGCTGCTGCTAAGAAGCTGAAACTTTAGGCAGGTGCAATAAGTGTAGTGCATAAAATATGGCATTTTTAGCTATATTGGTTTTTACTATTTAGTTCCCCTTTAAGGTCATCTATGCCTTTATGTTTGTGAATAAATGCAAAACATTAATTTAGGGGATGATTTGTGCAAAATGTCCAGTGAATTGCCAGTTATTATGGTTATTGATTTTATTATCACATTTATAAAGCACCAATATATACCACAGCATTGTATAATATTTGGGACATTGATTGTATACAAAATAACAACCTATAACTGATACAAGAGGTAAATCTAGTGAACACAATTCAACCAGGCCTGTAGAAAGTCATTCACATTTACATTTAATCTTGAGATACAGACTCCAAGGATACAAAGAAATTCAGAGATGCTCAGGGCATTTACAGGGAACGTCAATTGCCCGTACAGTTGTGTAGCATCTTGAGTGACCATTTCATCCCAGATTTGCAAAAGTGCTGTTGTATTTGTATAGGGCAGCCTCTGAAGAGGTAGGTAGGACACTTATCACTGAGTCGCTCCATTAATTCAGGGTTGGGGTTTCCATTTACCAACCATTTCAGCTTTCTCACATCCAAAAGGAAAGATTGAAAAGTGATTCTTTGGTTGTTTTGAGGGACTAAATGATCTATTACCCTCATTAGACAGACCGCGATAGACAAATCATGTGTATGAAATGGGGCTTTGGGTTCTTGGAATCTTGGAAAATTGTGGGTATAGCCTTGGCTTTAGTTGTGCCCGCAGTCCAGGCCTTGGTTGGTATAAAGTTCAATTTTTCATTTTTCAAGGAATGTGAAGGGGAATTATTGGAATCAGGTTTCTATAAAATATGATCACCAGCAAGCCTGGATTTGGATTCAAAATAGGCACTGCCATTCCAAGTACACAGATGCCCAAACTGCCCCCACAGGTCCAATAAACAGCGACTTTCTGTAGAATTTTACAGCAGCCCCGCTGGCATTTGTCAGGATCCACAGTTTGCCAGTCTGGGCCTGGTCACCTTCTGTTGGTTAGTAGTGGCATACAGTAAGTAATCTGTAGCTGTTGGAACTTTTGGCAAAAGGTGTGCCTAAATTTGAGGTAGACAAAGAAACACTGCAGTGCAAAGTGTAACAGGAAGAAGTGTGGAAGCAAAAGACAGATCTCTTTTTTTTGTTAATTGGCTCATGTGACCTAACATGTGTGGTTTGTTTGGTATGTTTGTGTGCACTGTGAATCCTACAATCCCAGGGGGCGGCCCTTATTTTTTAAAATGGCAGTTTTCTATTTTTTATTACCCAATGGCACATACTATAAAAAAGTATATTAGTATGAAAATGAGCTCTTTTATGCAATATCTTTGTATAGAGACCTACATTGTTTGAGGGGTATAGACTTCCTTTAACAGAAATGTCTTGGCTAGTTGATGGACACATTGTACATTTAAACGATTGTTTCGAGATAATCGTGGTCTCACGATAATGATTGGAACTTTTAAAGATCTTTACATCTATGGCCAGCTTTAGTGTGATATGGTTAGACCAAAATGGTGCTTCCTAACCAACACTATCCCTAATCGCTAAATTACTTATCTCTCTGTCTCCCACTTATATGCATTTTTCTCACCTTCTCTTTCTCTCCACCTTTACTAAGCTTTCTAAACTCTCTCGGCATCGTTATGTTTTTTCGATGGGTAATAAAAGCTTTCAGTACGATGCCTTCTATACAAGATTCTGCAATGTAACCTTTGTATATTTTAACATGGATATGTGCTGGATATATAAATAAACAACCAACCAGGAGTTAAGCAAATGTTGCTTTCAATAGCACTTATTTTTTACAAACAACCTGAAAAGCACTGAACATTTTAAATAAAGCTGTATAAATAAAGTTGCTTAGCATTACGCATTATTTGATTAGGAAAATTTTTATTTTGGGGTTGACTTGTAATAGTGCTTCTTTGTTTATCAATCCACATTTTCACCAATAATACCATGGCTTAAAAATGGGGAAACCCTATTTTAGTAACTTGACCTTAAAGGAACAGTAACACCAAAAAATAAAAAGTGTTTTAAAGTAAAGAAAATATCATGTAGTGTTGCCCTGCGCTGCTAAAACTGATCTGTTTGCTTCAGAAACACTACTATAGTTCATATAAACAAGCTGCTACGTAGCAATGGTGGAAATTAAAAAATGGCTATATGGCACAGGATAAGTAATGGATAACAGATAACATTATGTTCTACAGAGCTTATCTGCTATCTGCTGTGTAACGTTCCAGGGATCAGCAACCTTGGCTCTCCAGCTGTTAAGGAACTACAAGTCCCACAATGCATTTGCCTTTATGAATCATGACAGACTCCTTCATTGCATTCTGGGACTTGTAGTTCCTTAACGGCTGGAGAGCCAAGGTTCCTGATCCCTGCAGCCTTTTCTCCTTTGAATGGATGCCCCCATGGCTACACAACAGCTTATTTATATAAACTATAGTAGTGCTTTTGAAGCAAACACTGCAGTTTTACCAGTGCAGGGCAACACTGCATTATATTTTTATTACTTTAAAACAATTTCATTTTTTGGTGTTACTGGTCCATTAAGATACAAATAACCATGTTTTTATTCTGTTAGTGAGGCTACCTAGGCACGCACAGCATTATGACTACCCTGGTCATCTAACAGAGAACATTGACTGGAAATAAACTTGCCTAACAGGAGTTGCTTTCTATTTATATGGGAAGGAAACATGCTGCTGATAGCAGACACTGGAGCTTTCAAGCTGTTGGTTCAGTACTTACATGGGAAGTAGATTGTCCAACAGGCAGACAATGAATTTTTGTCAATTTAATTAGCCATGAGGGTCATTGCATACAGGCTGATTTGACCACTTTGGTGCTCTTGGGTTAGTGACACAAGTCAGCAGAGAAAATGCTCCTGTACTCCCCTTGTTGTGTGACTACTAACCGGAGAAAATTCTTTGTGCTCCACTAGATTTAGAGAGAATGAACAAACACTCTTCTGCACCAGTAATCATCTATTTAAAAGAATTAAATATACCTTGCATGTGACAAATGCTGGAAGTGGCAGGTGGGGACTGCTTTGGAATACTTGCTTTTGTTTTCCTAACAGGTCCCTATGCGTCTCCACCAGAGTCTGCAATAAGCAGAGCATATCACCTTCTTTAACCTTAAGCTGTCCATACATGCCCAGAAGTTTTGGTGTTTTTCGGCACTAAGCTTTTGCCAAGTAGTTACGTTGGTTTGGGTTAGACCAATGCCACAAATGTCCATGCCCTAATGTAGATGAGTGGCAGTGGAAATAACTGCTAAACTACAGTTATCAAATGTTGACAGATAGGAACTGCTTGCAAACACTTTCTTTGGCTTTTCTGAGAGGCCCCACCTTAAACAGCCAAAGTCTGCCATAGAACAATGAATGTTACTTTATTTAGCCCTTAAACTGGCCCAGATGGGGGGCCCATGTATGGCTACCTTTAGTCCTATGACACACCTGGGATTTTAACTGCTGCAGTGCTCTCAGGGAGAACTTCTTTGGTCAGCACAGACATGCCAGCTTTTCCCATTTAAAAGAATAGTAAAATACTCAGAATGCAGTGTTTATGACACTCACCAGACAAGTTAATGACAGTCACCAGACAAGTAAGAGCACAGGTACTTGCAGGCAATTGCCGTACAATTGAAAGGGGGTTGTGTTTGTTTCCTGCCTACAAGTAGAAAGAACATCATGCTTAGGGAAAGAAGGACTAAACGGGGCCGAAGAGCACTTCACAATCACTGGCTGCCACGAGGGAGGTAACAGGGGGTGCTTCAGTAGGGTCTCTCTGTGGCAAACAGAGGGCCCCAGGATGAAAAGGTACGCTTCTGTTGTGGGAGCAGGGTGGATTATGTGCAGACCAGGCCCGGACTGGCAATCTGTGGGTTAGGGCAAATGCCAGAGGGGCTGCTATAAGGTGCCATAGAAAGTCCGTATTTAGTGGGCTGGTGGGGACTGTTTGGGCCTCTATGTAGGCTGATTGGGCCTCTGTGTACCTGAAATGCCAGGGCCTATTTTGATTCTCAGTCCAGTCCTGGTGCAGACTATTGGCACAATTGGGGCATGGCTGGGGCATTGTTGTTGTTTGTGCAAGGGACACTTCATTTTTTCAATACTTGTTGAAAGATCCCACTACCAAGATGACACAGGTGATTGGTGGTCTACAATTAGGGGCCCTAGTGTGAGGGTCCTAATAACTAGGGAGTATAGTGACTCATGATTTCTAATGGTGGCCTTGAGAGTGACAAAATACTCCAAATAGCCTCCATTAACTAATAGCCTTCAATTGCCAGGAGCACTCAAGTGACAGACACTTTGTTTATATATATATATATTTATATATGTATATTTAAATAGCACTCATACTGTATAGCGCATACACAGATATGTACAGTAGAACAATACATTAATTGAACAGCCATAGTTCAATACAATAATAAAATATAAACAAACACAGAATACAATTACATTTAAAATGAAGTGATATGTTTTAAAGAGACTGGAGGAAGGAAGTTGCTGATCCTTATGTGGGAGCTTACTTCAGTGCCACATTTCAGAGCAAAAAGCTCCTGTCACTTGACTTCAACAAACCCTTGCAGTCATTTCACATTCAGAATGAAACAGGGTCCAAGTCCCCTTCCCACAGATCTACAAACCACTCATAGGACAAACACTTTGTCACCCTGTCTGCTATTACCCTTATAAAGAGGCATGCTGTCATCAAAAAATACTGCTATTTTGATATTTTTGAATGAATCTGCTATTGTGTAAAGTAGTATAGTTTTTGAAAACAAAAAGTACTTTTTATAAAAGGTATTGCCATGTTTGTGCTTACATCAGGGAACTCATTTATTGGTACTCCAGTATACTTCTATTCCATTGCTGACAGTAGGTGACACATCTTGCTTTATGGCAAAAAAAAACTGGTTTTCTGACATGTTTGGTCCAAGCCATCTAGGACCGGCCTATCCTCATTACAAAGTTGTGGATATGTAAATAAAAACATTTCTGAATTGCCCATTCAGCTCAGCCCCAGACTTTCAAGTTGGGCTACCAGAAGTGTCCGTTAGCAGAGCAAGTAGTCATTCTACTCAAACCTCATTATAAGCAGCCTTTAGGCTGGTCCTTGCCCACTGATTCAGACACCTATAGGTGGGGCAGTTTGCATTGTTTATGTACCATTAGATACAATTAATATCATAGCCAGTGTCTCACAGACAAACACAGAGTTCATTAAAGGGATACTGTCATGGGAAAACATGTTTTTTTCAAAACACACAAGTTAATAGTGCTGCTCCACAGCCAGCAGACTTCTGCACTGAAATCCATTTCACACAAGAGCAAACAGATTTTTTGTTAAATTCAATCTGACGTGGGGCTAGACATATTTTCAGTTTCCCAGCTGCCCCAGTCATGTGACTTGTGCCAACACTTTATGATGGAACTACTTTCTAGCAGGCTGCTATTTCTCCTACTAAGGGCAGGGGCACACGGGCAGATTTGGGGAGATTTAGTCGCCAGGCGACTAATTGCCTCTTCTTCTGAGCGACAATCACCCTGAACTGTCTTCCCTCTGCCTTCCGCCTGCTATAATGAAAAATCGCCTGAGGCAATCCACTTGCGGCGCTTCTATTTCCAAAGTTCACTCA
>CM044433.1:151962615-151983836 GCA_024363595.1 Xenopus borealis
GGAAAAAAGAAGAAAGCATATAACAGATACGCCTGTCCAATACAATGGTGTTTTATTTGTAATCTGCTATGTAACCTGTGCTTTTTCTTTTCCAGCTTGAATGGATGCCACCATGGCTACACAACAGCTTGTTTATATAAGCAATAGTAGTCTTTCTGAAGCAAACATACCAGTTTTACCTGTGCAGAGCAACACTACATTATATTTGAATTACACTTTCTATTATTGCTGTTACCATTCCTTTTAAAAAAAAAAAAGAGAGAGAGAGACCAAGTCAGTTTGTGGTGTATGTATATAATGCAATTATTTCTTCAGAGCTGGGTATATATGTGTTATTGTGCAAAAATATTCTGCAGCATCCTTAATTTATGTTAGATATCTGTAACTGTGGGTTTTAAACTTTCACAACAAGGTCATGCTTTGCATTTTCTTCTACTGTATTGTATAGAAATGAGGAATATATTGCTTGATAACTAAACCATATGGAGAGGTATATTAATAATCATATGGGACTGTACAGCCAAGGCTCTGCAAGATAACATGATTCTGCTAGAAAAGTGGCAATCTAGATATTTGCATATGTAAATGGAACTATTTTCTGTGTCCATAGAGATCAGCAGTAGACTAATTACATTTAAACGGCATAATTAAGAAACAGTTTCAAATCATTGTTAGAATTCTGTGATAGGAAATGACTGCATCAGCATTGTGAAATGACACGAGTTTTGCCCCTAGGCCTGGAGAAATGGAGTATATCATTATTTTATGTCAGTTTTCTGTATCAGGCTGCTGTTGTTTGTGTGTTTTCTGAAAATAGTTATTGTGACCGTCATTAGTTACTAATTTAATTAAAAGCGCTTTTTCCAGTTTACAGAGTTTATATGTATCTGACAAAATTTGCTGAACCCTGAAAAAGATAATGTGTATTGGTCTTTTTACCACTGTGTTTGTGAAGCACTGCTACTCCCTGCCTTGAGAAACGCAGAAGACCCCTGAGACAATAGAGCTGTGTCATTTCGAGGAAATCGTGTGGGATGTTGTAGAGTTGAGTGCTTTTGTTGTGAGATCATCATTACTGGGACACAAAATTTCCGGCATTTTTACTTGTGCAGTTCCTATCTAGACACATGCAACAGACAAAGGCATCTACAGTTGTGCATTATTTTTTTGCCTGTTTGTTGCTCTGCGTGCATAATAATTCCAAATGTTTTCCTTCTCAAAATCCCCTTTCAACTTCAGTGTTCTCTGATTGCAGAACTGCCCCCTTCCTGTGCTGGTAATAAGGCATGCATAGTGAGGTGTCTGGCCCTGAAAGTGCTAGTAAGGCTGCACAAGTGCTGGAAGGGAGCATGTCACAATGGAGGACACCCTGAGACGGTAATCTGGGACATCTTGGGGTGCAATTATTGCATGTTATTTCTCTACATAAGACTGTGTTTAGCAGCCTTATTCAATAATATACATACAAAGGAAATGTGTTTTGTGGTACTTTATTAATTGCTCCTTCAGCTTTGTGATGGCCTGTGCACTTTACTCATTGCACTAGCCACGCACAGATAATCAAACACTGTGGGGGAACTAGATACAGGGAGGAGGAAGCTGTGAGAAGGAGCTTGGAATGAGTTGTATATAAATTAAATACAGCTGGAAAGCCTATATATATCTATAGATACATGCTTTACATGGAGACTCAACTCTGCTGGGGCTTTAGTTGTCCTTTAATGACAATCAATTAATGTGTAACCTTATGCTTCTACAACTGAGATGATGAGCCACTATAAAATCATCTAGCTTCTTTTCCTTTTCATAGAAATATGACAAAGTCTTGTGCCGTGATACACAGTAGTTGATTTTTTTAACATTTAATTAAGTCAATATTTTGAATTTGTATACATATAACTAGCATGGCAAGTGGGCAACTGCTATATTTGCCTTTTTTATTATGCTGTTTAAATAGATAACAATAAGGGATAGGAATCTGCAGAAATATTTGTTTTAGAGAGGCACTTTATGGGTTTTGGTATAAGTGAAACTCAGTACAGGTATGGGATCCATTATCTGGAAACCCATTATCCAGAAAGCTCCCAATTACAGGAAGGCCATCTCCCATAGACTCTGTTTTAATCAAATAATTGAGATTTTTTTTTAATTGGTTTTTCCCTTTTCTCTGTAATAAGGAAGCAGTACCTTGTACTTGATACTTGAAATAAATCCTTATTAGAGGCAAAACAATCCTATTGGGTTTCTTCAATGTTGAAATGATATTCATTTTTAAATGTGACTTTGGGTCACATTTATCAAAATCTGATTTTTTCTGAGGATTTTACAAAAAAAGTCAGACCTAACTATAATGCACTGTTGAACCTTATTTATTAGTAAAAAAAAATCCACAATTTAATCGGATTGGGGACAAACCCAAAAAAAAATCAATCGTAAATCCAAATCAATAGTCGGATTTTTAGGCTAATTCCAGAGCTCAGAAACTTCCAAATAGGATGGAGACGTTTCCCATTGACATATATACAACCTTGCTAAATCTGAGATGCAAGCTTTTTTTTTTATGACTTTTTCCATCCTTGGGTATAATAAATCTCTAAAAATGTTTTTTTTTCCACTAAAAATTCAGATTTTATAGTAAAAAAAATGAAATTTAAAAAATTTTGACATTTGGAGTTTAATAAATAACCCCCTAAATGTATGGAGATCCAAATTATGGAAAGATCCCTTATTCAGAAATCCACAGATTCCCAAGCATTCTGTGTAAGCGGTCCCATTCGAGTATTAAATGGACACAACAGGAAACATCCAGCTAAATTATAATTTACGAACAGTTTTGTAACGTCCAATTTTAAGCGTATCACCCGTATACTTACTACTATTAAACTACTATTACATCAAATCTGTTGCTTGCTCAAGCCCTTATGAATAAATAAAAAACATATGAATTTCTGGAATCCCTGATATAAAGCCTATTCCTGTTTGTAGTATCTTTTTCATATCTGCATTTGAGTCTTAGAGTTTAAAGTATTCCATACTGATTTTATAAATATCCCCTTTAGCTTTCTAGGTTAGGCAGAGGGTTACATGCGAATTGATTTGTTTTGCACGAACGCTTATACAAGTATTTTCAGTCTCTGATTCATATGGCCAGATGCGTGACAATGCTTTTACTGATTTTGGACAACCATAAAAACATTGATATAATACATTTATTGGTCATATTACATGCTGAAAATAAGAATTTGCTGCACATTGTAATACATTAATGCAAATATGTCATTTGGGGGCCAAAACAAGTATAGTTTAATGTAAAATAAAACTATCTGTTGCTATAAATACACTGCTTGTCTCTTTCTGGGTGCTAGAAGTCATTTTGCTTCATTGGCTTATATAGCAGTTTTTATTCTGCTTACAGATATTGAAAAATATGGGGGCTGCTGATACAAACTTCATTAAGCAAGGTTGAAGGGATTATGCTGCCTTTAAATACATTTTTATACAATCCTTTAACCCATTTAATGTAAATTTTAGTGGCATCTCTGCTGTTTTATAATGATCAGATCACCTTATCCCAATAAATGCTTCCGCCGACATAAAATGTTTTCAGCTTCCATTATCTTTAACAAAGAAAAATTAATACCTGTATTTTTTTATTTCATGCATTTATACCAGATAAACAGCAAATATATTAATGTTACAGTATGAATTTTATGTGAAATGAAAAGCCGCATTATTTTGAAATACTTATAAAACTATATATGATAATTGCCAACAGTACAAACTTCTCAGGTTGTAATGGTTTAAACGTGAACAAACTACTTATTCCAAATCAATACAGGTATGGGATCTATTTATCAAAATATTTTGAGCCTGGGGTTTTCTGGATAAGGGATTGTTCCTGTAATTTATTTATTCTGCTACAAATCATTTAAAAATTAAATAAATCCAATAGGATTGTTCTGCCAGCAGTTTGACTTTCTGCAGCTTAGTAATCATCAAGTACTTAATACTGTTTTATTATTACAGAGAAAAAGGAATTCATTTTTAACATTTTTAATTATTGACGGTGTAAGCTGGCCTTCCCGTTACTTTCTGGATAATGGGTTGCCAGATAAGGAATCCCATTGCTGTATCACTGTGTTAAATGATTGATTTCAAAGTATTAAAACTAAGGAAAAACTATAGATTCAGTGATTAATCTGCACTAAAGTATTAAAATCTAATACAAATTCAAATTAAAAAGGACACATTTTTACAATAGCAATTTATCCCCCCAAAGAACATATTTTTTCCCCCACAAATTTGCACGTTACTAAAGTACTTCTTCAGTTTTTCCCTTTTTTCTTTTAGCCATAAGGTGTTTGTTTTCTCTGAGGTGACTTAAACCATTATTACGTAGGCAAAGCTGTAGCAGGTTCTCCATCATTCCAAAAAATATCCTTTCACTGGAAAGTTCATTGCACTACAATACATTTTCTCAGCGAGAAATATTTTTGCACTTAAATTATCATTATAAGAACATCAGATTTGCAAAAGCCTTTTTCCATTTTGTGAACACAGATATTTTGCATGCATTGGTGTTAAAAGTGTCATTCCAACTTCCACTTTACTCCAGACAAATCTGTCGGAACAATTTAAAGTGGAAGCATATTTTGGTAATAATGTCCGCTTCAGAAATATGCAATTAAACTGGCAAAATCACTATGAGTTGTTGTTATTTAAGAATATATTTGAATAGGATGGCATAGATTAAAAGAAAATTGGTGTTCAGACAATTGTGAATTTATTTTTTAAGGATTCAAAAAATTTGATTCCATTTTATGCTAAATTCCTACTGGTTTTCATGTGGGGAAAATTGATGTGAACAATAATGAATTACACAGAGATTATTGTTTTTTTATGTTGATACTATTTCTAAAAATCGGAGATTAGGATAATGATTTTCTAAGGGGCCCATTTATTAAATCTCAGATTTTTAAAGGGGAAAACTCGATTTTCAGTGGGGATTTTTAGAGATGTATTATACCCCAAAGCTGCTAAAAATCTGAATCCGAAAATACTCCATCTCAAACCTGTCGAGGTCATGTAGAAATTGATGGCGGATATTCTTGAAGATGTTTCTTGGCATTGTGATCCAAGTTGGTTTTTGTTCAAAAATCAAGTTTTCACAGTGACTATAAAGTCAAGATTTCAGAGCATTGATTGTATATACCAATTTGACGCACATGTTTTTTTTTTTGCTCCAAATTTTTCAAGAAAAATGATTGATGTATGAGTTCAATTGGTGGATGGGAATTAGGTTGACATAAAAAAAAATATATTAATTTGAGTTTTAGTAATGATAGTAAATCAGTGCCATAACCAATAATTTTTTTATCATTTCAACTAGCTTATGACTACCATAAACCAAGGAAAAATATGTTTAGGCAATTCATGTGAGAAATGATGCCACATTATCTAAATCTGATACTCCAAATTTTCTTTGAAATCACACAGACATATTATATCAGTGTAGACTTTTTGTGTAGTTGACAATGTTAACAATTTCCATGGATATAGTGCTTTGGGGTTGGTTTGTCATGGAAAATGTGTTGAAATAGGGGCTTAGGGTGCTGTGTGCATAAAACATGGCATCAAAACCGGGCCAAGGGGTAGGCAGAGTAGGCACGTGTGTAGGGTGCAAAGCTGGGGCGCCAGGCAAGTAACTGCTCTGTAGCCTATCCTACATGTGGTCCCGTAACTCCCCACCTTCTCATGCATTCCTACGCCGATTGATCTCAGCCAGCACTGCGGCCAGCCAGGTTGAGTAGGGTGCCTAGCTGCTGTGGCCTGGCTCTGCATGGCATGATATATATGGGCTTATTGAAATTGTTCTGTACAGTGGGGTCAGGTTAAAATCCTTGGAAAGGAAAAGAAATTGCCTGGCCCAGGCAACTACGCTGTATTTGGTTTATGCTGTGCAAAGTACACACCGAGAATATAAAACCTATATCAATTCTTTAACAGAAACAATATAAAAATACATAATCAGTGAATGGGAAATATATGTCTTTCAAAAGTGTTGTCTTAATTCATATTAACCCTGACTGCGACGTTAAAAAGATTTCAGAGGTGCTTCAAGGTTTGGGGTAAGGGATAGTGATAATGAATAAATACATGGCAATATGTAGTTTGCTAAGAACACAGGCACAGAGGTGAAATTCAACATGTTTTATTGATTACACGCTTACAAATCAACCACAAGGATATGGAAGGAGTAAGTTGCCATTCAAGAAAATCTGGAAATCACCCTTCTTATTTTGCCTTAGAGAAATATTCTGAAGGAGTTGGGCAACTTTAAAGTATTGTTTGGGACTGATGGTCTTTTTTTCTGAGAGGCTTGACAGGACTAGAGACCCCCTCATTGTTGCTTCAAATACAACCAATTTCATAACCTCACTACTTCTGTCCAAACATATTCTTTTTATTATCTGGATTATACTCTAGAGCAGGGGTCCCCAACCTTTTTTGCTTGTGAGCCACATTTAAATTTAAAAAAGAGTTGGAGAGCAACACAAGCATGAAAAAGTCCATGGGGATGTCAAATAAGAGCTCTGATGTGAAAGTGAAAGTAAGTCTTAATGCTGTTATGTAAGGGCTGCATGACCTGCTAATAAAGCACTGTTATACTCTCCTTATCCTCGGCTACCAAACACAACAACTGGCAACCTATAGGAGAGAATGTTTGGCAGGACATCTGTTTTTTATACAACCAAAACTTGCCTCTAAGCCATTAATTCAAAAATAAGCACCTGCTTTGAGGCCATTGGGAGCAACATCCAAGGGGTTGGAGAGCAACATGTTGCTCACGAGCTACTGGTTGGGGATCACTGGTCTAGAGTCTTCTCAGTGATGAAATTAAAACTAGCATTGTAAATGCATGCTCTTCATATATAGTAACTTATTATACAGCAAGACTTGTACCATGGATTCATTGACTGCCAAGAATATTGGACTGGTAGATCATTGATTTGTATTCATCTGCTGTAATTCTAACATCAGATTCAATTCAATCCTTACTTATTTTATTTTTAGGAATACAATCTGGTTATGTGTGACCCAGAGTTGTACAGAACATGTGAAGGCTAATAATTCCCTACAAAGTTTATCTTAGTTAACACTTAGGGGCACATTTACTAATGGTCGAAGTGAATATTCGAATAAAATTTGAATTAAAAAAATTAGAATTTCAAAGTAATTTTGTACTACTTCGACTATTGAATAGCCCAAAATTTGATTAAAATAGCAAAAATGTGATTATTAGTACTGGCCATTTAATATCCTTTGCCTTCAACACTTTGCCACCTTAAAGCTGCTGAGTTGCCATTTTAGCCTATGGGGGACCCCACAGAACCTGTCCAAGAATTTGAAGGATTTTGCGGAAAATTGAACGATTCAAACTATTTTTTTTCAATCGAAAATGAACCTATCTGATCGAAATAGGTCCATCGAAAAAAGCCCTTTAAAAAAAGTTTGCTGGTCGGATTTCAAAGTTTTTTCACTTTGAAAATTCGTCCCTTAGTAAATCTACCCCTTAGCTAAGGTTTGAAACATATTAAATATTGTTATAACCGGTAGCCTGGGTTAGTGATCCAAATTTGTCTAGAACAAATTAGCAATCACCTCCCCACTTAAATCTTACTGAAACTGCATTGAGGCTAGGCCCCTATATACACTGCTTTGGGATTCCCTACCATCATTTGAGAACTTCTGTTCTATTAAGAATAGGGAACTTGAACTCGACAAGGGATGCTGGTAGCTGTAGTTCCACAGTTGTAGAAGATTTTTTCTCTGAATCTTGTTTATTCTTGCTCATAACCCAAAATCCCCAGATGCAAGTACAGACAGACACTTGTCATAATTAGGGAATATATTTATTAGGAGAATTTATGTTAGAGTCTAGACTTATACTTTAGGCAATTTAAAATTTTACAGTGGAGGTAAAGCTACAAATTATCGAACTCTTCTTGCTTAAAGGTATCTGTACAGCATAGAATGAGAGAAAGGTTATGGATGCTGCAGTTAACAATAATTAAAACAGTTGTGGAAGGTACTTGTGTTAGCAACTGACGCAGTCATTATTTAGCCTTTCACTGACTCGGAAAAGGAAATGCACTAATACATCTGTTTTGATACTGCAAGGCCCTTAGAGCTGGTTTTTGATTTATATTTGTATATATTGGTTTTCTGTGCTACAAGTTAGTGCAATGGAAGATGGTCCTGTATATATATATTTATATTGTCCACTATAACATAAATATTTCTATTTTCTGCCTTGTACTGTATATATACCTACACATACAGTAGATGTATACCTAAGCACAAGCATCATATATCTGGCACCAGCTACATTGATTTGTTTTGTTACTGGATAAGGAAAGGCACCAGTCCATAAAAAAAGGTCATTTTCCCAAGGCCTGTTTGGACAGGGGACACATCATTATATACTCTGTCTGCAATTCAAACATTGAATAAACCATTTCCTCCTCATCTTAACCGTATGGAAGGTATAGAGAAAGTATCCTAAAGTTGTTTCTTATTAAGAACTAAAAATAAATCAAAATTGTGGGAACCAACAATGGAAAGCTAACCAGCCTCCTCACTTGCAAATTCAGTTATTCACACACGAAAAATGCTGAATGCACAAATGGAAATAATTCCCAAACATTACTTACTGTATGTGATACATTTACAATCACAGAGCATGTATAAAACACTGTTTCATGTAAATAAACCATTTTCACAATAATATACTTTTTTTAGTAGCATGTGCCATTGGTTAATCATCAATAGAAAATTGCCATTTAAAAAAATTGGAAGCCCCCTGGGATCATACGATTCACAGTGCACACAAACTATACGTGATGCCTTTTTATCCCATGACAGTATCCCTTGAAGGTTAAAATGCCAAATTTCATGTGTGTTTTTTCAATTTATTTCAGATACAAGTTAAAAAAAGAAAAAGTTATAGTTTATTAACTGCAGGTAGAATTCCCCCATCCTAAAGCCAGTATTGGTTTAATGCACATATATAAATGTAATTTGAAGTTGAAATAATACATTAGGTTAAGAGCTTTATATAGTAGACAAAATAAAAATATAATTTTATCTCCCTCTTGCAAGTTAAGCAATAATTCTCTGAACCTGACACACTATGGATCTTGTGAGCCTTCTTTAATACAAAAATTTAGTAATTATATGGGGAAATGCATTGTTATTGTGTGTTATCTTCGGTTCTGAATATTGGCTTTATTTGAATTTTTAAACATTATTTTATGCTGATGAAACACAGGCAGATCAGACCATAATATCACCAAACAACCAGATCTCGGGCACATTATGCCACACATGGAGCAGAACTACTTCTGGAGAATACATTGGCTCATGGGGGCTTGTTCCTCATATGCAAATATTGAAAGATTTCCAATTGTTCTCTATGAGAGTTGGGCCCAAAAAAAGGACTTTTTTTTGCACCATTGATGGAAGAGCA
This sequence comes from Xenopus borealis, assembly GCA_024363595.1. NCBI lineage: Eukaryota > Metazoa > Chordata > Amphibia > Anura > Pipidae > Xenopus > Xenopus borealis. The sequence goes on from CM044433.1 coordinate 151,972,145, forward strand.
ATTTTGGGGTAAACTGGACTCTGCAAATTCATAATTTACCTTCCTCTCCTGGCTCTTTTCAACTTTCAAATGAGGGTCATGGACCCTATCTAAAAAAACAAATGCAACAAATTAATTGTTATTCATATTTTTTATTGTTATTTTTCATTCAGGTTCTTTCCTATTCATATTCCAGTGTCTTGTTCACATCAATGCATAGTTGCTAGGGTAATTTTGACCAGCTGAAATTGCAAACTAGAGAGCTGCTGAATTTGATAACTGGAGAGCTGCTGAATAAAAAGCTAAATAACTCAAAAAATGCAAATAATAAAAAAACATTTGCAAACTGGCTCAGAATGTCAATCTCTACATCATACTAATAGATAATTTAAAGGTGAAGAACCCCTTTAAATGGATTCCAAACAGGGATTTCTGTTTCATTACAGGAAAACTAAAGGCCAGTATTACAAATTTACTGGCAATGTAGATGCCGGTAAATCTGTAATACCCCTATTAAACGCCCCTGGCCTGCCCCAATCCACTAAAAACATACTTTTTCCCCCCCGGGATTGGGTTGTAGCCCCACCCCCTTTACATCATGCCACACACCCTTGTACATCACAGCACGCCCCTTTCTTCCCACGCCACCACTGCCGGTAAAATAAAATTTCAAAGGTGGCAACCCTACCTGTAGGTTGCCAGTCCACATAGGAGCCATCAAATAGCCAATCGCATGCCTTGTTGGCATACCCAGGGACTTTGTGCAATCTTGTGTTTCTCCCAAATTTTTTATATTTAGATGTGGCTCACAGGTAAAAAGTAGAAGTAGTTTAAAGATGAACTAAAGTAAATGTTGTAGATTTGTTTGGGCTTCTGTACCAGCCCAAGGCAACCACCACTCTTTAGCAGTAAAGATCTGTGTCTCCCCAGTAGATGCCCCAGTAGCTCCCCATCTTCTTTTCTGCTGATTCACATGAATTGTGCTGCTGTCACTTACTGAGCTTAGGGACCCACTCACAATATACAGTACACATAGAATAGAAATATAGTCACAATATAAGACTCATTCGTGAGTATTTAAAGTTTTTAGAGTAGAGCTCACCCGATCCTACGCGTTGTTCCTCTGTTCCTCTGGCTGCTCTCGCGGGATGCCGGCACTTCCAGGCCGGCCGGTCAGTTCAGTCTGCATTTACCCGCTATCCGGCGCTCGTCGGAAACATCAGAGGAGGCGCGTTGATAAGAAATTATTGCGGTTTTATTTGACACATCAACATCAAAGACAGTGGGACGGTGAGAGTGCTACGCGTTTCGTGCCCTCCGCTCTCCTGGCACTTCGTCAGGTCATGTGTGACCTGACGAAGTGCCAGGAGAGCGGAGGGCACGAAACGCGTAGCACTCTCACCGTCCCACTGTCTTTGATGTTGATGTGTCAAATAAAACCGCAATAATTTCTTATCAACGCGCCTCCTCTGATGTTTCCGACGAGCGCCGGATAGCGGGTAAATGCAGACAATATAAGACTGATTAGTCATTAATACAGATAATTACTACATGGCAGCACAGAAACCAGTGCAACTAGCATCAGAATTTAATAATCAGCCCTGTAGCATCAGCTACAGACGAACCTCATTTTCTGTTTCTGGATAATTAGTGACGACCCCTAAGCTTAGCTTCTCAACAGCTGTTCAGAGCCGACTGAGCATGTGAGTGTCACAGACACTTTGCAAGATGGTGACCCCCCTGTGACAATATAAAAAAAAAGGGGGTTTGTGGGAGCCAGGGCCAGTAGTACCAAGTGCGGGGCCCAATTGGAACCATTTTGGTGGGACCCCCTAGAAGGAACTCTGCTGTCATTCTCAGGGTCACAGAGCTGGATGGGCAAATAGTGCCTGCTTTCCCCTCTGTCCAAGTGATGGCTGCCAGTTGGGGATGGGGGCAGGCTGGGTAACTGGGAGAAAATGTTCTCTCACTTTGTTTAATCTATGTGTGCCAAAAAAAGTGCAAATTTTGGCTACCACTGTAAACTGTGTATGTGCAGCACCATGGATTATATATACAACATTAATGCATTTCACTTGTTATTTTGGCCAATGGGGTTTGGGGCGGGCTAGTTGAATTGGGTTTGGGGTGGGCTGGGCCAATCAGGTTCATCTGTGGCCTGGGCCAATCGGGTTTGAGCGGGCCGGGCCGTGCTTCTGGGGAATTAAGGGTATAGGAATCAGAGCTCGCACTGGAGCGGGGCCCCCATAAGTGCAGGGCCCAATTGGGCCAAATTGGTCCAATGTGCTTAAAACCGGCCCTGGTCGGAGCACTCTAAAGGCTAAGTAAAAGTATATTTAAGTATTTATATATGTATATTTAATCTTTTACTTAAAAGCCGCATACTGGCGGGGGAGGATTTATCTCTCAAATTGAAACCAAGGCTCAACACACTGACTACAGCTAATGCTATTATGCAGAGAAATAAAAGACTTTACATACTTTGTAAACAAGTTAGGGACCACCATATGGGGTTTACCTTGACGTGGTATGGTGGCTTATCAACTTTATGATCATAACTTTGTACAAAATAACCCCTGTATTTTTAAACAATGTGCACTGGCATTTATACTGAATTACTTATGAGACAGGGGCCCAGGGAATGTGCTTTGTAAGTAGCACTTGCATTATACTTAAATATACTTTTACTTAGCCTTTAGAGTGCTCCCATAATCCCGATTTTTTGATATTGTATTGTACCCCCTGTGACAAGTTTGAAGTTCTGGATCATTGCTGCTATTGACAAGCTGAAACTGTATTATGTAATATGGCATTTGTAGTCTAATTAATTTTTAGGGTTTATTTCGCCTTTAAAAGAGAAATTTTTCACATGACATGAATGCCCTGAGTAGGGCTTGAGCACTTACTGGATTTTCTTGAGTCATATTTGTAAACGTCACTGTTAAATCCCTCGTCTTCTTCTTACCCCCAAGCTTAAGTTAAGTTTATTTTTAAGACTGTGTACCACCTCAGTAACCCTTCTCTGAATAGTCTCTAAATTTTTATATCTTTCTGGAAATGCGATCTCCTGTGAACACAACATGTGACTATGTCATTATATTCCTGACAGTGATGGTGTGCGAAACCAACATCACCAAACCTGTTACTGCATTTCTTGTTAGTGGATCTCATTGCGCTTATTGCAGGGGCAACGCATAAACTAAAGCTCTCACGGGAGTGGAACATAGCTGCTAGCAGTGGCATGGTCTACAAATAGAACTTGGTTTACATATTTTGCCTTAAATGCAAATAGCTGTTAGAATAAAATACCAGTTTGACCATAATGTAGTCTCAGGAGATTCAGTAATGCATTTTTCAAATACACATGATGGCTGTGTGAATTCATGCAATTTGGCCTGCACATATGGGACATATTTTCTTATGAGATATAACAGATTGTTGTCGTTCTTAATTAGATACTTTCTTTAACTGACATAAAAAATACATGTTACCCACTAATATAAATTTCTAATAAAGTAATGTAATGCTAATGTAGAGTTCTTATAATAAAAAAACAAAAATAATACAGCAAATACATGCCCTACTACTCACCCTGAGTATAAAAACACATTTGATCATATATATATATCACATGTATTAAAGCTGGAACTCTATAGATCAAATGGAAACTAGACACTAATCTTACATAAATACAATGTCCAAATTTAGAATATAAACACATATAATCATATGGTTTGCACAAAGTATGTATTTGCATATATGGTGTATGTATAAAGAAAGGGAGGGTAGCTCTCCAAACCATTGCAGTACTTAAAACCTTAGAACACTGAACAGTTTCCTTGGAAGAGGCCATATATGCAGGAATAGAATCTATTATCCAGAATGCCTGGGGTGTGGGATGTATGGGATCTGTTATCCAGAATGCTTGGGACCTGGATGGATAATCTGGATCTTTTCCCTAATCTGGATCTTCATACCTTCACGTACTAAAAAATGTCTTAAAACATTAAATAAACCAAATAGGATTGTATTGCTTCCAATTATATCTTGGGTAGGATCAAGTGCTGTTTTATTATTACAGTCTATGGTAGGTAGCCTTCCCTTAATTCTGAACTTTCTGGATAAACGGTTTCTGGATCTTATACATATATATACACACACAAAGCATTTCAACAATGCCTAGCCTCAGACTCTTTGTAGATCCATTTTTATCTGATTTACACCAACCATTTTTCCGATTGCCTTTACGTGAGCACCCAGGCAGCTTTTCCTTTTTACATGTGTCCTTTTTCAACCTCTTCTTCTATGTTTCATTGTCATATGAAGTTTACCCACAGCCTGTGAAAAAAAAACAGCACATGCAATAAAAGATTATTGGATAGATGCACTTTATATATTGTTATCAGAGCTCACTGAAGACTTGGTTTTATTATAGTGCAGTTGCAAGGGATTTCTAATGGGGATTGTGTGAGCCTATCAGCCTAGAGACAGCATGGGTTAAAAATGGAACAGACTAGAAAATGATGGAGCAGATGAAGATTCACCGACTAGGATAGGATTCTCAAGGAAAGACAGAAGTTAAGAACAAGTCATAGTACTGAAGCTGGACAGGCGTAGCTCTCAAACCACTTTGATGTTGCTGCCAGTGGCCTCAAAGCAGGCCTGGACTGGCAATCTGTGGGTTCTGGCAAATGCCAGATGGGCTGCTATAAGGTGCCATAGAAAGTCAGTATTTAGTGGGCTGGTGGGGGTTGTTTGGGCCTCTGTTTACCTGAAATGCCAGGGCCAAGATTAACTCTCAGTCCAGGCCTGCCTCAAAGCAGGTGCTTATTGTTGAATTCCTGGCTTGCAGGCAAGTTTTGGTTGTATAAAAACCAAGTGTACTGCCAAACAGAGTCTCCTGTAGGTAGGGTTGCCACCCAGCCAGTATTTTACCAGCCTAGCTGGTAAAACACTGGCCAAGGCCAAGACTGGTATTACAAATTTACCGGCAATGTAGCTGCCGGTAAATCTGTAATACCCCTATTAAAGGCCCCTGGCCCACCCCAATCCACTAAAAATGTACTCCCCCCCCCCTGGGGTTGGGTTGTGGCTCCGCCCCTTTACATCATGCCACACCCCCTTGTACATCACAGCACATCCCTTTCTTCCCACCCCACCACTGCCGGTAAAAAAAAAGGTGGCAACCCTACCTGTAAGTTGCCAGTTCACATAGGATCCATCAAATAGCCAATTGCATCCCTTATTGGCATACCCAGGGACTTTGTGCATGCTTGTGGTGCTCCCAACTTTTTTATATTTAGATGTGGCTCACAAAAAAAAAAGTTTGGGCACTCCTGAATTAGTAGTTTAAAGGTGAAATAAAGCTTAACTGAAGAAGTAAATGTTGTAGATTTGTTTGGCCTTCTGTACCAGCCCAAGGCAACCACAGCCCTTTAGCAGTAAAGATCTGTGTCTCCCCAGTAGATGCCCCAGTAGCTCCCCATCTTCTTTTCTGCTGATTCACTGATTCACATGCTCTGTGCTGCTGTCACTTACTGAGCTTAGGGACCCACTCACAATATACAGTACACATAGAATAGAAATGTCACAGTATAAGGCTAATTGGTCATTAATACAGATAATTACTACATGGCAGCACAGAAACCAGTGCAACTAGCATCAGAGTTTAATAATCAGCCCTGTAGCATCAGTTTATATTACAGACAAACCTTATTTTCTGCTGGATAATTAGTGACAACCCCTAAGCTTAGCTTCTCAACAGCTGCTCAGAGCCCACTGAGCATGTGAGTGTCACAGACACTTTCCAAGATGGTGAATCTCTGTGACAAGTTTGAAGTCCTGGATTATTGCTGCTATTGACAAGCTGAAACTTTAAACTGATGCAATAAGGTCATTATACAGTATAATATATAACATTTTATGCCATATTCACTTTTAGGGTTTAGTTCTCCTTTAGACCAAATGCTTTGTTTTGGACCAGTGGTTAGGGGCAAGCAGTGCCTCTAGTACAACTTCCAGTGGAACATGAATTTTGTAATCTGGACCAAAAACCTTAACTAACTATCAAGCTAACTAACTAACTAACTAACTAACTAACTAAATAAACAACCATCAAGCCTTACCCAAAGCATAGGAATAGAGTGGCTTGCCTTTCAAGGAGGCACAGAAATAACAGGAGACATACCACTACCAATTTAACTCACATGGAGGAATCACATTTTTAGCCTCACTATCAACCTCAGGCAGAGGCACAGGATTCATCTCAGTAATAGTTCTATAAGTTGGTACCTCACATGAAAGCAGGTGAATCATTTAAAACATAGCCACAATCAATACCTTACATTCGATGGACAGAATAATTGTGTTCACCTCTTATAACAAGTAATTGCCATGCTATTCTATATTTCTATTTGATGGAGAGTTTGGTTTATTTTACAGGCATTCTAGCAAAAGAGCAGGAGCCAAACACATTCATATGTAAGCTAGAATATAGGAGAAACACTATGGCTGAACTTATTTACAGGCTTTGTAAAATTATATGTTTTCGTTCCCTTCTTGTGGCTGAGCTATGATGCCTCTATGCTGGACCTATTGGCCCAACTGCTGCTGTGAGATCTTATATATAACATTATTCCTTGCGTCTCTAGGTGACAGTTGCGGGAACTGGCAGCCAATGTACGGCAGACAAGGTGAAAATATGACTTTGAGTTGTTCTGCTTCTAATGCTGCAGAAACACTGGAAGTCTAACAAATCCCTTTAACAACTAAACTGAGACTAAACAGTAAAGTGCAGCGACAACATTACGGTTATTTTTTTTTTTGACATCTAAAGTTTTCTTACTCGGTCAATCAACATGAATTCGCTGCATTCTTGCCTTCTTTATTCACCAGCATCAACGGGAATTTATTTGGAGACTCAATACCGTGTATTTTTGCCGACAGCATTTTAAAAGCACAGAAATATGTACCTGATTTTTTTCACAGAATTATTTAAGGTTAGGCTGAGCTCTTCTTCATAAGGAAATCTGAAAATAACTGCACGTTACTACTTGTATAACTCAGTACTTAACAGCATATACTCTGATATAAAAAAAACATAAATAAATATATATATATATATCACTTCACGATATTTATATAAGCAACTATAGCAGAAACGTTTCGCTACAAATATGAACAACTGACTGATACAACTGACTGATAGTTTCATATATCTCTTATAATTTGTATATGCAAATTATAAATGAAACAGATTGTTATGAAGTTTTAATACCAATTCGAAAATTAAGCAATAGAAAACAGGTTTCTTATTTTACATACAATTGCATATAAAAACAGATGGTGTGATATATATATATATATATATATATATATATACGCATGGAAAGAACAGCACTAATATAAGGTGGATTTTATGTCTTACTAAATAATGAATAACAGCTGTAATTAGGTAAGGTAAGATCAGTTTGCAGGTAAACTAAGGACGGAATATATATAGAAATAAATGCATATGCGCATCAACTCGCCCACATTTGTTTATATTGTCTGCAGGACAGAAGTAAATAAAAAGAAATAAATCAGCTAAACTAAATATACAAAATTAAATGAAAAACTAAATTAATTAATTGAAATAAAGCACATGTGAAATATACTAGCTATATATGCTCATTTAAATGAATCACCTAATATTGATATTCACAAGAATTAGATAGAGAGATAGATAGAGAGAGAGAGAGAGAGAGAGAGAGAGAGAGATGATGGATGGATGGATATTGTGTGTGTTTTAGGTTATTAAATAACTCACAAGTTGGTTTCCTTTCGGCTTGTTAATAAGATGAGTTCCCTTCAATAACTGCACAACTTATATAGTTGCAATATGTATTTCTTGTCTCCTATATAGTAACATTGCTAAGTGAAGTGACTGCACAGGACAAGGGGCAGGTATGACAGTTCTACTGAGGCTCCATCGTAAAAGGAAACACAGAATGAATCCGAATGAAAGTCGCTTTAGTGAAGTGCCAAGATTCATAGATGAGGAAGTGTGTTAGTAAAATCTCCTGTTTAGCATGAAGCTAAAATAACTGCTGGATAGGATTGTGTCAATGGCAGACTGATGGGAAACATTTGCCCCTGTCCGGACACTGGCCAGACCCAGGATTAATGCAGATGGGGAAATGTTTTGTCCCGAGCAATTCCGGGCGAGGCTTGTTGTTCAGTAAAATAATTCCCTGCTGTTTAATACTAATAAAAGCGTTCTATGTAAGCACATTCACAATATTACAAAGTCGCTAATTAGAGCCCAGTTGTTAGACCTCTTGATAATGGTAAACATCAATATATATATATTATAGCGATAGCGATAGCGGAAAGAAAATTCACTGCAGTCGCGATTTATGTGCTGGCGCTGATCCGCTCTGGTTATTCTGTGCCATAGGCTTTTACATAACGTCTCTGTATTACAGTTCTCTCTGTAGGTTTTATACTTATATATATATATATATATATATATATACTAGCTATCTTTATCAACTAGTGCTGTGTGTCCCACTTCCAAGGACAATTATTGCACGCATCGGAATGATGTGGCTGTCTACAAATGACTACAGGTGCGCTGATTATAACCCCAACTATATATACCTATATATAAATACACACACACACACATACATATATATATATATATATATATATATATATATATATATACACATGATAGCTGGAATTACAGCACTCACGAAAAAGTTGTTATTTCTGCCTGGGTGCAATTCCACAAATTGTAAGTAACATCCAAGAAGTGGGCTGCACTCACAGGACTTATATAGTATAAAAAATGCTTTATTGCAAGTGGAGAAAACTGACGTTTCGGCTGTTACACCAGCCTTTTTCAAAGTGAAAAAAGGTTGGTGTAACAGCCGAAACGTCAGTTTTCTCCACATGTAATAAAGCATTTTTTATACTATATAAGTCCTTTGAGTGCAGCTACCTTCTTGCGTTTGCAAAATTCAGCTGGATAGCCTGGCTTTATCCTGGGTGCATTATATTTGGCTTTAGTGGTACGTGTATGTAATGAGGTTTAAGAGGTCCTTTCTGACCTGATCTTGCTTAGCATGGATATAGAAGTGACATATGAGTTGGCTGCTAGCCTTTTGGCTGTGTTATCAGCTTTTTTTTTTCAGACAGCTACAAAAATATTCGTCATATTTCCATCCATATACAAATAAAGATATACTAATACAATGGCTGGGAAACAAAATAAAAACAAATATGCAACATAACACCAAGGGCTGGCCAACTTAATCATACACAGAAAAGAATATTGATTAGTGATGGGCGAATCTATCCCGTTTCCCTTCGGCGAAAAATTCGCGAAACGAGTCGCGGCATGTTTTTTAATTCGCCCATCACTAATACTGATAACTGAGAAGCACTACAAGGATCAGCATACAAAGTAACTGATAACTGGAAAATAAAACCCAGATACAATGAATACATAGACTGTAAGGTCTACAGGCAAGGACCTCCTTCCTACTGTGTCTCTCAGCACATAGCACATAGCTTTTATGCTCTGTGTCCTTATATGAGCTCTGTGTACTTTGTAAATTAATTGTATTAATTGTCTTACTTGTCCTCCCTGTGTGAACTTTCCATATTGTACTTTTATTTAAATTGTACTTTTATTCATTGTAGTGCACTGTGGATCCTTAACAGTGCTGTACAAAAAAGTTATACATATATAAAGTAACACTGATGTCAGTCAGGGTAAGAAAATAGAGAAAATATAAAACATGTAAATTCATACAAGGTAAAACTGACATCTGGAAAGTAAATACAGAAATAGATGCAAAGTGACACCACTTAGATATATATATCAGGTACAAAATTATGTTTACGTTCAGTATTTCATTAGACTGGGAATTGCATTAAAGAATGACTTCTAAAGACATATTTCCCCCAGAGTTACTACAGATCAGCTTACCCATCTACAACCACAATGGTCACCCATCTCTTTTATAAATTATGTGCAGGGCGCACACTCTACTCTCTTTTATTAATGTTCATCTACTAAGGTAAAACTTTACTGTTTACTCCTTAAATCACTAACTGATTAAATCTGATCAACCCAAAGGAAATCTGACTCCTGTAACATTGGAAGAGTCTGACCCAGAAAACAGAAAGGGAAAAAACATATATACAAAAGCTCTAATATGTAATGCAGAATTGCTTAGAAATATGTTTTTTTTTTTTAAACTGTTTTAATATGAGGATGCCTTTAATTCAAAATCCATTAAACTATTAAAATAGTAATAGAAAGATATTTATAAGTTTTGGGTAAGCCTCATGGTAATGGTTATAGGAATGCAACATAAGGTGGTTCAATAGTTTGTACTGCTGCCTTGCAGCACTCGAGTCGTAGGTTTAATTCCAGCAAGGGGATTATCTGAAAGGAGTTCTCTCTGTTCTCTCTGTGCTTGCGTGTACTTCCTCCCACACTCCAAAGACAAACAAAAAACATACAAAGTGATTCCTGATAATGTGTATGTTAGGGCAGAGACACACATGAAGATTCGGGGACGTGACTGACGACTAATTGCCTCCTCTCTGGGCAACTAAAGTTTCCTCGTGAGGCTACTTGGGAAAACAAAGTGCCATCCCACCAGCGTTTTTGATTCTAACCGGCGGCAAGACTTTTCAGGAGGTTAGTTGCCCAAAGAAGAGGTGATTAGTTGCCAGCCAACGAAATCTCCCTGAATCTTCACGTGTGTCTCTGCCCTAAATGTGAAAGGAACCTCAGAGTGTAAATTCCATTGGGGCAGGGACTGATGTGAGTGATGTATAATCTTGTTAAAACTCTGCAGAAAATGTTGGCTTTATATTAAGAAAGTTTATATGCCATCCCCCCATTTTTTACATGAATAGAAGGAGAGCAGACACTAAGGAGAAATTTAGCAAAATTCAAGATCACATTTTACTGCCATTAAAAGAAAAAAGCAAGATTGGGAATATGCTTGATTATGGTTTTCTATTGAAACTTGAATTGCCACAATTTATTCAAACTAATGACTCGAATGAAAATCAGTGGGTCTGTATCTGAGGCATTTAAACAAGTGGGGGGGGGTGGGGGCTTGTGTTAGATTTTTAAGTCAGCTAATATTTTAGGCCTTTCTTGAAATGAGTGGAAAATGCGTTCCACAAGTCAATGCAATCATGTATAACCCATTCAAGGTTTATATTTAATATTCTATTTAAATAAAAGTTGCTTATGTTTAGTCATCATTTTTTCCCCTTGATCCCATTTTTTTAAATGCAATTATTGAAACTGATCAATTGCCCTTCAAGAGTTAATTTTTGATTATAATTTTGTCAACATTTTATGTGCTTTTGACTAGTGTTAAACATATAAGGAAACAGAGAATATAAACCAAAAATTGCCCATGAGGATGAGGGGCCCATTTAAGATTGCCTGCTAAGTTTTGGGCTGAAAAAACTCTGCAATCTTCTGAAGTTTCCCAGAACTGGCTTTTGGAAGAATTAAAAACTTTGGCACCTTACAGCTGCCAAAGTTCTTCTCTGTTAAAAAAACTGTCCAGGGAAACGTACAGAGATTGCAGAGCTTTTTCAGCACAGAACCCAGTGAAACTCACGCGAGGTGTCATTAAAGATTGCTTGTGTTGAAAAGCACAACACGGGGAAGGCCTATTCATCAACATTT
>CM044433.1:151983903-151995126 GCA_024363595.1 Xenopus borealis
AAAAAAAAAAAACATCAATGTTTGCTTATTTATTGAAAATCCAAATATAAAAAACTTTATAAAATATTTAGTTTGCAAAAAAAATGTAAAAACGGATTTCAACCTTCATTCTCAAGCTTTTAGATGCCAAAGTTTGACATCCATAATTTCATTTTTTTTACTAAATAAAAATAGAAAATTCTTATTTTCAAACTATTGTTAAAATTAATTATCTGTAGTGCAAAAAAAAATCTCAGCATAGCAGAAACAAATATGAATGCTGATTAATAACACACTGATTAAAGAATGAAGCATAGCTTATTGTGACACACAGGGGTTGATTTACAAAATTCACGTGAAATGATCAAAGTTCGATCGAATTCGATCGAATAACGATCGTACAAATTTTTCGTGAAATTTGGCCTCTACGATCATCTATAGAATAGATCGAATAGATCGAATGATCGGATATTCGTCAATTCGATGATCGAAGAAATAAAAATGTTAAAGTTATTCGACTGCCTACTTCGCCAGATTGAACCTACCTAATTGTAATAGAAGCCTATGGGAAGCTGCCTAAGTCTAAGTCCTGCTTGAATACAAATCTTTCGGACGCTTGAATGAAATTTCACAATTTTTTCGTGAAATCGAAGGATCGGTATTCGATCATATGAATTCATTGAGAAATCGGATATCGAGCAAGATGATAGCTTAAAACAATTCGATAAGCATTTGATGGTCGAATACTTATCGAATTGTGAATTTGGCCGAGCTGATTTCTGGGAGTAGTAGTAAATTTGCCCCACAATGTTAACTCAATTTTGGCTGACATAGCGCTGCCCCTTACCCCTGGGCAAAGAATCAAACCACTCAGGTAGCATTATAATCTGAGATATATACATATTATGTACAAAAGTTATACTCATAAAGGGCTTTGGACAAAGTATATTCACCTCATATTACAACATTCCTGTTCAGTGTTATTGTCACTTAGATTCCCCTTCTGACTGTGCCATGCATACAATAGTACGGTTAATGACATATATGCTGCAATTGTCCAGAATATTTACATGTAATTATAATGGCAAAACTTCAAAGAACAGCACAGAATATATGTCACAAATGTTCATCTCTTTTATATTAGCATGGTCTTCCAAATTCCACAATTCCAGCTTGAGGAAAGGCTGTTGCTAGCCTGAAACGTTGTTGTATATTTGTCCAAGAAAAGCCCTTTTTAAGGCTTTTTTTTTTTTAAACTTTTAATTGAAGACTGATTTTCCAAATTCTACAGCTGAAACATATACAAGAGGGGAAATGGGGGGCAGGAAACTGAGGCTTTTTATACAAAGTGAAGGTCCAAGTTAAAATGAAGGTATAAAAATTACAAAAAGCCTCCTTTCTTGGCTGCCATCAAAAACACACTTTTTCCTTTTCTTTACTATTGTAAAATGTACCCTGTGACAGCGATCATAGTAAAAACTAATTGTTTAGTGCCCTGGCAAATGGCCCCCTACTTTTGTATTCCCCGGACTTCCCTGGTGGCTGCCATTGCAGAGAGTCACATAAGCATGCGTCATTCAGTCAAGGAAGAAGGAAGAAGCCCAGACATATTTACACATCCTGCTCAGTGAAGCACTTCACACCAGCTCTCTCTCGCTGCAACTGGGTTTCATGTTAATAGGAAGAAGGGCTTCTTGTGGCACTGAAACATCACATGCACTTGTGAAGAGGTGGGTGATCCATCCAAAAGATTGTCTTGTCTTTTCACAACAAATAAATGTAATACAGAACAAGTGCAGTGCATGTGTTCCTGTCATGTAGTGAGCCTGGGCATCTGCTAAATATTTCTGTTTAATCAACACAGAAAAGGCAAGGACTTGATAACTTTTTAAGTAACCATTTCTCAAATATAAGATAACCAATAGCATTAGACTTTGGGGCAAATTTACTATTATTCCCCAAAAAATATTTTTTTATAAAAGATTTTCGAATGCTAATCGAATAGTTTTAGGCTACCCTTTTATTCAATCTTCGATCATTTGACGATCGAATGACGATCGTTCAATCATTCGAATGAATTATTCGATCATTCGAATGATTCGTACGAATCCTATTCGATCAGGACTTAGCCTCAGAAGCCTATGGGAGGGTTCCCATAGGCTTCTATTACAATTCGGTAGGTTCAAACTGGCGAAGTAGGCAGTCGAATAAATTTTAAATCCTTTGCCGATCGAATTAATCCTACGATCGGAATTTGATCGAATTTGATCGAACTTCGATCTATTCACGTGAATTTAGTAAATCATCCCCATAATGTATACAAGCATGTGATATGTACTCCCACGGCCAGAACACACGGATATTTAACACAACGTTGTAAATATATTTAGTATATTACTTATGTGACCACTCTCCACCTATACTTTTATGTGCTTCGTTTTCCGAAAGTCGCCCAAAGTTGCCTCACAAGGAAACGTCTGGCGACTTCGGAAAATGTCCAAAGGTGATTTTCAGTTAAGCAGGCGGAGGGCAGTTCGGGGGCGACTAATCTTCCCAAATGTGCTTGTGTAGACTGACCCTTAGAGAACTGTTTATTCAGAATGCTTGAGACCTAGGGCTTTCCGGATAATGGATCTTGCCATAGTTTGGATCTTCATACCTACTAAAAGAAGATTTAAACATGACTTAAACCCAGTAGGATTGTTTTAGCTTCAATAAGATTAATTAGTTGGTATCAAGTACAAGATACTGTTTTATTATTACAGAGAAAAATGAAAATTTTAAATAATTTGGATTATTTGGAAACAATGGCGTCTATGGGAGACGGCCTTTCCGTAATTTAGTGTCTTCTGTACAATGGATTAAAGGGATGGGTCATCTTAACTTTAACTTTTAGTATGCTATAGAACGGCCAGTTCTAAGCAACTTTTCATTTGGCTGTCATTATTTATTTCTTTATAGTTTATAGTTAAATTTTTTGCCTTTTTCTTATGATTCTTTCCAGATTTCAAATTGGGGTCACTGACCATCTAAAAAACAAATGCTCTGTAAGGCTACAAATGTATTGTTAATGCTACTTTTTATTACTAATCTTTCGATTCGGGTCTCTCCTATTCATATTCCAGTCTGTTATTCAATCAATGCATGGTTGCTAGGGTAATTTGCACCCTAGCAACCAGAAACTGGAGAACTGCTGAATAAAAAAAAAACTAACTCAAAAGCCACAAATAATAAAAAATGAAAACCAGTTACAATTTGTCTCAGAATATCACTCTTTACATCAAACTACAAGTTAATTTGAAGGTGAACAAACCTTTTAATGGACCCCATACCTGTGCTGAGGATCTTGTTTCAGCCTTTATTAATTACATTGGTAAATAATCCAGCTTTTATCTTGCTCACTATTTGCATGTAATAACGCATTAAAATCTGTGTCTGTATAATTATTTGTTTTCCTTCGGCAGTGAGGGAGCAGTTAATATCTGTGATGTGCATGTCCTTTGCGAATTACAAGTTTTGTCGGTTATTATAAATGTGACTCATTCATTCTTCCAGGCATTCCTTTTTCCCATCCAAATAAATACCAACCCATCAATAAGGTGACAATATAGGATATTGTATTTTGTTAAGTTGTCTGTCCTATCAAGTGAAGTCATTTTTTGATTTTTACTTGTGGGGAGGCAAATTGGTCCCTGTTGTGTTGTGGTCGCTGAAGTTTAGAGTTAAAAGTCATTCTTAAAAAAACGTGCGGAACATATAAGAGATTCCTGTAAGAATTAACACTATAAATGTTATTTTTATACACTTGCACTTTATACTTGCTACTGAGAGCAGTTTCTTTCCACCTGTTTCCAGGCCTGGATTTGTGGCAAGGCCACAAAGGTCCGGGCCTGGGGCGGCAGAATTTGAGGGGAGGCATGGCGTCCAGCCACAATGCAATTAGCTACTAGCACTGAAGATGCACATCAGTCTCCAGTGCTGTGCCCAACTAATAAAGTTGCGAGTGCATGCCTGAGAGCACACGCATGCGCAGGAAAAGGAAGAGGAGGGGACAAGAGGGAACACAGCAGGAGGAAGGAGACAGGATGGTGCCTGGCAGTGAAGAGGGACGGGGGGAGGGCAACTGAACCGGAAGGGGAGGGGTTAGCAGATTGGAACTGAGCTGGCAGGGGAAGGGGGCAAAGAGAAGAACTGGCCTAGGGGCAGCCAGTTTGTAAATCCGGGCCTGCCTGTTTCTAATCTCTACACTGAATGTAGAAAAATCCAGCTGGATAACAGAAATGCAAGCGCCCCGTGTGAATTGCCATAGTGCGTTTTCCATTAGTTTCAGTGGTAGTGCATTATATGCATATTTACGCTGGACTGATTTTTAAAAAAAAAAAACACAACGTAAAAACACTGCAAAAATGCAACGTGTGGCCTTGCCCTTAAGGGGTAAATAAATATTGCTTTCAGTTTCAATTATGTCTACTAATACCTTTAAAACTTTTCAGTAAAAGAACAGCCTGCTGTAGTCTGCAGATCTTCTACAAACATCAACTTGCATAGACTCCGGATTCTTATACATGTGGATAATGCGGGTGCCCTATTTTATAAATTGCCCTATGCACTATGTGATTGCATTCTTACACCCTAATGGCAGAGGGGACCACAGGAGATGTAAAACTGTGATTTTTGGGTTGTGAAGGGACGGTGCTTTCAGGGAGTGGGTGTGTTTTGGGTTGTTCATGGGCAGGGATTCAGCATAAGGGATTTTGAATGGAGTGAATCAGGGATGTAGTTGGGCATAGCAGGCTTTTTTTGGATTGGGTTGAGCCCCATTCTACTTGTTGTCAGGGTCCTCAGCTCAGGGGACCAGGTGACCCATTGGCTAATAGTTGGGGCCTCTTGGGACCCAGTGATTAATGACAGCAGCCCTGATGAAGACTACAAACTTTTTGCAGTCATATCTGTATTCAGCCTCGCTTGGGGATAGGAGTGTCCATAAATATACACTTCATATTGTTCCTGCTGAAGGGAAGGCTTACCCCAAAAGATGTCTATTTATTTGGTCACACCCTTGGCTAAGTGCCTTTTCACATAAGTGTGCATGTGGTTCTCAATGGGCTACAATGAACAAATAATGTAATAATGTATATTTTTAACCACACAGGTATGGTTTATAAATGGCAAAACCTCAGGCATGTCTGGCTTCCTTTATAAAGATTTGTAAAAACAACAAGATTTTGACACGAGTAATCTACAAACTAGCAAAAGGCTTATAAGGAATTCTTACATCACAGAGATGACTTATAAAATTCCATAAAATGACTGCTCTCTAAAACTATTCACAATGAGTATATCCCCTAGTATTTTTTCTATTTTATAAGTTGAGACTCACACACAGTGAAAAATAGGCGCAGGATATAGGGACAAAAACTGAGATGGATTTTGGAAGTGGCACACAACGATGGCAACACATGTTTGCTTTCTTTTCTCATTAATATTATTATTTGTAAATCCATGTAGCTGATATTAATGATAAAAACATACTACATGGCTGATTGAATCGCTGATAGATAATGTATTCAGAGCCTAATGAAAGCAATATTACAATGCAAAGAGAGCATTTATAGACAGACATGTCAAGATTTGCTTGGGTTATTTCACAGATCTTGATTATACTGGGCAACCATTCTGATATGTATGCCAGATAAAGGGACCATTGGACAGCTCCTGCTAACAAAACGATGATGGAACATATATGAAAATGTCAGGGATGGTGCCCTGCACAAAAAGAACGATGCAAAGGTGGGCATGACGTCCATCTATTTGGCCCGTGGGCAAAAGCAATCAGAGTATCAGTCTGTGTATGGATAAGTTTAATGGTAAAATAAAATAAATGCAATGGATTTTTACAAAAATGACAAGACAATAGTTAACATTTTGTGGCTGGAAAGCATTGATATATTGCTATCATATCAGGGTACAATGGTAGAATTAATAAAAGCAAAATGCATTGATAAGGTGTTGTGTTTCTGTGTTAGGAGCAGGGATACAACTTCAAAGGCCTGGGCAACCCACCTGAAAAAAGCCAGGACCTCCTGCACAAAATTGTGGGTCCCCAGCAACACAAACAAAATCATGAGTCCTGACTTTCCCCCTGCCAGGCCCCTCAACATCTGCAGGGTCTGCTTCCTCTGTAGTTATGCCATTGTTTGGAAGTTTGGCAGCAAAGTTACCTCAAAGTACTCTGCAGGTTATGATATCAGCACTAGTGATGGGTGAATTCACAAATTTCCAGCGAAATTCTCCAAACAGTGAAAAGCTTATGAAATGCCGCCGGCATTTATTTTTGGATGCCGTTGTCCATTTTTGGATGCCAGCGCACATTTGCCGGCGTCCAAAAAAAATGGTTGCTGGCGTCTGTTTTATTCTACGCTGGCAAATTTTTGCTGCAAAATCGCGCCTGCTGAATAAATTTGACCCTCACTTATCAGCACACATGCCCCATTGTAATAGTATTTGTTATATCTCTATTGATAAAACAAATAGTGAATGTTTATATACATGGCAGAAAAAGAGAAAATCATGTATATTTCATTGAAAGTCTTTTATTCTTTAAATTGCGTTTCAGATTCTTTGTCCCTCTTTTAGGTTATGACAGTTTATTGGAGGATTAGTCAATAACCTGAAGAACCTCCCAACTGCCCCTTTTTTTAGAGGAACAGTCCCTCTTTTGACAGCTCAGCCTGCAGTCCCTCATTTGGACTGCAAATTCTCTATTTTCTCTGCTCTGAACAGCCAGAAAAAGAAACAAAGTTTCTAACTTAATTGGCTTTTGGCAGAGAGCCCAGAACGACTAGCAGGTGCAAATAAGATACTTTGTTGAGATAAGAAAATAAGTAATTGTAACAGTTTAGATAAGGAGAAATATTTTCAAACTTTCAAATTTTGTAAAATGAACATGGTTATTATGGAGTGTGGCTCTTATTAATGTTGGGAGGTGTGTTCTCATGTGCCAGCAGTGCCCCAAATGCAACATTTCACTGTCATTATTGAATATAATTCGCTGGTCTTGTTAAAGATGCCACTGTGCACTGTAGTAAATGTAGTGTAAGGATTTTCAGATACTGTACTGGCTTGTTTATGAAAGTGTTAAAGAGAGAAACACGCGTGGCTATGAGCCAACTTGCACTAACAGAGTGACTAATTGCCACTGAAATGATACAGTGGTGCCCAGGTCAGCATTGTGTACAATGATGTGAACATGACTGTTTCTTCTACTACTCATCAGGTATTCTGTTACCATATCATACGTCATCATTATGTGGCTGTGGATTTTTACTTTTTATGACCCTATGTTCTATGATTTTTAATACTAGGATGTTAAATAAACACTTGCAGCACAACCCAGCATTACTCAAAGTTAATAAAGGTCCTCTGTACAGTTGTTTCAGTTGAAGGAAACCAGTTAACAATGACAAATATTTTTGCTGCTGTAGTCTAAAATCAAATTTGATCAATTTGACTGTACTTATGGTGGTCCAGATTTGACAGATTTATTCTGCCTTGAGATAGGGTTGCCACCTGTCTGGCTTTTTGGAAGGGCTGCCCGGGTGGAAAGTTCCTGTCCGGAAATCTGGACAAGACTTTGAAGTGAATGACATGGTGATCAGCCAAAACGATGATTGCCATTTCATCAGTTCCGCCCCTGCCGTCACCCACTAAGCCTCTCCACATCACCAACCCTGCCACCGACATCACCAACCTATCCCCCCGATGCCAATAACCTGCCCCCCTATGTCTACAACCAGGTCTGGACTGAGAATTAAAATAGGCCCTGGCATTTCAGGTACTCAGTGGCCCAATCAGCCCACACAGAGGCCCAAACAGCCCCCACCAGCCCTTTCTGACTTTCTATGGCACCTTATAGCAGCCCCTCTGGCATTTGCCAGAACCCACAGATTTGCAGTCCGGGACTGTCTACGACTCGCCCCCTGCCCGTTTTTGTCCTGCTGTCAATTCTGAACAGATATCAATTAGGAAATTGATATCAATTTGGCCCTTTACAGTATGTGAAGCAAAAGTCTACAACTAAACATAGAAGTACCACATTTTTTATACTGAACTTACTGCACCAGTAAAAGGGGCAGATTCACTAAAGAGCGAAGTGACTAACGCTAGCAAAAATTGACCATCATTTTGTTTCTTCGCTGATTTACTAACGGGTGCAGGCGCCCCATCGCTAGTGAAGGAGATAGACGCTAGCGTTGCTTCACACTTTAACGCTAGTCAATTTTAACTCTGGCGAATGGACGTAACTCCGCAAATTCCCTAAGATTCGGATTTTACTGAATGTTACCTCTTTTGCCAGACTTGCCTATGCCAGCTCTGACCTGGCAAAGTGCATTGGAGTGCATAAAGTGCATGGAGTCCTCAATCTTCAGTTTTTTGGAATATCTTCCAAAAACGTCCAAAAAACTATGGCGTCTTTTAATTTTTTCAGGGTGTTAGGCTGCAAAAGGGATAAAAATATTTTTGGGCACCAGTTTCCCCCATAAATTTTCTACGATATGGCACATTATTTAACTGTGAACTTATGTGTAGGGCATTTAAACAACCTTTATTAAGGTTCCCTTGGCATGTCTAGTTATCAGTGTAAATGTAATGTATTAGATGCACCATGTAGTAAATAAAGCAGCAGCACTCCGGTATCTTTGAAAAATTGAAAAGCTTTACTCAAATGCCATAGGCAATGTTTCGGGCTACGCAGGCCCTTTGTCAAGCTTGCTTGAGTGCTGCTGCTGTGTACTTTGCCCTGGCAGGGGGTACAGCTTGCACCCGGGGCTGCAAAGAGCCTGATCCGCTTTTGAAGCACACTTTAACTACATCTATTAGATGCACCATGTAACATAAATAGCTCCATTCCACTTTAAAATGCCCGCTGCATGCAAATTAGCCTGAACACAAGACCTCTTGCGAAGTTGCGCTAGGCAGAACACTAGCTCGATTTACTCTCTCTGTGAAGTAACGCTAGAGAAAATTCACCAGTGTTCGGCGCCCTGGATGCAACTTCCCACTTTGGTGAATTAGCGTTGTCTCATACTAATTTATAACTGGCGAAGTGTTGCAATGGCTGTCGCTGTGAAGTTGCACTCTTTAGTGAATTTGCCCCATAATGTTCAGCATTGGACTCAGTTAGGAGTGTCAGTGACATGCTCAGTGAGTTCTGAACAGCTGTTGAGAAGCTAAGCTTAGGGGCTGTTGCAAATCATCAAGCAGAATAACAATAAGGGGCAGATTTACTAAGGGTCGAATTTCAAAGTGAAAAAACTGCGAAATTCGATCACTGAATTTTTTTTAAAGGGCTTTTTCGATCGAAAATGGACCTATTTTGATCAAATAGGTCAGTTTTCGATAGAATAAGAATCGCTTGATTGCATCGAAAAGAAGATCATCACTGCTAAAGAGCTGTGGCTGCGCTGGGCTGGTAAATAGTGATGGGCGAATTTATTCGCCTGGCTCGAATTCTCTGCAAATTCCGGTTATTCACCGCTGGCAAATAAATTCTTGAAACGCCTGTTTTTTTTTACACCAGCGTGCACCAGTGTCAAAACGAGACACCAGCGGCGTTTCACAAAGACAATTTTAGAATCATTAAATAGCATAAATTCCAAAATTGCATCAGTGTTTCATAACTGTATGATCTTTTGCCCCTTAGCGCTCTCACACTTGAGCCCTGTAGTCTACACTAAATAGGAAATTGATTTAATGTTGTTAATTACAAACTAAATGAGTCAAATAATCAAACATTCTTTGGGAGTGTTGGAAAGGGGCATTGGCCATCAGTACGATTTCTTTATTGGGGGGGACAGTCAGCATTTTGAATTCTTTACTGAAAGAGGTGGCAATGGATGATTCATTGGGGGGGTTCAGTATTTCTCTACTCTCTTTGGTAAGAATAAAATGATTACAACATTTATATCAATAGAATATGATCCGTAGCACTGCTCATTCTAGAATTGTTTGCCTTCTTGTAGTTCTTTGTTCTTTGTAATGACGTGTTGGCAGTTGCTAAAAAAAACAGTTTCAATAATGAATGTCTTTCTCAACAGCATTTTTATGCAGCTAGGCACCAATAATGTTGCTTTGATAAATATGTAAATTAAAAAACTTTCCTGCCTATCAGCAAGATTACTTGGTAACTTTGGTAAGAGCTAAAGCTGAAAGCTACAGGTAACAGTTAAAAATCCTTTAGAACTACTTCATTTACATATTATTCTTGTTTATCTTAACGCGTATTTAAAGTATCATTATTTAAACATACAGAGGAAACACGACATATATGATTCAGTTTGGTATCAGTAACACGGAATGGCTTGCTACATCCTGGATTTGTATGTCCATTTTTGTAATGTAACATTGAGTAAAGCAGAAATGCACTGTAAAAATGGATTTTCTTTCATCTTAACAATAACTTGAAGTTTACACACAGAAACTCATTTCCTGATGGTCCTGAGACATTATCCGCTTCCTTCCAGTCCAGTCACTCTTATGACTATGACTACCGATAATTTTATAGCAAATCAGTAATCACAGAAAGATCATTGATCCTCCCTTAGAAATTTGGCTGCTTACAGCACTGAATGTAGGTATGTATAGTTTTAGATATAAACCACTACTTATGTACACAGCACTGTAGAATATATATATATATGATATAGAAGTTACTGGGTTCCACAACTGATCCTTTTCTTTTTTGCACCCCTGCATCTCCAAACCTCGGAGATGAGTTTATCAGCTTTGGAGCATAATCTGTAGTGATACATGTTATTCTTCTGAAGGAGTTTTAGGGAAACTGATATGTTACACTGGGTGACTAATAATCCATGTTTAGACATATATAGAAGTTTCTGATGTACTTATTATTTGACTCTTTTATTTATTCCCTCAGTAAAACACTGGTGGAAATGTTCCCTAACGCTGCATTTACCCCACTGTCGCTAAATAATATTTAAAGGGGTTGTTGACCTTTGAGTTAACTTATAATATCATGTAGGAAGTGATATTCTGAGACAATTTGCAATTGGTTTTTTATTGTTCAGTATTTGTAGTTCTTGAGTTATCTGGTTTTTAATTCAGCAGCTCTCCAGTTTGCAAGTTCAGCAATCTGGTTGCTATGTTCCAAATTACCCTAGCAACCATGCATGGATTTGAATAAGAGACTGGAATATGAAGAGGAGAGACCTGAATAGTAACATA
>CM044433.1:151996137-152008720 GCA_024363595.1 Xenopus borealis
TGTATGCCACCAGGCCCTGGAGCCGTGTTTACATTCATTTTTATTGAAGCTTTATGAATCATATCCTGAGCCAGCCAATGACTAGATTGAGCTAAGCCATCAGTGCAGCTATGAAGTGTGCCTGGGAACCCAGACTCCTCTATTGTATTCACTGAAGAAAAGAAGTGATTTAGCACATTTGCCTTTTCCATATCTGTTACAACCATATTGGCACCATTATTTAATGGAGCAACACTCTCAACCTGCATCTTTTTACTTTTAATATATTTAGAAAAAACATTTTAGGGATAGTTTTTGCCTCCGCCACATTGCACTCTTCATTTGCTTTCTTTGTGTTCATTAAATGCAGCTTCTGTCCCAGCAGATTTTTTTTTTTTAATGCCTTTCTCTTCTTTTCTATTAACTTCTTTACTTCTATATTTAGCCACATAGGGTGGTTCTTGGAGCATCTACATTTACTCCTTAAGGAAATGACAACCATTTCTGTTCTGAGCTGAAAACTTAAAAGGAACACTTCAGTGTAAAAATAAAAACTGGATAAATAGATAGGCTGCACAAATAATATTATGTTAGACATCCAGTCACTCCAGCCTTTATACATTACATTTTATCTATTTTTTATCTATTATTTATTTTTATCTGTTTACCCAGTTTTTATTTTTATACTGAACAATTCCTTTAATGCCCCAATCAGTTCTCTGAAGGACAACCCTCAAGGCACTAAAATTAGCTTTTCTGAAATTAATGGCTTTTGTTGCCCCAGTCTATATTGTTTTTTGCACCAGACATTAGGGGCAGATTTATCAAGGGTCGAATTTTGAAGTGAAAAAACTTCCAAATTCAAATTTAAAAAAAACAACCGAAATTAAGTTGATTAAGTTTTCATTCAAATAGGTCCGTTTTTGATTGAATAGGTCAGTATTCGATCAAATTCAACTTGTTTGAATTAAAGCGCATTCGATCGATTCAAAGTTTTTCCCCAAAAATTTTTCAAAGTCCACCAATTGACTCTAGGAGGTCCCCCATAGGCTAAAACAGCAATTTGGCAGGTTTTAGATGGGGAATGGTCAAATTAGAATTTTTAAAGAGACAGTACATGATAAATTTTGAAATTCGAATTTTCACATTTTTTGCAAATTTGAATCGAATTTGGACTATTCCCTAGCCGGAGTACACAAAAATAACTTGAAATTAAAATTTTTAAAATTTTCATTTTCATTTCGACCCTTGATAAATCTGCCCCTAAATGATATAACATTAGAAAGATGAATAGTAAAAAGTAGCAACAGCAATACATTTGTAACCTTACAGAGCATTCATTTTTTTAGATGGGGTCAGTGACCCCCATTTGAAAGCTGGAAAGAGTCAGAAGAAAAAGGCTAATTATAATTAAAATGCACTGTCTACAATGTAGGAAACATTCAGAATTGGAATTTATCTCTTAAAATTACCAGGGGCCGCTCTGTGTATCCCCTGTTAAAATGCTGCTTGAGTCAAGGTCTTCACCTTACCTAATAGCAGCAACAGCATTGAAGATGAATATGGTAAGAAGATAACCCTAGGACAAGGAAGATCGCCACGACAAGGAAAAGAATCAGAATGGAGAAGGAATGCACCTAATCCAGGATTCAGTTTGGGATTCAGCCAGGATTTTGCCTTTTTCAGAAGGATTCAGATTCAACATAATCCTTGTGTCTGGCTGAACAAAATCCTAATTTGCATATGTAAATTGCGGCAGGGAGGGAAATCACGTGACTTTTCATCAAAGTGAAAAAATTATCACACTTTTTGCTTTCCAGACCCTACTTTGCATATACAAACTTGGATTCGGCTGAATATTTCTCAAAGGATTCATCTGTATTCCAAATAGTGGATTTGGTGCATCCCTAGAATGTAGTTTTAAAGTGAAACCTAAAAAGAGAGAAAGAGTGTAGTTCAGGGTACTGTTCAAGGAATCAGTCAGTAAATTATACTGCTTAATGCAGAATCATATACACACAGAAATATTAAACTCAAGAGCCTGCAGACTGCCTTGCTGCCCCACAAGACCTTACATCAGGTCAGGGTTGTAACAGCAGTAAGGAATACTAGGAATACATAACAGAGTTGTCAATGCACACAGAACCCTAACATTGTGTTTGTTTGTGTCAGTTTGTCTTATGATCAAGACAATCAGAAATTATCTATTCGCTTACCTAGATTTCAGTCCAATGGTTTTAGTTAAAGTGATTTTTGTTTAAATTAATTAGGTAATTCCTAGCAAAATGGAAGGAGCTACATGAGCTGAAACTCTAGATTGCTGATGAGATACTTTGCAAAAACTGACCCAAACTATGATACCATAATTGTCATATGTGCTTGCTGCTGCACATGCACACGGAGAGATGTATTTCACATGATGTAATTGGTGTAACTTAAGAAGCTTGCTGAGCACAAGTGGAATGGCCTTCTTGGAAAGCAATGGAGATGGTCCAGTTCAGCACATACCATTAATTCACAGAATCCATTAGGCTCCCCAAAATTGTTTCAGGGACATTCCATCACTCTAAGTATAGCTAAACATGTGTTTCCATACCTCCACTTCAGCAGTAGAATTGCTCTGTTTCTTCGGCTGTTTTTCTCCTGGAACAAAATAAAAAATCATAGAAATACAAAAATTGCTGAATCATGTTGCTAATATCCTGTAATAATGTTTCTGTATGTAATTGTATTTGCACAATTTGTTACATTGCGTAGGTAACTGCCATGTGTTGTAAAAAAAATTAATATGTCTTTACTGTTTAATTAATTGCCAATTTTCTCTGTTAACTGGAAGGTTCTACTTTTAATTGCCATGAGTCTTGAACCTTGTTTCCCTTGATCAAGAAGAACAGTCTGGTTATAAAATTATTATTACTAAAGTTGATAAAGTTAGGGTTGTGCCTGTCTGGTTTTAAACTAGACAGCCCAGTTTTTGAATGTGACGTCTAGTTTTTGGATCTCTGTCTAGTTTCTAGTGGCTCTGTAATGTAACACACCTATGTGCAACTCAATGCACTCAACTTGCAAGTTTCTTTAGATCTATTCAGAATATGGACCAAGTTCAATAATGGCAGTATTGCCCAGGGTTAGAATGGGCTGGCAGGCACCTGGAGAAATCCCGGTGGGCCCTGGCCCTCTTGGGCCCACCGACCCTGGACCACTGCCTGCTCAGGATCTGAGGTCTCTGAAATCCTTTTGCCATGGCCACAAAAGTGCTGAAGGTATGAGATAGGACAGGGGATACAAAGTGAGGTGTGGGAGGAGTCACAGTGGGGGCAGGCATTTAAAGACTAGGGGTGGGACCTTGGGGTGCTGGTCCCAATGTGCCCCAGACCCTTCAGTCCAACACTGGTGTTGCTGTGATATGTCCACAGTATTATCAGAAATTGTTTACCACAGACAACAAACACAATGTAGCTTTTCATTATTATAGTTATGTTTTACTGATATAAACATAATTAAGACACTGGTTCAGCTTGTGACTACTTTACAAATGGTGTTCAAATAATGTCCTTTAAATATAATGCAAAAAGCATAAAAGAAGGAACTCAATAGGCTCTTAAAAACCTTGTTGTGGTAAAAATAAAAAATTAAATGCTCATTAAATTATGCAGGAGCAATTAAAAAAAATCTTAAATGTGTACTTCTTTATTAAAAAATTTCAACTTCAAAACTCTATCATGTAAAAGCGTGAAAAAAAACTGGAATGCAGTGAAATCATATTCTATCCATCAATTTAGAATGAGCCTCGAAAACTGAAATTGAAAAATACCCTGAATTTTACTAATACAACGGTCACTGACGTCTACATGAAACGCCAATTTAAACGCCAAATGACCCCCTTGATGTAGTCATATATTATTAAAGCCATGAATATCCTATAAATTACAGGGTATTCATGACTTTAATAATATGTGACTATCATATAAACGGTGCTTAGTGATGTCATTGGTTATAATCGGAGCTTAGTGATGTCATTTCTGTGACATGACTCACTGTGACTTGTGTATTATAATAAATAAAGTACCCCTGTTGCAAAATATGAGAAGTTACATCGGAGTTCTATGACCTCTATAAAAACACTTGATCTTCGGCCTTTTATATGGTCATGGAACTCCTCTGTAACTTATAAGATCCTGATATTTTACAAGAGGGGGTACTTTATTCACTACATTATATACTGTGTTACATGTTATCGTTATGGTCTTGAATAGGGCTGCTAAAGAATAATATCTTCAATCCATTTTCAGAGTGTTTTTCAGGGGGAAACTCCATGGTTTAAATATGGCAAACCATTTACTTTATCAATGCTCTATTATGTGTACTAAAATATCCTTGGTCCACATGCATTTTTTCAAGTTTGTTAAAAATTTGTTGCCCTATCTTGTAGCTATAATCTCTGCCATTAAATCATCTCGAGGTAGAGAATTCAACAACTACACTGCTGTTCTAATAAAAAACCCTTTTTTTCTTCTGATTTCATCAAATGCTCATGTGCTCATGGAAAAATGTATTTATGATTGAGCTTCCCTACAGCTGCTTGTATAGATGCCTTATATATTTATAGCATATCATTGTTAAGGACATGCTATCATGCTATCAAGTGCTGTAAGTTTTATCCTTCTTTCAACATAGTCAAAAGCTATAAAAATATTCTAATAAAACAACCATTCTGAGTGCAACTAAGCACATGATGTTTTATCCACCTTGTAGTAACCACTAGACAACATGCTTATGTTTTAGTAGCCTTGATACGCTGAATTTTTAAATGCAACAAGCTGCATTTATATGTATTTTTGAATATGTGCTTTAAAATATATTAAAACCAATCTACTTGCATTAAAAAATATATGTAGGGAGCCATAGGTTTAATAGCTCCTGTGGCTTCATTCCCCCACCAGTACCTCGTTTCCTTGCTGCTGGGTTAAACCCATGTAACCATTTGTACTATCCTGCATCATTGTAACATAGTGCTTTGCAGGCAGACATCCTTCCTCTTTGATCTGCAGCAGTTGATCTGGGTGGATTTCTATTGAGCTTGGAGTCAGCAGGGCCCCAGAAGTGTTAGACCCTAAAGTGACAACTCCTTTAGAGAGTGTTATAGCACTCTCTACAGGGAGTTAGTTAGCAATAGCTTTCAAGAGCAGCTTTGAGCTCCACCAAGGAGGATAGACGGGAGTAGCTCTCTCTCTTCCAGGCTCTACTTGCCTGTATTGAAGGTATCCCAGTACTGACAATGGAAAAAGGTAATTTTTCTATCGCTGTTCCACATCTTTTTGAACTGACACACTGGAAGGTTTATACTTCTTCTCCCCCTGCTATTCATTCAGTGGTTCCATTGTGTGATGTGTCTGCTACCTCTGTGACTGTACCTGGCATTTATTGATTTACGTCATGTGTTGTGAGCATTTCTAACCCTATGGTGCATTATATTGAATAAAGCCTGTTTTTTTATTGTTTTGCAAATAACTCCTGGCATTCATTTTCATTTATTTAAATGTGTAGTTCAGCAACACCCTCACATGTTCCTTCCACCTAGCAAAGGCCCATCCTGTTGAAAGAGGGTCCAATGTAGCTCATGCTCTAATCTATTAGTTAGTTTTGACTTTTTTTAAGTCAAAATAGGGTTACATATATAAATGCTATGTGTGTGTTTTCATGTGTTCAGCATGCGTTTCAGTGGCTGCATTTGCAAATGTTCATTTGTAAGGTCCCCCAAACTGGGCCAGGCTGGGCAGGCACCCTAGGCAACCTGGCTGACTGCAGCACTGACTTGGTGCGCACATGTGCAATATAATATGCGTGAACAAACGCTTATGCACATGTGCAGATGGATGCACAAGCAAGAGATAAAGAGCCAAAATTCCAGAGAGGAGACAGGTTACCGGACTAGGGGTAGGCAGGCGGCATAGACCTTCCTTCCCCCCCAGCTGCCCCCCAGGAAAATGCCCTTAAGTCTTTACTCACCCCTCCGTGCAGATTCTGTCCAGCTTAGTTCACGGCCACTATCTCCTTCTCTTCAAGAATCTTTGGAATCAGACCAGTGTATCGGGCAAATGTTCAGTTGTAGCAACTTTCTGCCTTGCGATACCAGCACATGCGCCAAAACTCATGAAAATTGTCGAAACGCCGGTTTCATTTCAAAGATGAGTGGCTGAAGATGGCACCCATGAACTCTGCTTTCATAATCTGCATGGAAGGGTAAGTAAAGCGTTAGGGCCATTTGCCTGGGGGGTAGATAGGCTGGTGGGGAGGAGGGAAGGGGGTCTATGTAGGGTAGTGGGTAGGGTTTTTTATTATGGGTTTGTTTCTCCTTTAACAAAAGAAGCCTGTTTTTAATAGGTTTAATATTAATTCATAATAATTTCTCCTCTAGGAATGCAGAACAATATTCAAGAATTTTTGGACTACAATAATTGATATCTATTTGCCTTAACAGTTCATAATAAACAGAAAATGAGAATGCTAGAAAGGAGAAAAATAAGGCAAGACATTGATTGACAGTGATATAGAATATTCATTTTAGCTAACAGTCTTGTAATTAATATTATCAAAATTCTGTGTTAGTAGGTTCACAGGATGTATTACTTTCAGACATTTAGGGGTAGACTTATCAAAATTAGAATGTGAAATTAGAACTGACCACAGCAAAACTCCACCTCTCTCTCTATTAATTTGAATGATATTTTTAGAGGTATAAGTTAGAGCTCATCATTTGATAAATATACCTCTAAAATCTTATAGCAATGGTGGTGGAGTTGTAGGGGTTATATACTAAAATTCTAATATATGCATAATATTGATAATAATATTGACCGTGATAACGTCAAATTGGGATACATAGGTACCTCTCCAACTGACTTATACGGGACCTCAACAGGTCTGAGATGACTGATTTTTGAGGGGGGTTTTTTTTTGTAAAAAAAAAATCGAGTTTTCTAGTGAAAAAAAGGTCACAACTCGACCTTTAATAAATAACCCCCTTACTGTGGTGAGCTCTAATTTCACACTTCGATAAATTTGTTCCTCTTGTTCAAGCAGAGGTATTAGAGTCTACTCTAGATATAATAATTAAGTATTATGTTTTCATTGGAAAGGTTTAGTCCTTGATGGTTTAATGATGGGGTAGTAAGGTACATTGCGGTTTGTGGATTTATTTTGTTCATTGTGCACCTTGCACCCTGTAGTAAATAATCCCAAGCATTCTGTGCTTGTGTGCGTACGTGTGCAAGCCATTTCTGATTTCTTTGAATTTCTTACCCAAACATGAAATAATAATTATGTGTAATTTTGAAAAGAGGTATCATTGCCCAACCCCTGCTATGAATGCAGCAGGTCAGACCCTTTTATGACTTTCAGGGGAGTGTCATCATCTGATGTCAGAGTTACAGCTTTTACAAGGATATGATCGTTCATTAAAAAAGCATAAATCATTAAAGGAGGAGAATTGGGCTATATAATTAGACACAGTGTTTAGAAAACCCTACTTAATACTAAACGTCATGTCTGCATTATAATGGGATGTCATCCTAACTTTCTTGC
Organism: Xenopus borealis; assembly: GCA_024363595.1. NCBI lineage: Eukaryota > Metazoa > Chordata > Amphibia > Anura > Pipidae > Xenopus > Xenopus borealis. The sequence goes on from CM044433.1 coordinate 152,003,701, forward strand.
CATAAACTTGGGGAACATGTATCATTCCGAAAAAATCTGTTCTGACTTTTTTTGTCAAGTAAGTGCATGGAAAATGTGCATATTTTACTTTATTGCACAAAAAACTACAGTGCATAATTATCATCATTAATATGTATTGATTGTACAACATATTACATAGTGCTGTACAGTAAATAAGGAATACATCAAGCATACAGAAACTACAATTTATAACTGGTAAAAAGGGCCCTGTTCAATATCGTTTACAATTTAAAAGGAGAAGGGTATAATCCACGCCATTTAAAAACTTTTTTTGTTTTGATTTTCAGCAATAGACTAAATTAGCAGCAGGCGGTTTATTAACTATATATAGGCTAAATAAATTTACCAGGCACTTAAAAATATTTTAACTAAGAGGCTGACTAATGGACCATGTTGTGTTAGCCACATGCATGCCCTGGGCAGAACATTTTGGCCAGTATCAGGTATGGATAGTTACATAGTTAATATGGGTTAAAACAAAGACCATAGTCTATGAAGTTCAACCCCACTAAATGTGTGTGTGTGTCGTTTTAGCAAGTGTACTGCTTGAAAAATACCTTGTCCTGTTACTACCAAATAGTATAAACATTTATTCATAAAAAAACTGGTTCACTCGAGGGATTTAAAATATATAAAAACATATTTTTATTTTTGGTGATATTTCTTATCTTTGTCTTCAGAAGCATCCCAGACAGGTTATGACATCATTTTGGTACCACCTTCACTGCTTTAAATCAAAATTCAATTCATTATGCTTACAGTGGTGGCTTCTGATTCTTTACTATATGAAAAAATGTACCCCACTGTGTATAATGTCCTCTAATGTATTAGTAAAGAGGAATCATGTTCCGTCTTAAGTGCATTTTCTCCAGAGAAAACAATCCCAAGCTTCAGTCTTTCCTCATAGGTCTAATCAAATTAAATATTTCTTAATTTAATTTATTAATTAAATAATGACTTAGCAAAATCTAAGTAGATCACATCCACTGTTGCCCTAATGTCCAGGATTCTGCTCACTTCTTCATAGCTGGCAATTAAATGCCTAATTTGCGCGAACTTATGCGTATAATAGAGGTATATGTTAGAGCCACTACATTACACTACACAAGCCCAGGAAACCTTTAATAAATAAAATAAAGTTGTCCTATTGCCCTAAACATGTGCCGACTGTATAGTTGAGTTAGCAATTTGTTTGGAAATGTGGGGGGGAAGGGGGAAGAAGGGTAACCCTAAAAATTTTTTGCTATTTTTCAGACTATCACCCTACAAGAAAAATAAATTTTTTTTCAAACTCCTATCTATTGTATTGAACTTTGTCAGGTCTGACCTGGCGAAGTAACGTCTAGCGTAAGAGGTAACGTTCACAAAAATGTTCATCTTAGTAAATTAGCGTAGTTACGTCCCTTCGTCAGTGCGCAACTTCGCCTGGCGTAAGGGTGCGAAGTTGCGCAAGTCTATCTACTTCTCTTGCGAATTTTCACAAGGAATACTATTAGTGAATTGGCGAAGATGCAAATTGACGTCACGCTGGCTAATTAGCGCTAGCATTAGAAGCTTCGTGCTTTAGTGAATTTGCACCACAGTATTGTCTGTGACTTGTGCTCTGATAAAGTTCAGTCAATCTTTACAGCTGTACTGCAAGTTGGAGTGATATCCCCCCCTCCCTTTCCCCCCCCCAGCAGCCTAACAACAGAACAGGGAAGATAATGAGAATGCTCCCTAACACAAGAAAAACAGCTGCCAGTTAGATCTAGGAACAACACTCAATAGTAAAATCCAAGTCCCACTGTCTCACATTCAGTTACATTAAGTAGGAGAAACAATAGCCTGCCAGAAAGTAGTTCCATCCTAAAGTGCTGGCTCTTTCTGAAAGCACATGACCAGACAAAATGACCTGAGATTGCTGCCTATACACCAATATTACAACTTAATAAAAATACACTTGCTGGTTCAGGAATCAAACAGTGTAAGCAGTGGAATTTAGAAATAAAAAATACATCATAAAAGTCATGACAGAATCCCTAAAATCTACCTCCAACACTTGAGCTCTAGGTAGCTAGTAAATTAAACCCACAGTTCACACATTTTGCAGGTTTTTGTGTCATGAGCTGTACCTTTTGTTGAGTGTTTGGGGTTTATTTACAACTAGACATTAAGCCCGTTAAATTAACGGGCGCTAGAACATATGTAGTCAAAGATTTATAAAAACAGACTTGTTCCAGTCCAAAAAAATGGACAACCATGGTGGACACCTAGAGTGCTTCTCAGTAGTTTTAAAAATACTACTGCTTCCTAAAGAGTTTGGGCAATGTTTGTTTATGGTATAGATCACACATGGTGCTTGGGCATGTGTACAGCTGGCAGTGTAGCGGTGAGCAGAGGAGCGGCACACCGTTATGTAGCGCCGGTCTTTCCATAGATTGAAGGCAGCAGATTATAAACCACCAACGGAAGTCTCTGCGCTCCAAGTGGGACATTCACTAAGATCCGAAAAAATCGCTAGCACAGGCTTCGCGAGCGTTTGCCGCACTTCGCCAGGCGAATTTTCGCCTGCGCTACGCAAATTCACTAAAGTGCAAATTTACACTCTGGTCGGCGAACGGTAACATATGCTAGTGTTACTTCGCTAGGCATAGCACAATTTCACTAGCGAAGCCTAATTTGCATACGGCGCGAATCCTATATAATAAAGTTCAAGTGTCTCTGCGTCCAGTCCCTGTGTCCGTTGAATTGCGCTCCTGCCATGTGCCCCACGGACAGCCAGAGCGAAGCATCTAACGCTAGCGCAAATTCGCCAGCGTGACGTCTAATCGGAATAGCAAATTCACGAACACCGACTCTTTACGCTAGTGAAGTAGATAGACTTGCGCAACTTCGCACCCTTACGCCAGGCCAAGTTGCGCACTGGCGAAGGATCGTAATTACGCAAATTCACTAAGATCAACTTTTTGCTGTTCGTTAGCACTTACGCTAGAGCAATACAATAGATAGGAAGTTGAAAAAAAAATTTAAAATTTTTCTAAGTCCCAAAAAACACTGTGGCGTGGTTTTACCATTGTGGGTGATAGTCTGAAAAACATTGGGTTTTTTTGGGTGGTGTTACCCTCCTTCCCCCCTACATTTCCTGACATATGGCAACACTACTATATAGGGGGCACATGTAGGGCGATAGGACAACTTTATTTTTTTTGATTAAAGGTGTCCTGGGCATGTGTAGTGGCTGTAACATACACTTCTTTTTCAGACTATCACCCACAATTTCAATTTTTTTTTCAACCTCCTATCTATTGTATTCTATCTACTTCGCTAGCGTAAATTCGAATATGCGCTAGCGTTAGACGCTTTGCGCTGGCTGTCCGTGGGGCACATGCGCAGTAGCGCAATTCCACGGACACAGGGACTGGACGCAGAGACACTTGAACTTTATTATATAGGATATTTAAAGGCCTTGACCTTAGGCCACTGGAAGATTTAGTATACATAATTGTTTTATGATTGTATGGCAAACAACTATTAATGTTATTAATAGTGGCCTAGAATTTCCAGAACAAGTTGTATCACTGCTTAATTGCTTGCTTGAAAATATTTGAGACTGTATGTTCTCTCTCTCCTCTTCTATCTAACTGGGTTATAAAGCAGGTCTGGACTGAGAGTCAAAAGAAGAAGCCCTGGTATTTCAGGTAGACAGAGGCCCAGTGAGCCCACGCAGCGGGCCTGGTATAAAGCTTTTATATTATAAAAAAAGTGTGCTTATTTTGTATTAGAGTATGGCACAGGGAAGTCATCTCAGACTTGAGATCGCTACTTGGTTTTGGCAGTCAGTAAATTCAAGCCATGTTTCACTCAGCACGAATCCCCACTAGATAAATTGCTATACACTGAAGACTCCATAATGTCTGAATCTGTGCTACAGGAGAATACAGAAAGGATGGACATAGATGCAGACAGTAATGGCACCTAGGCCAGCCTCAAACAAGAAAAATACTACTTTTTAATCACAATTAGATGTTATCCCTTTGTGTATGTATATACATTTCATTACAGCACCTAATTAAAAAGTTACAGTGTCCCTTTAAACCTTTCAAACTTTAGTATACATATTGTGTACTTTATTGGTTATTATGCAACATGCCTTTAGGGCTACTTTCTAGTTTTTTCAATGAGCCATTCATTGCTAACATAATATTAATAACATAGCAGTAATTTATCCTGTCAGTGATTATATCCAGGTAATAATGATTGCGTGCAACACCTCTTTCAGTGGGAGGAAAGCAGTTACTGTTTGAGGTATGTGACAGTAGATCTTAATATCACCTCTAGAGGTGGGGCTGAGTACTGCAAAATATAGAGCCCTTCATGAAGTACAAAAAAATACCTAAAATTTACTTTACTGAATAAAGCCAAATCAGGGAGTTCTCAAGAGTTCTCTCTCTGTCGTTTATCCCACTCACTTTAGATATGTGATTGTTTCCTGGCAGTTTTCAATACCAGTTTCCCAATACATGTTTATAAATTAAACACAATGACATTTTTTTTCCAGAAATGTTTTTATTTCTCTTATGCTTTACATACAAAATAATATTGTAACCAATAAAGTACAGTTGAGTATATTTAACAAAATTAAACAAACTAGTGACTTATCTGATGAGTAACCAATCACAAATTATTGATATTTTCATACATTTACCAAGGTATACATCCCGTAGTAACGGGGTCTTCATAAGTTCCAGTTTCAGTCTTTTATGTCTAGTATTTTTACAGTTTCTTAGGTAGCCTCTTTAGATCATTATTGTGCTTGTTTTATTAGTAATCTATTGAGATAATAACTCCCTGAGGGTTCCATTGTGGTTTGTTGCCTGACTATATTTATAAACAGTTGGCTAGCCTCATGAACACGTAGTTGTTCTGTTTTATACCATGTGGTGTGTTGAAATGTTTGTATGGTTAGTTGTTTGGTGGTTGGTGGTAATGTGGTTATGTAAGTTGACCAAGTGTCAAT
>CM044433.1:152011421-152028988 GCA_024363595.1 Xenopus borealis
TAATGGCAGCCCTGGGTGGAGGTGATTGGGATAGCCATTTGTGGTGTATTGCTTTTCGTGCTGCTGCTGCCAGTCTCTCAGTCAGGGCTTTCTCTGATTTGGAAACGTTAGTGCCAGAAGGGAGTTTGCTGAATATGGCCCAAGCAGCTGTGATGCACATCCGTTTTCCGGATACAGTTTTCAAATAACTGAAGACTTCCTCCCAGAATTTATGAATGGGGACATAACCATAAGCAGTTAATTAGATCCGCTCTGGCTTAAACATTTATCTGAGTTTGTTGTACCTATGTGGAATCTTTTTGTGGTGTTAAGTATGTATGATGTAATATTTACAGAGCCATCTCTTGATAGGTGCTTGCTGGTAAAATTTTCATGATTCGTGTGTGGTATTGAAGGATATCTTTATTGTCTGTTTGTGGCATTATTGTTGTCCATTTTGTAAAGTTAAAGTTGGAATTTCCTATATCTAAGGTAGTTCTGATTTGTCTATATATGTGGGATGTTGATTTTATTGTGTCACACCTTGGCCATAAAGAGTTTATGGGGTTATTTTTATCATTATCTGTTAGTTTAGTCAGGTGTTGTGTGAGAAAGTGAGTGAGTTGCAGTAGTGAGTATAGGTTAGTCTGTAGAAATTGATATTTTTGTTGTAGATTTGGAATTGGCTGTATTGCAAATCTGTCTGTAATCATATCCCTGATATTTTGTAGGCCGTGTGTTTGCCATTCATTAAAATTTTGTTTGTGAGGCCGGGGATGAATTTTTTATATCCATGTTAAGTATATGGAGTTGAAGGGGGATAGATTAGCTCTTTTACGTATGTTGTACCAGGCTTTGTATGTGTGGATGAAAAGTGGGTCTTCTTGCATCTGTTTTGGGATGTCTCTAAGGGGAGTGTGTAGCAGGGAGTTTAATGACAGGCCTTCTGCCAGTGTTTTGTCAATAGAGATGGTGTTGTAAGTGTTATGGTTATGGAGCCAGGCACCCACATATCTTAGGAGAGCTGCCTTGTTATATTCTGTTATATTTGGAAGGTTCAGTCCTCCTTCCTGTTTGTGTTGTTGGAGTTTGAAGAGTTTCATTCTTGGCCTTCGTTTATTCCATATGAAAGTTCTAAGAATTTGATTTAGTCGTTTTATGTCCGTTGGTGAAATGCTGTATGGTAACATTTGTATTTTATAAAGGAGTTTGGTAAATAAGATAATTTTTATTAAATGGATTCTGCCTATGAATGATATGAATTTATCCATTTACGGGTTTCATTTTCTATATGATCTATTGTGTGTCTGATGTTCAATTTATATATATCATGGTGGTGTTGTGGTAATTGAATTCCTAGAAACTTGATATTTGATCTGGCTTTTTTGAAGGGAAAAGGGTTTGCCCAGTCTGTCTGCGTCGCATGTTGTAGGTGCAGTGCTTCAGATTTTCCCAGATTGATCTTAAAACCTGCTATGTTACCAAATGTTTCCATTTTCTGTAGGATGAGGGGCAGTTCTGTTTTAGGCTTGTTCAGGAAAAGAAGGATATTGTCTGCATATGCTATTGGTTTTAGGTGTTGCGTGCCTAAATTGATACCTTGAAAAGAGTCACCGTTCAAGAGGTGTCTTAATAGTGGGTCTTAAGCTGGCCATAGACGTAAAGATTTTTGAAAGATCCAGTGGTTATCGTGAGACCACGATTGTCTCAAAATGATCGTTTAAATGCCTGATGTGTCCATCAACTAAAAAGACCATTTCAGGCAATATTGCCAGCAAAACTGAAGGATCTCAGGCTGCTTGGCCCTGCATGGGGACCGAAAAAGATTTTCTAACCCTTCCGATCAATTTTCAGACCGATGTCGGATGAAAAATCGTAAGATGTACGATCATTTGTATCCCACTAACCGCACGATAATTTGACAGATTGGTCGGACTTTAGGATCTGTCATTCGGAAGGGAAAGATTGTTGTGTCTATGGGGAGTTTAAGGCAATATTGAAGAGCAATGGTGAAAGAGGACACCCTTGTCTGGTTGCTCTTTGTATCAAGAATCTAGATGAGTTTAATACATTGGCGGTGATATGTGTGAAGGAGTGGGTGTATAAATATTTAAATAAATGTAGCATTTGTATACCGAAAGTCTTGTGTATGTGTTATTCTGTCAAAAGCCTTTTCTGCATCTAAGAAAGTTAATATGCCATGCTTTCTTTTTTCTATGTTGCACTGATATATAGCTGCTTTCGATTTGCGTATTGCTTGGACAGGGTATTGTTTAACGAATCCTACCTGTTGAATGTTAAGTATTCGTGGTAGAATTGTTTGTAATCTGTCCGCCATAATTTTGGTTAATAATTTTAGGTCTTGATTTAGTAGGGAAATTGGTCTGTATGAGGAGGGAAGGGTGGGATCTTTTCCTTCCTTTGGGATAAGGATAATCCTAGCTTCGTTCACTTCATTGCATAATGGAAAGCCTTGCAGGACGTTGTTAAAATTTGTGGTAAGTATGGGGGTTATTTCTGGTAAAAGAATTTTGTAATATTCTGCGCTAATGCCTTCAGGGCCAGGAGTTTTTCAATTTTTTTTAAGTGTTTTATAACTGATATTATTTCTTGTTCTGTTATAGGTGCGTCAAGTGTCTCCCTATCATGGACCGAGAATTTGGATAAGTGAGCGTCTCACAGGAAGCAGAGACCCTCTTCTGGGTGATCTGGGTTTTCCTTATAAAAGTTTTTGTAATATGTTTCTAATTCATTTAATATGTTTTGTGTGTCTTGGGACCATCCTTCCTCTGTTTTAAATTTCTTTATGAAATGATGTGTAGTTTGGAGTTTTTTTTCATGTGGGATATTTTGTATTGTGCATTGTCATGTAATAAAGTGTTAAACAGATTTTTTGTGTCTGTGTATTTCTTTTTGTCAGTTTCCAAGTTTAAAGGTTTTATAATCTTTAGTAAGTTCTTTTTGTAGATGCATATATTTTTCGTTAAAGTTTTTCTTTTGTTTTATTACATAGGCTGTAATGTGACCTCTCAAAACGGGTTTAGAAGCCGCCAATAGGAGATTATGGTCCTCCCAATCTTGTATGTTACCGTCTATATAATTTGCCCACTGCTTTTTTAGGTCATTTTGAAAGTCAGTATTATTATTTAAGTAGGAAGGAAATCGCCAGTTATGTGATGTAATCCTTGACACCGATTGCTTTAAGATTAAAGAGATTGGTGCATGGTCAGAAATATCTATGTTGCCAATTGAGGCTTTCATCAATTTGGAGAGCTGGGTATTCGTTAGGAGAAAGTAGTTTTGAGTGTGTGTTGTGGGCTCCCAAGCAATAGGTATAATCTTTTCTATCCGGATTTGTGTACCTGTATGTGTCTTGGAGGTTTAAAAACTCACATAGTGTATGGAATGGAGTCATTCGTCGGATCAGGTACCTAGATGTGGCATCTGATCTGTCCATGAAGCAATCCCAAACCGTATTCATATCTTCTCCCATGATTAAATTTGTAGCTCTTCAGGAATCAAGTCTTTGCATTAGTTCTGTAAAAAAAAAATTATCATCATTAGGTGCATAAACATTCACTATCATATATGTGATACCTTGTATCTCAATATCTATGATTAAGTAGTGGCCATTTTTCTTTTTATAGGTTCTAGTTAAAGAGCCATTTAGTGATTTATGTAATAAAATTACTACCTCTGGATTTGGTTGTTTAGGATACCGTTTCTTGTTCTTGTATCCAAGTATCCCTTCCCTTAGTGGTATCTCCTCTTTATTTCGCCAATGTGTTTCTTGCAAAAGGTTTATATGAGCATTTTCTTTTTTTAAAAAGGCTAGCACCTTATGTCTTTTTACCGGGGTATTTAGGCCACCTACATTCCAAGAAAGCAATTTAAAACAATTTGGTTGCTTATAACTAGATACATTATTTATTGATTCACCTATTGTTTCTATTATACCTTGTTTGAGTATTGTATGGGTGGTTTGTTGTGTCTTAGGGATGGGAACACTGTCCCAGCTAGCAGTCATCCCTTGAAGGCCTTTAAGGCCAAAATGATAACAGCGGTAATGTAGTGAATGGTTTTCGTAACAATAAACTTTGGTCGCTTGCATAACTAATGTTACATAAACTATATACATTAAATATGAATCAATTATATTCTGTGTAATATAAGGATTCATTAAGTGAATCACAACCCTTTAAAGTGGACCTGTCACCCGGGCACAAAAATCTGTATAATAAAAATCCTTTTCAAATTAAACATGAAATCCAATTTCAAATTTTTATTTAAGCATTCATAGCTGTTTTAAGCTCATTTAAAAATATCAGCTGTCAATCAAATATTGTCTGCCACTCCTCTATGCCTTAGGCATAGAGGCGGGGCAGATAATTACTTTCACTTTCCATTCAGCACTTCCTTCATGTCACTGCTCCCCACACATTCCCCCAGTTCTCTTAACCATTTAATTGTGTAGCCAGGATATGGGGATAGACATTGGGTCCCCCTTTCTGGTGCACAAACAAGATTCTGAGATGATGCAAGGCTTGCCATAATAACAGTGTCCACAAAATGGCTCCTGCCTGCTTGCTATAATTATGAATTCCCAGACTGAAGAAAACAAGATTAAAATAATTTATATAGTGTAATTAATGTTCATTTTGCTTGACTAATGTGGTAAAATAGGATTTTGAATTTTTTTTTGAGTGACGGGTCCACTTTAAGTACTCATAAGTTGAAAGAGAGAGAGAGAAGGTATCTAAACATAGTAGATATAGTAGTTACCCGGTGGTCAATGGACCTTATTTGTAAAGAAAGGAGACCAGAAGGGACAGTAAGCGAAAGAGAAAGGATTCGGGGAGGAATTTTAACCTCTCTCAACACAAGTTGAAAGAGAAAAATAAAAAGTATCTGAACATGGGAGATATAGTGGTTACATAGTGGTCAGTAGACCTTATTTATAGGGAAAGGAGACGAGAAGGGACAGTGAGAGAAAGAGGGGAAATTAAGGGAGGAATTTTAACCTCTCCAAACGTTTTTTTTTCCCTAAGATTTTGGGAAATCTGATTTTTTTGTTTGTTTTGGAAGGGATTCCATCAGTAAGTCTTTCATCAATAGGTCAATATTGCAGAGTTCCTCTTCTGAGAACATTAAGTGAGATATGAGTATGGTAAGTTATCTGAAACATTCTCTATTGGGAAGGGCAAGTTTTGGTTTTGATATGTCTATTTTAAATCATTTAGTTCCGGTACTTCCTGTTTATGAGTATTTGGAGATTTCTTCCCCGTTTTTTGGAATATGTGTCGGTCCTCAGGTAGAGTATATTTACTTATTTGCTGTCTATAGGGTTCCCTTCTTATCTTCATTTCCAAATAGTAGATTCTACATAGTTGGCTGCTTTTTTGTGGTCTTCAAAGATGTGTATTTTAGTAGTGTCCTTCTCAATGATTTTCAGTTTAGCTGGAAACAGCAGAGAGAATTTATATCCCGCCAAATTCTCTGCGCTTTGTGGTCACTGATGCAGAGTAGTCCTGGAATAATAGGATTGACTGTCCGTCGTAAGAGAGGTTCCTCGTCTTTCTGTATGCTTCCAGTATTCTAGTTTTATCTGCAAAATTTAGGAGTTTAGAAATAACTTGTCTGGGACGTTGTAAGTCTTTGGTAGGTGAAGGTGGAGGACCGATTCTGTGGAATCTTTCCACACTGTGTGTCCATGTTGAGGGCCTTTGGTAACCACTCTAGTATGAAATGTTCTAGGTCTTTATTTTTGACCGATTCAGGGATTCCCACCAGCCACAAGTTGTTTCTCCTACTGCGGTTTTCTAAGTCCTCTACTTTTTCCGACAGGATAGAAATTTCTTTGTGTTGGAGATCAATGGTGGATTGTGTCGTGTTTAAGTCGTCTTCTAATGTTGATATTCTGTCCTCAGCCTGGGACATTCTTTAAGATTGGCTTGTCATTTGTTGCAGGATTTCTGAGATGAAGTCTTTGATGCCTGGTAGTTTTTGGTCCAGCAAAGGACCCAGGATATGTACCATATCTTCTATTCTTGAGGTGGTTTCCAGATCGCTTTCTGGTTGGGTAGTTTCAATTGCCTGTTTTTTTATCCATTGGCTTGGTTCTTAGCCCTTTTTGCGACATGTTTGTTGTAGGGCCTAGAAAGTTTTCCATAATTTGATGGATGACTCCCAGTTATCTGTAGTTGTATCAGGATCTGTGGGGGGTTTTGCACAATGACATTTTATGTTTCTGATGTTTCTATATTCTCAAAAACAGTTCATTGCAAAATAGTGGAATGCAGAGAAATCATTGTTCCTATTATAGCTATATTATAAAGATCAGAAGAAGATGAGAGGCCTCAGTGCTTTGTTTTATTGCACTTTTCACCATGCCTTGGACTTAGCACACATAGATGCAGTTCTTTGCACTCATAATGGAGTGGGTGGGGTGGTACATTGAAATCTCGTACCTCAAACCTTTGAACACCACTTTTTCCCCCACCCCATCAATAGGTGCAGTTGTGTACAATTCACAACATGAGATGGGCTCAGACACAGCGTGAGGGCATACAGTATATCCTAACTTGAGTTTATTGATGCCAGCAACTTTTTACCCTTTTTGCATGACTGCAGCTGTGGTTGGATCCCAGTTTAAGATTCGTAGAATTAACTTTCAATTCAGTCATTTACAGAATATTATACACAGATTAGGTAATGGAGCTCAGGGTCTCTCAGAGTTTCTCAAGAGTATTTTGCTCTTCACATGCTAGTCACTTATACAGTACTGGTTCCAAAAACCCTCCACCTGATTCTACAATGTTATTGTTATGTTTAATTACTTCTCTTTCAGTTTAGGCCCTTTCTATCCGTTTTCCAGTCATCCAAACCATTGCTTGGTTGCTATGTTAAAATGAACACTAGGATATTTGCCTAAATTCCAACCAGGACAGCTGATGAACAAAATAGCTAAATAGTTTAAAAAACAAATAACCCAAAACAAACATATTAATTGGAAATTGAGTTGTGATATCATGTCTACATCATACTAAAATTTAATTGTAAAACTTTATAGCTGTATTTGAAAATTCAGCTATAAAGGCTAACTAATAATAGCCTGGGGACTCATTGTGGGTTTAGAAGTATAGTTTCAGAATCCCTGCTATAGGCGACACGCTTTGGTTGTTAATGCAATTTTTTGCCTGCATGCTAATATACTTCTTTTATTTATCATTGAAAAAGAAAATACCTAAGTCCAAATAACGCTCAGAGAGCATGAACACAGGATAATATGAGTTACATTTTGACAAACAATGTCTGTAATTGTCTCTAAATTAGACAGGTGTTCCAATAAATGACACATTTAAACCAAACAGCAGCATTAAAAAGGACATGGATGTTAGAGAAGGATTGATTGCTTCATTTTATTTCACACTAAACAACTAGCAGTGTTTTATATTTCCTTTTTGACAGGTTTAGAGGCACAGACTCTGTTGTATGACCAGGAAAGACAGCTGTTTGACCAGGTGGAGTAGCAAGCAGGTTGTGAGATGCATGATGGCACGTTGGTGATACTCAAACAATAGATCATTCGAGTGGTTTCTCCTCTGCTGGGCCAGGTAGCATTTTCAGTTTAGAAATTCCTCAATATAGTCCTGTAAATAGGCCTCTGTTGCAAAGTTTTCTGTATAAATGATGGCACGTTTGTTTACTGGATATTGTTCTTTCTACATGGATTTCATGTTTTAGAAGTTTTTCTGCTTTTGCTTTAGTTCAGTTTGGACATTTTATAAATATATACATTGTTAAATCCAAAGAAAACCATAACACACTGTACCTTCTTCTGTAAACAACATTTGCAGGTTATTTTCCACTTATTGTTATGTTCTGAACCTAGTTGGTCTAACATAGGTCTAGTCTGAGTGATCTATTAATCCAACTAGGTCATGTCTACCCCTTGCTGTCATCTACCTAGCTGCCAGCTGCTTGAATTAGCATTTCTCATACACTGGAGCTTGAGAGATGAGCTAAATGAACTTCATGTGATACAAACACTTAAATACTACTCTTAAGAAATATTAATATATATTGGGTCCAGACTGGGATTCAAAATAGGCCCTGGCATTTCAAGTAAACAGAGGGCCAAACAGCCCCCCATATGCCCTATAAATAGTGACTGTCGCTGGTATCTTATAGCAGCCCTCTGCCATTTTCCATGTCAACAGGCTTGGTGTGTATTAACCATGTTATCATGTTGATCATTGTTATTTAACATTCCTAAATGTGACTGTTTTGCCAGTCTGACTTTAACTTTTTAACCTGGTAGCCTGGTTTATTTGCTAACACTAACAGACTTCTGTAGCACAAATATGGCAGCCAGTTTACAGAGGATTATGGAGGATTGTACAAGTAATATAAAAGCATCAGGCAAAGCTTAACTTTACTGTGCAGGGAGGGGGCCACATCACTAGTGCAGAGAGTACTCTCTGCACTAGAAGTGGCAAATATCTATATCTGTTTAAAAACAGAGACTCAGCTCTTAACGTTACCAGGAGAGGCATTTTGCCTCAACTTGCCTCATTGGTGCAGTGCCTCTGGACCTGGACTTGAAAAATTAACTGTGTTGTCAACAGTATAATAAATTAAGGGCTAAGGTTGGGCTAGGCAGTTAAAGGTTTTCCTACAGCAGTTGCCTGTTACTGTGCATTGAGAAGTGAACTTTATGTTCATATTGTGGCTAACACTTGGTAAACGGTGGAAGCTCAATACATATCGGGACCTATTTCTCGGCTTTGTGAAAAGTTTTACCGTGGATGTTGCCCAGATCAACCAATCAGCAATCAGATTTCAACAGTTAGAAAACAAAAGCAACCATCTGATTGGTTGCTATGAGCAACATCATCGGTGATGCTTCACTCCACTTTTTACACAGCATGATAAATAGACCCCATTGTGTATAGCAAGAGACATTTTGCAGCTCAACTCTACAAGTAGCCCTTCCTACAATACATTATTTTTGAATTATAAAGCCATAGATGGATTTGCATCTAATTTTCACATTCACTCTTTATTTTTTAAAACCTAGTTTTGAGACTGTACCAAGCAGTGTGTATATGGAGATGAGTGTCTCTGACTGCAATTATCCTGAATACTGTTCCCTAGGTCACTTGTTATGAAACCTGAGAAGCCTACCTGGAATGACAAGGAAAAAAAAATCTTCTCATCCCCCCCATTGTCTTTTAAAATATAAGGCCCAAGGACCTAAGCAATATTAATGTTGCACATGTTACATAACATCTCAATGTACTCCCCATTTGCCAAATAATCCAATAATTGGTATGCATAAAAACTTACTCCCAAAAAATGGCAAATTAAAGAACAGCCCAATGGGCTGTATTGGTAACTTATATTACAAATGTGCTTTTTCAGATTATTTTCCAGCACTGTAAAAGTTGATTTTGCCCTCTCTATGGCATAGAATAATTAGCTGGCCATTCAAGTCTAGATCTCTACCTTCCATAACATATTTAATAAAGTTGCACAGGAACATTAAACAATTTGAACTTCAATTTTGGAAAAGTGGTAAAAAAATAAAAAATGAAATGCAATTGAAAAAAGGCTTTATTTCTGGTAAAATCTTTTTTATACTCGCTCCGGTTTTATACGCCCTCTGTTATGGCGGAACAAGCAGCGCGGGTCTTTTCGGACACCCCGGATAGCAATCCCATGCCGGAGGATCCAGAGGATGTAGACCCCCGACTCTTATTCAGGAGTTTGGAACGAGCCTTGAAAAAAGAGGTACGTCTGTGGTGGGACATTTGTTCTCTAGAAAATTACTTAAAATGCAGCCGGATCCCGAGGGGCCTGAGATTAAAAAAGTTCCCCGCATTCTCGGAAGTATCCCCCGAGTTTATAAGCTCTTGGAACTCCATTTTGTCAGACTGTTCAAATAAATTAATGGAGTTAATAGTGATATATAATAAACAAGAGCTAGATCGGGTGAACAGAGATATAACTTCGATAAAAAAAGCCCTGAGATTGCCTCCTTTTGATAAAGATGTAAAAGTGGATCTTGATAAATTATCATCTCAAGTGAAACAATATGAATATATGGTGAAAACAGTGAAACGGGACAAATTCCAGAGGGATAAGTCGGATTATGATAAAGGACAAGTATATGTTTGGAAAAATGATACAAACTCTTTTTCTCCCAAAAGATTTAAAGGTTATCAGGACAGACAACGTTCACAAACATGTTCCATACTAAAATCCGGGAAGTCAGTTAAATTTTCGGATAGTAGTTGGTGGAATCGCTCGACACGTTCCGGTTCTCCCTCTTCTTTTTTAAGGTCAGAAATAGATCTATCAGAAAGCGACCCGGACGAAGATCGAAATTATTGGCAACGCAGTTCGGAGTGCCAGACACAGTCAACACCAAAGATCGATGCTGTGAACACTCGCTCACAAAGCCAAATAAATCGGGACGCAGAGGGGGCCGGAGGTCAAAATCAACTCAGAGCACTAAGCCAGGGGAAATATGAAATGGGGAAGAAAAAGAAATCATCACATTGGTAAGTATGGATACTCGGGGTCGTTTGGATACTAGATAATACTACTGATTGTGACAATATAGACGGATTGGGAACTGGAGGGAACGTTATTAACTTGTCCTCACGTAATTTAACCAGAGATGAACCCAGTCTTCTATCAAAGGGACTAAATTATGTACCTGAGACAGAAGGGGGTGCGTTTGCAGCAATATTGGATTTGAACAAATTTGTGAGACATTTGACACTTAAGAGACATTTTGCTGATATAACATCAAGGGCTGATAGTTTGTTGAATAATGATGCTACAGTTACTATGATCAATGATACTAATGATATGGCGTTGGGTCCTAGTATAAGGGGTGATACTATAAGGGCTCAAGAACAAACTGATGTATTGGTGAACCTAGAAACATCGTTTTTTGATTTTCAAGATTTAAATACGTTGACTATGATGCATGAGTTTATGGATGAAAATATAACAGGAGTGGATAGGGGTTCTGTTATATTAAAATCAGGGATTAAGAAACAATCAGATTTTTATCCTATACAATCTAAGAGTGTACAGATAGGTTTGTTTCAAGAATTTGGTTCAGAAGGATATAGATATAGCCCTTAATAACCATAAGAAAAGTAAATGCAATAATCTAACATGGGGTGAACGTAAGGCTTTACGAACCCTAAGTATAAATAAAAGTGTGGTTATTAAAAATGCGGATAAAGGAGGCTCGGTAGTGGTTTTAGATTCTACGTATTATGTTTCAGAAGTGATGAGAGAATTGTCTAATGAGGAGATGTATACACCTTTACCAAGTGACCCCAGTTCCATGTATAAACGTCAATTGAAAACTCTTTTGGAAGATGGTGTTCAACAAGGAGTACTATCCTTGGAGGAACGAGATGGTTTGATGTGTAATGATCCGGTCTTTCCCGTGTTTCATATACTGCCGGAAGTTCACAAGTCTTTAGTGAATGTGCAAGGTAGACCAATAGTAGCAAGTATAGGTTCCCTGACACAGGGCCTGTCACAATATGTGGATATCCTGTTACGTCCTTTGGTAGAGGTTCTTCCCACTTATTTGAAAGACACAACTATGTGTATTAATAAAGTTCAAGATGTCAAATGGCAACATACTTTCAGGTGGTTTACGATGGATGTAGTGTCTCTATATTCCTCTATTTGCCACGAGGTGGGCTTAAAAGCCATTCAATTTTGGTTAGATAAGTGTAACATTATTCCGGTGGCACAAGGAGATTTTTTAGTCCAGTCTATTAAGTTTTTGTTAGAGACTAACTATTTTATTTTTGATAGAAAATTCTATCTCCAGAAGTGTGGAGCAGCGATGGGCATGTCCTTCGCCCCTACCTATGCCAACCTAGTCATGGGTTGGCTTGAAGCCCTCCACATTTTTGGCGAAAGAAATCCGTATAGCCCACAGATCATACGTTTTTTTCGCTACATCGATGACTGCATAGGCATTTGGGATGGGGATGAGGTATCACTGTCACAATTTGTGCAGTATTGTAGCAACACGGTACCAGGGATCTCTTTCACGTTTGAATCACATCATTATAACATAGCTTTTTTAGATGTAACGTTCATTGCACAGGAGAACCACATTGTGACAGATCTTTATAGAATAACACGTAATACATTGTTACATCGTGATAGTGCACACCCAGAGAATTGTCTGAAAGGGATACCAGTGGGACAGTTCCTGCGGTTACGCAGGATATGTTCTTCCTGGCAAAACTTTCAAAATGGGACCGTTTTGTTGAAAAAGGATATGATGAACAGGATTTGAAGGTGGCTTATGATAGAGCAGTTTTGAGTAACAGATCTGATTTACTGAAGAAAAATAGAAGGAGAAACTTTGTTAGGAATGAGGATGGTCCATCCACTCCCTGTTTTTGTACCACATACAATAAGGGCACTCATTTTGTGAGACATAGTGTACGAAAATACTGGCACATATTGTTAGAAGACCCCATCTTGAGACCGTTTTTGGATAAGAAACCATTATTTGTATATAAAAAAAGAGAGAAATATAGCTTCGAAATTATCCAGGAGCCTCTATGAATCTGATGTTAATAAAGAGCCCAAAAATTGGTTGAAATATCAAGGCAATTATAAATGTGGGAGATTGAGATGTGGTTCATGTAGATACATTAGCAAATCAAAACATTTCTCAAGTACAAACACAGGACACTCCTATTCTATCGATCAACATTTTAATTGTGTTTCCCAGGGTGTGGTGTATTTGGTGACTTGTGAATGTGGGTCTCAATATACCGTCTGTCCCTGTTAGGAAGGGTGATTCTCACACAAGATTACTAAGGAAAGAGACATATTGGATCTATCGTCTAAAAACTTTGGAAAGTGAAGGGGGATTAAATAAGGATTGGGAATTGTCCTGTTATAATTGATATTATGTGGTATATTATTTTGTATATTAATTATGGAGTGGTTTTTGGGACATTATCATTATTGTAATTATTAAGAGAAATTGGCCCTTAGATTGGACCTAATATATACATAAAAAATCCCCAATAACTATAAGGGTTGAAACAATGTTTTGTATATATTACTTTTGCTATTTTGTGGTTTCTGCAAATGTGTTTCAATTTAGATAATAATGTTAGCTTTCTGGAACTGATTTTCAATATTTATGTAACTATTTTGATAAATTGTTAAATGCCATATAAGTATGCCATTCGGGATCCAATTATGCGAAGTAGTGAAGTGGTTAATGCTTTTTGAGTTTTTTTTGAGTATTTAAGGGCGATAATGGAATCAGGTGTGTGCTTCTTAGGAAGTGGCGTGAGCCACGAAACGCGTAAAGTACTGGATCCTGATATGTTTTTTCCATGGAGATTTTGATTATGAATCTTTTTAATTTGGACTATTAAAATCTTTTTTATACTCGCTCCGGTGCTCCACCTGCTGCTGTTTCAATTTCTGGTGAGCAATCTGAAAACAACTGAACGTGAAACTGAACTGAAAGTGTTGGAAGGTGAACAAACCCTTTAGCTATTTATCTTTAGTTGGTATGGGAAACATTTTGCATCAGATTCTGCCAAATACCGGACCGAATGCAAATTTGCATATGCAAATTAAAGGTGGGAAGTGAAAAAAGAATGTTTTACTTCCTTGCTTTGAAACAAAAAGTCATGTGATTTCCCTTCCCACACCTAATTTACACATGCAAATTAGGAGTTGGATTTGGTCCAGCCACACACAAGGATTTGGCCAAATCCGAATTCTGCTGAAAAAGGCCTTATCCCAAACCAAATCCTGGATTTGGTGCATCCTTAAAGTGGACCCGTCACCCAGACACAAAAATCTGTATAATAAAAGTCCTTTTAAAATTAAACATGAAATCCAATTTAAAATTTTCATTAAAGCATTCATAGCTGTTTTAATCTCATTTAAAAAGCTTACCTGTCAATCAAATGTTGTCTGCCACTCCTCTATGCCTTAGGCATAGAGGCGGGGCAGATAATTACTTTCACTTTCCATTCAGCACTTCCTAGATGTCACTGCTGCCCACACATTCCCCCAGTTCTCTTAACCATTTAATTGTGTAGCCAGGACATGGGGATAGACATCGGGTCCCCCATTCTGGTGCACAAACAAGATTCTGAGATGATATAATGCTTACCTTAATAACATTGTCCACAAAATGGCTCCTGCCTGCTTGCTATAATTATGAATTCCCAGACGGAAGAAAACAAGATTAAAATAATTTATATAGTGTAATTAATGTTCATTTTGCTTGATTAATGTGATAAAATAATATTTTGAATATTTTTTTGGGGTGAAGGGTCCACTTTAAGGCAAACACAATGACACTTGGTTCAACTATACAGAGCATATTTGGATGCAAGTACCTTCAATGCCAGGCCTGGACTGGCAATCCGTGGGTTCTGGCAAATGCCAGAGGGGCTGCTATAAGGTCCCATAGAAAGTCAGTATTTAGTGGGCTGGTGGGGGCTGTTTGGTCCTCTATATGGGCTGATTGGGCCTCTGTGTACCCAAAATGCCAGGGCCTATTTTAATTCTCAGTCCTCACCTGTCCAATGCAATAATTGCAACATTTGCTAGTGACCACTCTTACAGCTGCTTTTGTAAATGACCCCTATACATTGTGTGCTTGGGTTTAGGTGTTAATAGATGATTCATTTCTATTCTTTCTCTTTACTCATATGAAATGTGTAAATATTGTAGACTTTGAAATGACAACATCAAGGGCCTTTGTGATTGACTGCTCCATTTTTTATTACAGGCACAATAAACTCACTTTGCATTTATGGTGTTTGTGAGAGACGGATGTTTCCAATGACCTGACACAGCTGTCCAACACAGCTAGTTCAGACTCTACACGGCATGCCACTTTAAAGAAAAAGGGGTGTTATGGCCCATTATGTCTGTGCTTTAAATTGCAGGATGGACTAGGAGACATGAGGGAATAAATGCTTTATGGCCCATCAAATGACCATTTAGACTCAAAAGTGACAAAGGGGCAAGGGAACACCTATGGCTACTCATATCCTCCTACAGCTGTCTGCCTTGGAGATGAATAGTAGTCCTGTTGGGGAATTCTCTGTTCAAGCCATACCAAACTACACACAGTGACACAGGTATAATAAACTACTTCTGGCATTTATGTTATTTCCAACTCACACAATAGCGACTTTCTTATTACACAGTATACAGTAAGTTAACACGTAATCATTTTGCCTTATTTTCCAAATTGTGTACAGTTATGGGATCCCTTATCTGGAAACTGGTTATCCAGAACTCTCTGAATTACAGGAAGGCCAACACCCATAGAGTAAATTTTAAGCAAGTAATTCCAGTTTTAAAAAAAACAATCATATTGGTGTCAAAACAATCATATTGGGATTATTTAATGATTTTTAGCAGAAGGTATGGAGATCCCTTATCTGGAAAACCCCAGGTGCCAATCTTTCAGGAACCTATTGTTGTTAAAAAAAACATCCTACCAATAATTTACGGATTATTATGTTGTAGAAAAATAGATATTTAACGCTGCATTTGTTAACAATGAAATTTTTATTTTTTTCTATGAATCAGTTTTCAAAATTTTTTTTTGTTTTGCTAGGAATTGTCGGACCACTCAGGGGAATTTTCTGTTCTTGCTCTTTTTATTGGGATCTTTATATAAATGCCATGACATTTGTGGTTTTAGAGAAACCACTAGTGAGGGTGTGTTAAACTGGTTCACAAATGTATTTTTTGATGGCTTTCTTGTTTGCATATTTAACCGTATTGTTATCTAGGAGTTACATGAATTCAAGTCTGCTAATCTTTTTAAAGCACAGAATGCAAGCTATTTAGGACATATTTCTATAGCTTAAATTGTATCTGGAAAGCACTTTGCTGTAGATCCAGTTTGACATGCTTCTTCTTAATTACTTTGACCTCTGTTTCTGCAACATATTGGTGACCAATTATTTTTGCTGTATAGAAGTATTATATACACAGTGGGTAATGTGTGTGAAGATTATAATCCACAAATGCATTCCGAAACCAAAACAACATCAGGGTACAGCTCAGTGAAGTCAGAAATGAATTCAGATATTTACAGATTTTAGTAGAGGGTAATTTACCATTCAATTACAATGGCCAAGTTTTTTTATGATCTCAGTTGCTGAATAGTAAGCTCCTTTAATGCAATTTGATCACTTATTCCCATGTTATCTTTATGAAGCAGGGATCTGCAGGAAAATAGTTTGGAGTATGGGTAATGCACAGGTGCAGACAAACTGGGTTTGGCAGTATCATCCTCAACAAGAATATGCAGGGGAAGCGATATCCATTAAAACCGCATCTTTATTAATTATTTGTTAAAATGTGCAGGCAGGGGAACGAAGGCTTAATGCACAGGTGCAGCACTTGGTGGTTAGCTGCAAATGGCGGTACAAAAAAGAAGTAATTGTTTGCTCGGTATATTTAAATGATGACATTTAACTTTAAAAAGGTAATAACATTTAAAAAAAATCATTAATGGGAATGGAAAATCAGGGTTGGAGATGTAGGTGTAAAGGGCAAAAAATCCGCTGAAATGAAATAACCATATATTGTCAGTAGGTAGTCATTAAGGATAATTAAAAAATCATAAATTAGTTGACCACACCCCTCATTAATCCAGAAACAACCCTCATAATCGATCATACAAAAAAGTACTGACTTTATCACTGGTAACCACTAGTAGAGACTCTACAGTGGCAAAGACATCAGGAAGGAATGGTGAGGGGCAGGATCGCCATCAGGGGGGCACAGGGGGTACATTTGTACTGGGCCTGGGCCTAAAGGGTGCTGCACTTTTTGAATAAGCCATGTCCCCCTTGTCAGAGCCAAACCACTGAAGTCCTGAAGACCCAAAGTCCGGAGGAACCAAAGTCCCAAAGACCTGAAGTCCCAAAGATCCGTAGTTCCAAAGACCCAAATGGAGCCAAAGCCGCAAAAAGACCTGAAGCTGTGCAGACAAAGCTGCAAAAAGACCCGAAGTTGAAGTCCTGAAGCTGCAAAAACACCTGAAGCCACAGAAGGAGCCGAAGCTGCGAAAAGACCCAAAGCCACAAAAGGAGTCTAAGGTATGTTCCACTGAACACCAATGTGTTTTTATTTTTTATTTAAAGCACTGGCCACCAAAGTAATATTTTAATACTATACAGGGCCATAGCCACCAACTTTTCAAAAAATATTCTATAAGGCCTCTGGCACCAATTTTTTTTGGAAAACTTTTATGGGGGTCCTGGCACCAATTTCTTTTTAACTTGTAATGGGGTCCTGAACACCAATGGGGTTGTACAACTTGCGTGTGGAGAGGTTTACCGTTTGTGTGGCCTTTTTACTATGGTGTGGTTTGGGTGGTATCTGGGGTGGGTGCGGACCAGGGGCCCAGAAAAGGTTGTTGTACGGGACACATGATTTCTGATGGCTCCCTGGTGTGAGGCACCTGAATCAGAAATGTAAGGAGAAACATATGGGTTTTTTGGGTATAGTTAAACAGATTTCCA
>CM044433.1:152029412-152044257 GCA_024363595.1 Xenopus borealis
ATCTCCACTGTTAATTCGACCGCTTTTGTTGTCTATTCGATCACTGCTCTATCTTTTTGGGTATAACCAAGTTCTTGCACAAACTGGGGCTTAGAGATTAAATAGTTAATTTTATTGATTCCAAATTAATAGGTTTTTCAAATCATTAACCCAACTCGTGTCGTATCTGTAGATACTTCCTCAGGGGCAAATTACCCACATGACCGGACGTAACAATTTATCCTATTGGTGGATAAATTCATCAATTTACATAATTAATATATAAATTAAGATAAAAGCAATTAATTAAAAAACGTATAAATAGTTTGTAAAAATGTATTAACTTTAAACACGCATATGCATTCCATTCATCAATTAGTTGAAAAACACTTAAGATCAATTTCTATATTCAATCCATTTGGCGTCAAAGTTTTTAATCTGTGTATCCAATAGGTTTCTTCTCTGGATATTTGATTAATTATATCACTGCCCCTCCAGTGTACCTTTTTTTGTGTTATTCCTATAAAGGTTAGTAGTGAGGGATCTGAGTTGCGGTGGGATTTAAAATGTGCAGACACACTGTGTGTTAAAACCCCCTTTTTAAGATTGTTAATGTGTTCACGAATTCTTGTTTTAAGATTTCTACCAGTTCTTCCTATATATTGTAGTTTACACGGACATTCCAAAAGGTAAATAACATTGCTACTGTTACAATTCATAAAACATTTAATATCAAATTCCTCATTTCGTTACATTGGATTTGAAGGAGCAAATCCTTTTATCTTTCTTTTTACTGGATTTGCAAGCCTTACAATTTCTGCAGCTGAAAAAAACCTTTATTGTCTTTCATCAGAAAATTGTTGTTGTTCTTCTGTTGTTTGACTGGAATAGAAGTAGGGGCTAAAATTTGTTTTAAGGTTTGTGGTTTTTTGTATATTATTCTAGGGTTTTCAGATAAATGTTCCAACAGATCATTGTCTTTTTTTATTAAATGCCAATGTTTTCTCAAAATCTGTTGGGACATTTTGTTAGACTGATTGTACATAGTAATAAAAGGAATAAGATTGTTTCTTGTATCATCATATTTTTTTGTCTTTAGTTTTTAACATTTCTGACCGATCTTTTTGATCACATATGACTTTTGCTTCATTCACAATTCGATCATTATAGCCCTTAGCTTTAAATGGTTTCCGCAAGACTTCACACTCTTTTTCATAGTCTGCAGGTTTGCTGCAATTCCTTTTTGCTCTATTAAATTGACTAAGTGGGATATTGTTCAGCCATTTCTTGTGGTGGCAGCTACTGTTTAGAATAAACCCGTTACTATCTGTGGGCTTGCAGTAAAGACCCGTAGATAGTTTGTTTCCTTCAGCTGTTATAACCAAATCCAAAAAGTTGACACTCCTCCTAGAGTAATTGGTTGTAAATTTTATATTATAGTTGTTAGTATTTAGAGAGTCTAGGAACAGGACTAACTCTTCTTCTGGGCCTTGCCACAAACACATACAATCTTTATGTCTTTATGTGCGGCTTCTCCCCGAGGTCGCGGTACTGACGTGGCTCTCTTTAGGTCCTTCTGTATATATAATAGGTTCTATTACTTCTGACGCGTTTCGCCTTACAATGGCTTCCTCCTAGAGGGGTATGCTGTTAGGAAAAAGGTAATATCTACTATCTACTGAAACTTACCACAACTGTGCCAAGGAGCTTTGACACTCAAGGCTAGGGTGGTCATCTGGCACAGTTAGTGAAAGACACACATTATATAAAATATTTATTTAGAAGTTAAATCTTTTGGCCAAGTTCCAGACTGATTACAAGTTATTCAAGAGTTTGCTTTCAGGTAACAAGTTGTGAAAGGTTTCTAGGGCTGCCACCTTTTAGCTGTGGAAGGTCAAGACAGGGGGTGGGGCTGATATTGTCAGAGAGAAGAACCAAGATGTTTAGAGCTGGGCTGATGACAACAGGGGTGGTGGAATCAGAGAGAGATGTCTGAAAGAGACAGGTAACTTGGTGGTGCAACACTTCTTCATTCCAGTGATGCTGGCCTGGGGAAAACCTAAAGGAACAGTAACATCAAAATTTTTACCAAATATTTCTTTAGACTACAACGAAAACAAAACACCAACACAAATTAACATTTAAAATAACAAAGCCTTCATTAAGAAATAAATAAGAAACTCTGCTTCCCCTTCTCTTCAGAAAAGGCAACAGGGCGACCATCGATAATGCAGCACTCGATTTCTCCTCCCTGGCTATTCACCGACAGTGTGTCCTCTTGGCTATGACAGTGGAAGGGTTACAAGGATAGGGCATAAATAGCGCGCATGGCTACAAGTGCCCCCCAGTTATGGCAGAGTCAGGGAAGTGGAGTTTCTGTAAGTTATTTCTTAATAAAGGCTTTGCTATTTTAAATTTTAATTTGTGTTGGTGTTTTGTTTTCGTTGTATTGTAATGAAATTTTTGATGTTACTGGTCCTTTAAGGTGGCCATACACGGGCTGATAAAAGCTGCCAACATGCCGAGTTGCCAGCTTTTTGGCCCATGTATGAGGTCCTCCGATTAGCTTCTCTGATTGATATCTAGCCGAAAGTCATCCAGATGTCGATTGGACGGGACTAAAAATCCATTCGGATCACAGCAGCATCTGTTCGTTAATGCAGTCCCGTGATCCGACTGCCCGTATCTGCTCCATTCTGATCCAATTGTTGGGCCCACTATCACCAAACATCACCAAACAAGCGGATCTCTCAGAGTATGGTCACCTTTGGCTATTTAATCTACTGGGGTATGCCTATCGTTTTGCTCCCCCCCTCCAGTAATCTAAGCTTTCCTTTAATGCAATTGTGGTTGGGGAGTTTCATATAGTCTCTTCCCCAAAATATAATAAATAAAGAGTAGAGAGAGTAAGTACTGATAACCAAGACCTCATCCTAAAAGCAACAACTTCATATACGACTTGCCCTTTATGAGCCTGCTTCCTTGATCAGTAGAGGACTCCATATGTCTCAAGTATTCTCCAGATGTGCAACCCTTTGCCTGCATTCAGTAAAGTAACAATTTATTCACTCATAAATGATTTCATACCCCACTGAATAAAACATATCTCAACCCCAAAAACATTTCATCATCTATGTAAACCCATAGTTTCATACAGACAATAGGGCTCATTTACAACAGCAAGTGCAGTTGCACAAAATTACTGCATTCATTTTGTGAATTGATTCCATTCATTAAAGACACTTGCACATTCACATTGTGTTCCAAAGTCCTATTCCAAATTGTTTGTAAGTGCAATTATTGATGCAAGGAAACATCAGTAGGAGATTTATATTTACTCCTTAATGGATGTATGTGCAGAAAAGTATGTGCAGATATGATTTTGATATAGACCCTGCAAATTATGTCATCCCAACACTGCATTTGTAATCAATGCACAAAACTCACAAGTTCAGTTGAGTGAGTTTTGAAGCACTGGACAAGATTGCACCAAGAGCAACTCACAATTATGGCTAAAATTATTAGGGAAAATGCAGCATTTTGGGCAAACAATTGCAATTTGTATCTGATGCACTTTGCACAATACACAATTTTTGCATAGAAAACACCTGCAAAATTATAAACCAAACTACGGATGCACTGAATCCACTATTTTAGAATTTGCCCGAATCCCAAACAAAATCGGAACCCTAATTTCCATATGTAAATGAGGGGAAAAGGGGGATAGAGAACCGCATGCGCAGTGCTTGGTTAAAAAAAATTTTGCCCTCCTTGCTTGTGTGACGAAAAGTCACATGATTTTTTGGATTTGGCTGAATCCTGCTGAAAAGGCCCAAATTTTGTCCAAACCCCAACCTGAATTCTGGATTCAGTGCATCCCTAAAACCAAACCAGTGCCTGAATCAAAGTGGATAAGTATTATTTTTATTAATATTAACAAGATCAACATATTTTGCAGTATCATACAATAGAAGTGTTTCCCCATTAAATATACATAGAACATTGGCTCTGCTGCTCTCAACCTGCATTTCTTTTGCAGGCAGAGAGAAGTAGATCTGCTTCCTTCCCCAGCTCCATTTATCTGCACTGAAATGTACAGGTTCCACTGTGAGTGGAGAGTGACCCTTAAAATACCTGTTTTCTCTGCTGTGTTTCATTCAATGAACCTGCACAATGCTCAATAAGCCTGCAACCTTACAGTCTAATGGAGAAGGGGGATAAACAAGGTGGCCATGGGGGGTATTTACTAAAATTTAAATTTATCTAAAATTTTATTTAAAAAAAAACCATGACCAAACTCCCATGCCTGATTTTAGCTTATCTATTAATAAAAAAAACTCCATTTCATTGGATTGCGGAAAAATTGCTTTAGTTTTTTGGGTATAGTTTTTGCCCGAAAACCCTTTTTGGGATAAACCCAGTGCAGTCCATGAAAAAGTGAGATTGAAATAGGTGCCGCTGATACATACGCGGCGATTTCCGGAATCGCCCGAAGTTACTTTGTGAGGAAACTTCGGGCGATTCCGGAAATCGCCGCGCCGTGTATGTATCAGCGCTGGCGCTTTTTCATTTAAACAAGCGGCGGACAGAGAGAAGGTAGTTCGGGGAGATTGTCACCTGCGATTAATCGGCAGGTGACAGAATCTCCCCGAATCTCCCTGTCTGCCCCAGCCCTTAAGCTGCAAATCACAGTTTCCCCAGGAGACCATCTTCTTCAGCAACATCTTCTTCTTGGATCCGCCAGCGCTTGGCGGCACATGTGCAGTAGGACGCATTTGCCGGGTTGTATTACTGCATATGCGCCGAAAGTTCACAAAGTTTAATCAGCAAACTTCGTGAACTCTCGGCGCACGCGCAGTAGTACAAACCGGCAAATGCGTCCTACTGCGTATGCGCCGACGGATTCAGGAAGAAGACGTTACTGAAGAAGATGGTGCCCGGTCAAATTATTTGCCCTTTAAATTTTTATTTCATTGCCTAGTTCGCCAGATTAAACCTACCGAATTGCTGTATGTCCCTATGGTAAGCTCCCATTGGGTTTTTCCAGCTTTTTTAGATCAAATAAAAAAATTTGATCGAATGGTTACATTTTATTGATTGAAATTTAGTCGATTGATTTAGTCGATCGTTCAATTAATAGAATATCATTAAAATCCTTAGAATATCGAATTTTAAAGGTTAAAATTCGATAAAAAATTTGACCCTTAGTAAATCTGCCCCTTATTATTATATGATGAAGTTTCCTTGTTTCAAGCTGGGCCACATTCATATCCATCGGCCCTAGTTTGGTCACCCCTGAGTTATAGGAAAGTCTTGTATACGAGTATGTGAAGAAGTAAAGAGCATGTTGTTATAGAGCAGATAACCGTAAAGAGTACCATTCATCATCATATTTTCCAGATCTTTACAACACTAGTCTTGTGTAAGCTGTCATGTGAAAATTGTTCTGATTCTAAAGTCTGGTGGACAATGGGCCTTCAGAAAATTATTTGATATTAAACAAATGCAGAAATAGGCAGGTCATAGGATGGGCTTCTTATGTATGATTTCACAGCTTTTCTTTCTCATTCACTGACCCCCAATCTGTTTTATGTCTTGTGTACCAGCAGCTATTTCTAGTCTGGATTCTGTAAATCAGAGAATACTATTTGACATACTTAGCTAGTAGTGATTTTTCCACTTAAAAAAAAATATATATATTTTTTTTAAATGAATGGCTGCTTGGATTGTTTCTGTACTATATATATTTGATGAGCTTTTCTAATAACCTGGCTAGACATTAGTCTTCCCCTCCCTGTTTTGTTTTTGTTTCAGCTTTAGTTGACGTTCTCCACCAATGCAGATTCTTTTAGGGCTTAAAATTGATTGGCAAGTTCTACCTCACTTGTCATATCACAATGCAGCATATTATTGATGAGAAAATCTCTCCTATTTTGCTGAGACACCTCCCAGTATGTCAGGTCAGACTTTTTGTCCCTGGGTAAATAAGCCATTGCACACATGGAATCACACACATTTTCTTTTCTCTCTCAATTTCCTTCTGTCCATCAGTTAATCACATAGTGCTGCTGATTTTGGCACAGTGTGTCTAGAAATGGGATTGCCGATCAGCTTTTTAAGTTTATTTTCAGCTTTAGAGAGAAGAAGCTTGGCTGCCAGTGGCAGTTTTGTTAGATACTTGTTGAAAGAGAATGATGTGCAACCTGTAATTATGAACAAATGCATAACAGTAAACATAATTTTATTGACTCAAAGAAGCCCTTATAGAACCATTACATTTATACAGGGCATTCAGTACAAGGTAATTAATGGTTAAATTAGCCATTTAAAAACATTTATTAGTAACAAATAAATGATAAGATCCAATAAATCCATAACTCACAAACAACAAAGCGTGCATACTAATGCCCATTGTACTCATGCTCCACTTCCTTACATGTTTTGCACCATTGGACATATCATCATACATCATCATACATGACTTGCAATACTAAGGGGCAGATTTATAAAATTTGTGTGAAGAATTCAAAGTTCGATCGAATTTGCATAAAATTTGAAAGTTCGAATATGCAAATTAGGCAAATTCGACCATTGAATATTCGAATTCGAATAATTCGAATATTCGAATAAAATTTTCGATGGTTCCCCTATACAACCACCTAGTTTGCCAGATCCAAGCTGCCGAATTGGGGACCATTATTTTTGATCGAATGAAAAAATTTGATTGATCGATAAAATCGTTCTAATCGATCAAAATTTTTGGAATTGAATCGAATTGCGGTAAAATCCTTAGAATTTCGAAGTATTTCAGTTCACATGGTCGAATTTCGATTTTTTTTTTTTACTCGAAATTCGACCAATAGTAAATCTGCCCCTAAGGGCTGTTACACATGGCCGTTTTTACCTGCGTTCCGTTTTGCTGTGTTCAGCCGCAGGGGAGCGCAGGTATAGACGCACTCAATTATTTTCAATGGGGCTGTACTCACACGAACGCATGTAGGCGCCAAACGTAGGAAAAATGCAAATGCGTTCGGCGCTTACACGCGTCTCGTGGGTACAACCTCATTGAAAAGAATGAGGTGCGTCTAGACCTGCGCTTCCCTGTGGCTGAATGCAGCCAAACGCAACGCAGGGGAGCGCAAGAACGGCAAAACGCCCGTGTGTAAGGGCCCTAAGATTAATAGCATAAGGTAAGATTTGTTGCTCATCACTTACAGTAAATCTGTGCTACCTCTGGTGAAGAATCTCCCAAAAATTACATGCCATAGTATAACTTTGGGAACACTACAAGTAAAACATATTGTTTATGGTAATCGGGCCTAATTGCAGGAAAATGCAATTAAACTAAATTGCCATGAGTAATATATTTTACTTGCAGCAATCCCAAAGTTATGCTGTGGCAAATAATTTTTGTTAGATTTTTCACCCAATGGTAACATAGATTTAAATGTGGATGACAAATCTTACCATGTGCCATTGCCCCTTTATCTTATGGTGAAATTAGGGATGCAGGTTTCAGGTTTGGGATTCGTCCAGGATTTCGCCTCTTTCAGCAGGATTCCTTCTGCCTGTAAACCAAATCCAAATCCTAATTTGCATATGCAAATAAGAGACTCTGAGGGAATTGCGTGACTTTTTTCATAAAACAAGGAAGTAAAAAATGTTTTCCCCTTCCCACCCTTAATTTGGTTCAGTATCTTTCGCAAAGGATTCAGGGGTTCAGCCGAATGCAAAATAGTGGATTCGGTGCAACCCTAGTTGAAATGCAACAGAACAAGATTTTGTTGGATCCTACCAAATCTGATATCCATATTTATAAGGTAAAGTCAAATCATGATAAAGTTGGATGATGTGGTTTGTTTATGCATCATTCAGTGTATTTCAAAAAGAAAAAAAAGTCAGATAGCTACCATCAGATTTTATCAGATGAAGACACAGCATGCAATATTCCCATGCGACAGACATGTCTTGTTGGATGACTAATCTTCAGGTTTTTTTATCAGTCCCATTATATTTTGACCCATGTGACTGCATTCAATTTATAAGATGTGTTCTGTCTGTCTGACACCATCCTACAAAATCTCTCATGCAGTTTAGCCCATACAGTACAGGTATTATTTGCCTGTGGTGAATCATGGGAATTCGCCAGGTAGGAGGGTTTTTTTAAAAGAAAGGTTTACTTCTCCTTTAAGTCTGACTGTTTTGTCAACTTGACTGTCCCTTCTCAACATGTCAGAGTCTCAAATATGGCAGCACCCTCATAGAGGTACATAGGGGATCAGATGGGTAATGTAAAAGAACCTGAAAATACTTTTATGGCAAAATTATAAATGTCAGTATCTCTTTAATGTTTACATGATTTTCTAGTAGACTTAATGATCCAAAATACGGAAAAATTAATTATACAGAAATATGCATGTTCCAAGCATTCTGGATAAAAGATCCCATACCTGTATATCATTTAGAAGTGAAAAGAACTAGTAACTAGATCAAGGTAAAATTCTCTAAAGAAATGTGTTTTAAGAGATCATTTACAGATTGAAATATTAGTAGAATATTTTTTGGAATGTGGGAAGTAATTCAGAGAAGTGAAGCAGCTCTAGCAAAGTCTTGTATATGAGTATGTCATGAAGTAAAAAGTGGGGTTGTTAAAGAGCAGAAAGAACATTTTACAGGATGATCCTGTCTAAAAAAAATCAAAAGATAAAGCCAACTGTGCTGAGCCCTGGGGGGAAATTCACTAAAGCGTGCAGCGTCTAACGCTAGCGCTAATTCGCCAGCATGATGTCAATTCGTTACTTCGCAAATTCACGAACACCGACTCTTGCGAATTTTTGCTAGCGAATTAGATAGACTTGCGCAACTTTGCATCCTTATGCCAGGCTAAGTTGCGCACTGACGAAGGATCGTAATTACGCAAATTCACTAAGATGAACATTTTACTGAACGTTACCACTTACGCTGGACATTACTTCAATACAATAGATAGGAGTCTGAAAAAAAAACTTGACATTTTTTCTAAGTCCCAAAAAAACGCTGGCGTGTTTTACCTTTCATGGGTGATAGTCTGAAAAAGAGGGAAATTTTTTTGGGGGGTTACCCTCCTTCCCCCCTACATTTCCTAACATATGGCAACTCAACTATACAGGGGGCACATGTAGGGCAATAGGACAACTTTATTTTATTTATTAAAGGTTTCCTGGGCTTGTGTAGTGGAATGTAGTGGCTGTAACATATACTTCTATTATACTTTGAAATTCGCGCCATATGCAAATTAGGCATCACTAGCATAAATGCGCTTTGCCTGGTGAAGTAACAGTAGCGCAACTATGCTACCGATCAACGACCCTATCGTAAATTCGCACTTTAGTGAATTTGCGAATGTTAGCGAAGGCAACGCTAGTGAATTTTTCGCCGCTTGATGAATTTCCCCACTGGTGAGGTATACTTTAGATTTTGGGATGCAATATAAGCAAAGTAAAGGGAATTGGAACATTTTACAGGCTGATTCCATTTAAAAAATAAAACTAAAAACATAATCAGTAGTGGTGAGTCGAAAGACCAGGTTGATTGCTGGAGTTTTAAGCTCACCTCTAAGGAGAATTAAATTCTGTTTCTTAAAGTTTCATGCCCCATGTAACCTGCAGGGTGCTGTTGGTCGAGGCAAGTTCCTCAGCTGGGACAATTTCAGCATTCAATTCATAACAAACAGGGGGCTCCAATAATGTAACAAAAAAGGGTTACAGAAAAATTTCAGGAGATTTGGTATTGTCCCTGCTAACTAATACAAATTACACTGGTCCCCTCACCTCCCCCACACTCACCATTACCATAAGAGGAAATGACCATTTCCCGGAAACTTCCTGGAACTTACTGCTGAGTTTCTGGAAAACTTAACTCCTGTATAAGATTTGTAAATGTTTTGTATTTGTTTTTTTAATGTGTTTAGCAAGAGCACCGATACAAATACAAAAGTTTTTTTTCACTAGAAAACTTGAATCCTTAGATGAAAAAAGCTAACGTTTTTCAAGATTTATTATACTCGGATGCTGCAAAAAGCCTGAATCTGAAAATCTGCCATCTCAGACCTGTCGAGGTCCTGAATAGTCCACAGGTGTGGCAACTATCTCGATTAGAGGTTTTTGTTGTCTGCACCAGGTTTAGCCAGAAAATCCAATTTTTGAAAAATTCAAGCAATTTGGGAAAAAATTGTGAAAAATTAGAGTAATCTGGGAAAGAGCCCAAAAAATGTGTGCAATTCGGGTTTTCACTCATTTTAATCGAGTTTCTCCGCAATCTGATTCAATCTATTTTTTTAATTAATAAATAAGCTAAAATCAGGCATGGGTGTTCTGTCGTGGTTTTTTAAAAATAAAATGAGATAAATTCAGATTTTAATCTATAACCCTGGAGAATGTTCCTGCAGTGTACAGACTAATGTGAAATCTGCAAATAATGTTGAAGGAACATAATTCCCCCTCTACAGTACTAAAGTTATTGTTTCTTTATGTTCTTAGTTATAGTATCTGGAACTATTTTGTTTGTTCAGTTCCTATTTAACACATTTAAGAAGCTTTACGTGTGTTGATATAGGTCGGGAAATATGTTTAGTCATACAGGAATGCTAGTAAGATTTCCTTATCCACTATGCTTAAACGTTATGGCACTGATTTATCAACGTTTGAATTAATATTTTACTAAAACTTATAAATTTGAATTAGAGTTTCCAAAACTCGAATGTTTGATATTTATTAGCCAAAAGACTTCCTCTATAGTTATGCCAGTTGAGAGTTATCCTAGGCAAAATTATGCAATTTTTTCATTAAAGTTTTTTGATTTATTTTGAGAGTTTGTGATAATTACAGTTGTAGGGATTAGCCCAGCAGCAGGATGCAGGTGACTCCTTGGATGAGTACACTGTATAAATCAGGCACAGGGGAACAACGAGTATGGGTGAAACACACCTGTGGGTTTTTATTTAAACAGGACTATTCACACCACATACAAAAACAGCAAAATAAATCTTTGGCAGCTAACTATAATATCAGACTGGAAACAACCTTGTGTCCCTACATTAGCAACGTTTAGGGGCAAATTCATTAAGCGACGAAAATTCGCTAGCGTTGGCTTCGCTAAAGTTAACCACACTTCGCCAGGTGAATTATCACCAGCACTACGCAAATTCACTAAGATGCAAATTTGCGCTCAGGGTGACGAACATTAGCGAAGTAGCGCTACCGTTAGTCCACCAGACAAAGCGCATTTACGCTAGCGATGCCTAATTTGTATATGGCGCGAATTTAATCGTATAATAGAAGCATATGTTACAGCCACTACATTCCACTACACAAGCCCAGGAAACCTTTAATACATTATATAAAGTTGTCCTATTGCCCTAAACATGTGCCCCCTGTATAGTTGTGTTGCCATATGTTAGGAAATGTAGGGGGGAAGGAGGGTAACCCCAAAAATTGTTTCGCTCATTTTCAGACTATCACCCTACGAAAGGGAAAAGACGCCAGCGTTTTGTGGGACTTTTTTTTCAAACTCCTATCTATTGTATTGAACTTTGCCAGGTCTGACCTGGCGAAGTAAAGTCTAGCGCAAGAGGTAACGTTCACAAACATTTTTACCTTAGTGAATTAGCGTAGTTACGTTGCTTTGTCAATGCGTTTGCTTACCAAAATTAATCTTTCACAGAACTCCCCAGACTGATTCCTCCCGTCAGATCTGGTTCCAGGGTGGAGCAAACCCCTAAGCAGGCTGGGAATTCTTATAGCAACCTGGACCAGCAGATTAGATTTCACTGAGCTTGTTGACTGGTCTGCAGATTACAAGAAACTGCTGAAACCTGGGACAGACATACACACCGTCCTGCACAAATCCACAAACTTTTACTGACCTGCTGTCACACAATATAAATTTGATGCATTCAAGATTTTTTATTTGAACATTTTTTTGGATTCTAATTTTTTTTTAATAAATAAGCAAACATTCCAGTGTGGTAAAATTTTAAATTCACAAATTCAGATTTTGATAAATATGCCTCTATGAGTCAGGGAAATAATTTTTGACCCATTATTCTACACTTTCATTTGCAGGGTGCAGTGTCTAAAGGTCCTCAACTACATACGTAGAACCATCTACTTATTTTTCAGTGGACCGTACAGGTAAGGCAAATGAATTTATCTTACCTAAAATAATAAGTATGATGCGTAAGTATATGATCATAATATGTTCTGATCTTATGGTCCCAAAAGTTAGGTACCCCCAAGTAATTGTATATACTTACCTCACACCGGGCCGGTGCTCCTATCAGCAGAAAGCTGCACTGGCGGACCAGTGAGTACCACAGAGTGGTCAATTCCTTCTTCTTCATACAAGGTGTGCATTCGCAGTAGTGCGAGAAGCCAAACGTTAACCAAGACGCCGGCTATTTTGTTCTACTGTGCATGCATCGGCCCCTGGTAAATTTGAAGAAAGAAGAAGAAGGAAGCCAATCACTCCATGCTGCTTGCTGGAAGAACCCCCAGACCGCTGTAGGTAAGTATCATCAGTAAGTAATCACTTTGGTTGCCTAACTTTTGGCACCCCCAAATATATATGCCTTTCGTTCTCCTTTAAAAAGAAAAAAAAAATCATGGCACATATTGCTTTTAAGAATTGCTTAAAAGTTGCATATTTTTGGTACAAAAATAATTTCTTTTAGTTATAAGTTTCATCAAATGCTCGATTCCCTGGTGTGGGTGTTGGGAAAAGCTAAAACAGATTTGCTCAAAGGAAAAGTTGTTACGCATTTCTTCTATTAGAAAGCCCATGAGTGATCTACTTTGTGACAAGCCTATATGAAAAAAACAGCTTATCCCAATCTATTTCTCTACCATTATAACTCTTCTTTAACATTAAAGGGATCCTGTCATGGGAAAATTTTTTTTTTTCAAAATGCATCAGTTAATAGTGCTGTTCCAGAAGAATTCTGCATTGAAATCCATTTCTCAAAAGAGCAAACAGATTTTTGTATATTTTATTTTGAAATCTTACATGGGGCTAGACATTTTGTCAATTTCCCAGCTGCCCTAAATCATGTGACTTGTGCTCTGATAAACTTCAATCACTCTTTACTGCTGTACTGCAAGTTGGAGTGATATCACCCCCTCCCTTTCCCCAACCCAGCAGCCTAACAACAGAACAATGAGAAGGTAACCAGATAACAGCTCCCTAACACAAGATAACAGCTGCCTGGTATATCTAAGAACAGCACTCAATAGTAAAACCCATGTCCCACTGCGTACTATTCAGTTACATTGAGAAGGAAAAACAACAGCCTGCCAGAAAGCAGTTCCCTCCTAAAGTGCTGGCACAAGTCACATGACCAGGGGCAGCTGGGAAATTGACAAAATGGCTAGCCCCATGTCAGATTTCAAAACTGATTAAAAAAAAATCTGTTGGCACTTTTGAGAAATGGAAATTTCAGTGCAGAAGTCTACTGTAGAAGCACTATTAACTGAGGCGTTTTAAAAAAAACACGTTTTCCCATGACAGTTTCCCTTTAAGCATGTTCTTAATAACTGCATTATTTCTTTTTGAATGTGTATACATGGTATAACAAAACAGTAATAACCAAACACACCTAGATATAATGCTAGATATAAACTCCATGTTATTTTTAACACATTGCTCAATTAAACCATTAAACTATTATATATAGAATCATTTTCCTGTGACACACTGAATGCAAATTCCTACTTAGCCTAATTATAGCCAAGCAGATGACACACTTCAATTTGGTTTCAACAATGTTAACCCATGGGGAGAAGGTCTTCAGCAAGAAGATTTATGAAGTCCCAACTCTAGGTTGGGAAGTGCTATGGAAGCAGGCACGGTATGGCAATCTGTGGGTTGTTGCAAATGCCAGAGTGGCTGCTATAAGGTGCCATAGAAAGTCAGTATTTAGTGGGCTGTTGGGGGCTGTTTGGACCTCTATGTGGGCTGATTGGGATTTTGTGTACCTGAAATGCCAGGGCCGATTTTAATTCTCAGTCCGGACCTGTATGGAAGCAATAATAATGTTGATTAAACATAGTAAGTTACTAAAAGCAATATAGTTGGGGAGATCTGAGTTCTGAAATACATTTTTTATATCTCACCGTAATCATTCAAACTTCAATCAATTCAAAAGCTTTGCATAAAATGTTCAGGTGTGGAAGCCCTTATTGTGGACCTTGAGACCAGGGGATTTACTAAATAAGGGCATTTCATGGAATTGGGAGAGGCACCCTATTATGTGGGGCCTATTTATAAACAGTCTAATTTTTGTGGTTTTTAGCGGTTTGTGAAACCAAAAACAGAAAATTATGCTGAACTCTGCACTAAAAAACGAAGACAGTAGAACCCCCATTTTACATTTTTCAGGAGACCAGGAAAAAATGATGTTAATTCTGGCAAAATGTAAAATCAGGGAAATGTGTTAAAGTAACTTTTTGTTCAACTACTGAAAGGATATCAGAACA
Organism: Xenopus borealis; assembly: GCA_024363595.1. Taxonomy (NCBI): domain Eukaryota; kingdom Metazoa; phylum Chordata; class Amphibia; order Anura; family Pipidae; genus Xenopus; species Xenopus borealis. The sequence goes on from CM044433.1 coordinate 152,043,902, forward strand.
GGAGTCATTTTTACTTTGAGATACAATATTTACTCTGTTACCAACAAAGGTTAAGCATTGCAGCATTAATGTTACAATATGGGGGGGGTCAGTATGTGCAAAGCCTCTCTGTCACATACACAACCTAAAGCAATATGTGATTGGCGCAGGACTGTATAAGGGGCACACTAATTGGAATTGACCCTTTACAGGAAGAAACATGGCAAAATATATATCTGGTTAATATTTTAAACCTCACAAATAAAAACATTCATGGGGGGATGCAATTTTTGGGAACATCAGGACAAAATTTAGATGTAAAATCCTGGAAAAAATTACTTAAAATCAGGGAAATGCACCCATTAAAATGCATTATA